>JAQIUQ010001785.1:0-317500 GCA_030378365.1 Hybognathus amarus | reverse complement strand
GTCCGAACTAATAAATGATTCGTGAAGAACATAATGAGTAGCGCAGTTTCGTTCTGCTTTCATTAGGCTTGCCATTTGATGTTGCGCAACGTTGTGTTGGCCGCGCCAGCACGAATTTTGCCGGCAGGAAAAATGGTCCAAGCAACCGTTCGGTTTGTATGCGTATCTGAACCGGAAGCCTCGAACCGAAACGGTTCAATACGAATACATGTACCGTTACACCCCTAGCTTGTATGTATCCATTATTTATTAATAGCCTACAAGTCTGCTGTTTCTGAACCAGGTCCGAATGATGATCAAACATATCCTGATGAGTTTAATAAAGTTTATTGTACATCACACAAAAGATGAAGCGTCAGTTTTACTTCAGAAAATCATCACAGTAAGTTATAAGAAGTGCGAAGGGAGCATTCCTGTGGCGGACGTTAGTCGAAAAACTGTTCTACTGACGTCATTAAAGAAGGAAGTAGAGGGATGTAGTCCAAACGGGCTGTTCGATGTAGGCTACTTCCGTTAAATAAAATATCTCGCTTGGCATTGAACTTTGAGCTTTATAATTTTACAGATATTATTTATACTCTAACAACAACATTACACACTAACTAAAGTTTGAAACATGGGATCACAAAGAACGGGACCTTTCAGATACAGTTCCTGTAAGTGTAACATTACTGCTCAAAATAAGTTGCATCTGAGAATTAGTTGCAGAACACAATAAGTATACATTTATATTTATTGTATATAAATTGTACAATTTTATAAAACGGTTAGTTCCAATCCTTGATTCTGATTGGTCAATAGCTGTGCTTTATTCATGATAAAACGGCTCTTCACCCAACGGCTCTATTTATAACTGCGCCACACTGCGGTTCCTATGTTGCTTTTATTTGAGCGTTCATGCATATATTACACATTGGAACGTTGTTGCTGTTCACGGTCAGGGACTATTTTTTTTCTAGCAGAAGCAAGGATTTTAGTGATTTTACTTCATCAAAGTTGCACTTTACTTTAAAGTCGGCATGAAACGGAAGTTGAGATTGTAATTTTTTCCTTGTTGTGACGTATATCCGAATGAAACGGCTTCTGAAATTAGAAAGAAATGTAGGGCGGGACTTGATTTCATCCTTCGGGAATTGATTGGATCGTTGGAGGTTGGGCGTTGTTAACAAAATGGAGGCAGATTTGAATGCGATTCTCTGAGAGGCGGTGCACCGATAGCCGCACCCTCATCGGATCTGGCCGCACCCTTTCGCTATTGCACGTGACCAAAATAGAAGAGAGATCGTTTCGATGGGGGAGGGAAGGGTAATGTATTTGATTAAAGATTATAAGGGTACTTGAATTTAAAAAAAAAATAATGAAGTGCACAGATAAATCATTTATAATAAACACTACAATATTACATAATAAGAATACCGTAACCGTTAATAATAAATAACCGTTCTCTCAAAAGCAATAAGGTGCTCGAGGCAAGTGCTGTATGGTGAATAAGTAACGTCTGAAGGGGTTACTCCGCTTCGCGCTGAGCCTAACAACACCCTTATTTCACGATACAGCACAGCCTCTCGTACCTTATTGCTTACATATAAAATATTTTTTTCTTGATTAGTGCAGACTACATTTTTTTGATACCTTTTGTTGTCAATTTTTAAAGGAATGTTTAATATCCTAAACTTAATTAAACTTAAGTACGCAAGTAAGTAATTAGAGTCTAAAGCCGCGTTTCCACCGCAGGAACTTTCCCAGGAACTAGGAACTTTGGGGTGGTACTCGGTGTGTTTACACCGCAGGAAACCAGGGTCTAAATGAAGTTCCGGGTAAACATTTCCCCCCAGAACGTACCTGCTTGCGAGGTAGTACTTTTTCAGAGTTCAGGAACTTTCGGGGTGGGACTTGTGAGCTGAACATGCTGATTGGTTCTTACCACGCTATTGTTTCTGCCCGATGGCGCGCGTTCGTCCCATCCATCTCACGGTCAATGTCTGCTGATAAAAAACGTAAAAAACTTTTATGTCTAGCATTACGAGCTTTCTGAATATGCTTTGGGTGCTTTCTCTTTGCTGCCATTTTGTTAATTACCTCGTTAGTAAACCAAATCGCACACAAAAAAGCAGCAAAGCTTGAATCTCCTCCATACAAAACTTAAAACAAACGCGCAGGCTAGGAAGAGCAGTCGCACGCAGTTTAACGTCACTATAATCTTCCCTCCTCAGACCGGTACTTTAGTACGCGGTGTAAACGCAGTAAGCAAGCAGTCTGGGGAAAAAAAGGTTCCTGTGAAAAAAGTTCCTGGAACAAATAGTTCCTGGTAATTGCGGTGGAAACGCGGCTTAAGTCCTAAAAGGTGTGACCTTAGCTGGTCTAGAAGGATTAACTCAACCAAACACATCCTATATGAGATCAATCTGATATATATATAGCAACATAAGTCATATTACGACTTGCATCTGCACAAAAGGACAAGAATGCGCACGTGAATTTGACCGTGCTTGTCTGAATGAGTAACTCCCATTGTGAATGCGCTCTACCTGTAATCACTACGCTGAAACACGGCCAACTAAAGCACAAATAATTCACTCTATTCTTTTACATTAGTGTTCTCATCACAATGTTATGCATGTGGCAGATGGGTGCTGCACATCTTGCTTTTAACTGTATTTTCATGATCCTGGTGATTCCAGGTATCACTGCACATAATAACACATCAGCAACCGCCCCGAATCCTGGAATAACCAATCAGAAAAAAATGATCTCACTGTTTGTGGTGCAGCTGATGTCAGATCCGATACAGTTTGCTCCTTCATTTTTCAACAAATGTTTATTTGCGAACTATACAAATATCACTGTCAACCAAACAAACATATAATCCTCTGACTTGATCTGGGACGCTTTTAAATAAACCATCTGACGCTGGGATCCTTTTGAAGAGACTGAAATGATCCTTTCAGGATTAATCTGATAGTAAAGTAACAGGCAGTCTGCAATATATAACACTAGGATGCGCATCACTATAACGATATCGCGTGTTGCAGTGTGAAACGTCAGCTTATTAATACCTTGGATTTTTGAAGTGTGAAAAGCCCTATAAAGAACAAGTTTTCTAATGGTCACATATATTAATACCTGTTGTGTAATATGGCATGGGATGTCTGGAAAACTGTTGATTTGACCATTTCCTGTTCTGCTGTTCCAGATTCAGATAGTGAATGTTTTGCGGCAGACGGCTCATGGCAACAGAGCGGCGTATGTCCTCACCAAAGAGCATGGAGTCCTAACATGGATATTACAGATTATAGAAAAGAGGTAATATAAGTTAACTAATGGAATATATACCAGCCATCCCACTTTGTGCTTTGTGGGGTCACTTTAGAAACTGATCAGCTTTGTTTCTTGTAGGAATGTTGACAGTAAGCTGTTGAGTTCGAGGTCATGGAGTTGCTTCATGCTCTGTGGTTCACTAATCTGGGTAATAAAGAGGGTCAAGCACACAGCACTACACCAGAGCGGCCACAGACCTCAGGCAAATGTCTTCCTCTGCCGATCATCAACGAGTTCCTGTGCACGCTGCTCACGGTCATCAGACATCTCAGGTAAGACCGTAAAAGCTGAACCATATGACCTCTGTTATATTTATTTCCATGAGGTCAGCTTACAATATTATAATAATGCTTTTCCTGTGCCAAAAAACAGTCATGGGTTCGTTTTTCACTTTCTCTCTACGCCGTATGACAGGAATTCACAGGCTTTTCCTCAGCAGAACCCCTTTGATGTAACCCCTTGAAGTTAATATTTGTATAATTTAAAGGTCCCCTGACATGAAATTTTCATTTTCTGAGGTTTTTTAACATTAATATGAGTTCCCCTAGACTGTATTTGGTCCCCTCGTGTCTAGAATTTTCAATCGGTGTAAACCGAGCGTTGGCTATTTTTCTCTTCTCTGCATCCGTCTGCATCTCAGACGCGCTGATCTAGAATCTCCCCCTATATAACGTCATATGGGGGAAAGGTTACTCCCCTTTCTCTGCTTTGCCCTGCCCAGAGACCGACCATGAGAAAACGAGCTGAGCAGGACGTACGAACACGCGCAGGCGCGGTTTTATTTTTTCCTCGAGAAATATCATGGCTTGCAAACGAGCGAAGCATGGCAGTTGCTCAGTGTTCGGATGTACAAATGAACACAAAAGTATTTCTTAGTTCCTTCATCTGCGCCTCTGAAGAAACAATGGGTTAATTTTATTTTCTCTGGAAATGCCGCCGACTAACTCCGCAAAGTTTTGTAAGGTCCAACAGGCAGGAGACAGGTTAGTTCATCTTTCTCTCAAAATCGTTCGATACTGTTTATGCATCAGTAAGTCAAACCAGACTATTATCAACTTCACATCGTTTCTTTGAGTAGGATGAAAATAATCTTATTTAAGGAAAGTGTTTAGCAGGATTGATATTCTACCGGTAAAGCACGCGCTGCTTTGTTTACGTTATGTGTATCTGCAGCGTCAGGAAATAGACAGTTGGCGCATTAAATGCAGGCGCAGAGACGCACATTAGGCTATGGAGCGGACGAGTTCCGGGCTTTAGAGAGAACAGAAACTGCGTTACACTGCACAACGAAGCTCTTATACTGTATGTACATCATTGTGTCTGCATTGGTGAAAGCAGAGAGTGCAGAAACTGCGTTATACAATAAGATCTTCATTCTCGCGATCGACAGACTGTCATCTGCTGCTCAATCTCATCACAGCAACATTTTATGTGATGAGAATCTAAATACTTCAGAAACTTTTCACGAATCAGTAATCTCGATATCTGTAATAGTAAAAACGTATAATAGCTGTAGTAAAACGTATTCAAGAGAGCTTCACATGTAATCTGTAGCTATTTCATATGCAAGCATGTCAGCCAATCACAGCAGTGGGCGGTTACATTGAATCCCACAGCAGACACGCCCCTTCAAACAGAGCGTTCTAAGCAGAGACTAAAATCAGGCTAGGAAAAATGCCTTTTATTTCTAAATTATGACTATTTTTGATCTAAAAAACATACTACCATTATAAGGGCAACCCAGGAAACGTTATAAAATAATACAAAAAACCTGTTCACCTGTTTGCTCAAGTAACATGTAACACTTGCGTCTCTGTCAAGTCGAAGTTAGTCGTGGAGTTCTCGGCATCTGGAAAGATGTTGATCTTCGTTTTAGTCCTCTTTTTGTCTATGGTTACTATTGCAGTACGAGATCAAACCTGGCGGAAACCGGGGTAACGCGGATATGACGTCATTGATTGGCGACTCCTCACCCCTGCTCATATGCCCTGTTTCCTTGGTTAAAAATAAAAATTTTCTCACGATTTACAAATAGTTGAGATATTGTAAGTAATCAACTAAACAAAATAAATAACATTGGCCTAGTGGTTTTTGGATATTTTGCTGCAAAAATCCTACATATTGTACCTTTAAACGAGGCTTTTCACACTAAAGAAAGTTGAACATGTAAAAAGCACAATGGGACCACACCGAAATCACTGCTTTTTTCATCAAAACGCAAGAATATAGTTTTAATGAACTTGCTCTTTCTCTGGTCCTGTTCAGGAGTGGTATGAGCTCGCTTCAGCTGAAGGCATTCCTGCACACACTCGACTCTGTACTGATGCATCATGGGACAGCTCTGAACGCTCATAAAGAGGCAGGCTGGCTGACACTACACCCACAGAAAGTGTCATGCTCTGAAGTGCTCAGTCTCCTGCTGCGCTGGGCAACACTGGCCCGGGACGCCTCTCTGCTGTCTCGCTCTTCAGACCCTCATCAACAAACACAGAGTCAAAGAGCTGATGGGTAAGAAGAGTCCAAACACATTACAGGTTCAGTACAACTTAAAGGGTTCGTCCTATTCGGTCACTGTCGTTTCAAAGCTCTTTAACTTTGTGAAAACATGTCTAACAGCTTACATCAGATCAACATTTATGAGGAGAGTATTTAAATAAATAATGCTAGAATAATTTACTAAGGTTTGCACAAGTCTGTTTTAACACCCCCATTGTTTAAAGGGATACTTTCAGGATTTAGCATTAAGCTTTGTATTAGTAGGAAACCTGTAGTATTTTCGAATTACCATGATTTCCACGCTCGTATCCCCCTGAGACGAGAGTTTTATGTACTTTTTTATGCATAAAGTTGTCATTTTTTTCTCTTTTTCTTTTTCTTTTTTCTTTTTTCTTTTTTTTTGTCCAGAGGCTAAAGACTACAGTCAGTAGTAGGGTCTGTCCCGCATGTTCTCAACTCATAGGGCGATCTCATTCACAGAATGAACACATAGTGTCGGCCATCTTTGTTTGGAAGCTAAGCTAGCAGGCTCTTGTTCTGTGGAGAAAGCAGAGTAGTAACTTTAGGGGTTACCATCCCCTTTTCCCTGCTCATGTTCGGCCGTCGATGTCCGGGATTCAGCTTTTGCTTTCTGCAGTCGCCATTCATTGTTTACATGCACAGCTTTTGTTTCAATCTAACTGAATTCATTCCGATTGGTGAATCTGACTGTTGTGTTTACATGAACGCTAAACAAGTGATTGGTTGATGTGCGTTTTAACATTGCTAAGAAAATTCCCGCTCCTCCGTGAGAGATACGAGACCGGTGCGTCTCACAGGTGTCGCTCTTCGGTTATCATGCTGTTCTCCCGCGGCCCTCACTCGTCCCGCTCGCCACAGTAAACATGATGAATGGCGACTGTAGAACGCAAAAGCCGAATCCCGGACCTTTTGGGAGATCTCGAAACACATTTTTGGGCAGACTCATCACAGAGACTCATTAGTAGCCTGAGACTTGTTGTTTAACGACTGCGCTCTGTTACTGGTAGGCATGGCCTCCTGGGGCAGTGAAGCAAGTGCATTCTAGGAGTTGTTGTCTTTCATCCACATAAACCAAAAATACATTTTCTGGCTTTTCTCAGTCTAGAAAGCTCAAAATTCAAAAATAATTTCCCTTTTCTTCTACATAAATGACCCATTTTAAATACACATTCATCTTTCCAGAGGTGAAGTATCCCTTTAACTCCCCAAAAAACGTGTCTTAACTTGTTTTGCGCTTGACATGCTGTGATGGTTGCTGTAGGAGGAACCGCACAGAACAGAAAGCGTGTGCTAGAAGGGACAGAATTTTATCCACTCGTTTATTGTGGAATGTCAGACGAAACATTATCCGATCATTATTTTACGTTGATGTTCCTGTATAGTTGGTCGATTACCCACACCTGATTCTCATCGGCTCTGCTTGTTTGGGGCCCTGACGCTCTTGGTAGATTGTGTTGGTCATTATGGAAATGTTCTTAAATTCTCGCTTTGTCAGTAGATTCACCAGAACTTTACACATTTATCTGCACTTGTGGGATTGCCCCTAACGCTAATTTGCCATTTGAGTAAATCAGATTTTCAGCGCGGCACTTATAGAAAGTGCATTGAGTCAATTTTAAACGTTTAAATACCTAAAATAAAGCCACGAGATTTAAATAACTTGTTAACGTGATGTTAGTGTGAACAAATCTCTTACCATTCTTTTCTGTGTGATTTGGACATTTAGAAACTCCAGCACTGAAAATGCTGAAATGACTGGAAAAGTAAGGAAAGCATAAACTTTAAACAAATTTACTGCTACAATAACACACACATTTTAAATTAAGATTTTATGTAGGTGCTTTTATAAAGTTATATGCATCTACTTTTACAGAACCTCTGTGGTGAAAATCAAACTTTTAATGTTGTTTATCAAACCATGTGTAAATTCATAAGTCGACGGCATTGCTGAGTATTTCCTCCTTAAAACTGCAGTGAACCAAAAACACGGTTTGAAAATCGCTGGTATTTCTGACATCACAAACTACCTTGTAACCAATCAGGTCAACCTGTGATCGTCAACCAGTGGATCTCTGAGCGGCTGTGAGTGAGTGGAGGCGGGGCTCATTTACATATTCATATAACGGTGTATATTAAATGAGGAAAGGGTGTTGAGTTACGTTCAAGCTATTTTAAGGCATGATGAAATTTATTTTCAAGGAAAAAACTGAATATGTAATTTTTGTGATCAAAGACTAGATTTAAAGGCACAATATGTATTTTTTCTGCTTTAAAAATAGCAAAAATAACCGTATCTATGTTATATATTTCTATTAGATGTGTACTTACATTATCCCGACAGTTTCCACCAACTTTCAAATACCAAGAAATTTATAGTTTAATTCGAAGACACGAACGTTTTCTTTGTTTCCGTTTCGTCCGCCCGTCTATGGCGTCATATAACCTTTGAATCCTCTATTTCTCCGAACTTCCTGCGGAACCTGGTGAAACTGCCAAACACAAAGGGGAACACTGGACTACCGCAAAAAAACGACAAAAAGAAAAAAAAGTCGTACGTATTTTCCGCACTATAAGGCGCACTTAAAAGCCTTTAATCTTCTCAAAAAACGACAGTGCGCCTTATAATCCGGAGCGCCTTATATATGGATCAATTAGTTATCAACGCTCCGCGTTATTAGATTCACCCGCGATTCTCGTGTTCGTGTCCATCTTATGCCTGCTTTGTCACACGGCCAGTTCAACCTCGTATAAATCAGGTTATGTGTGTCTCCCACTCACGAGCGCTCACTCTTAACAGACACGTCACAGAATGTTCATAAAGCCAAAAATTACATACTGTACGTTTAAGGCTACAATTTTTTACTACAGGAGGACTTTAACAATCATGTTTCTTTTATTCTTTTATCTTTCAGGATGCAGGCAGATACACTACCGCTCAAATCTTTGGGTTTTCTGAAAGAAACGAATATTTTTCTGCAGGAAGTTCATAAAAAATGTATCAAAAGTGACCATAAATGCATATATGTTACAAAAATGTTTCTTGAGCATCAAATCATCATATTAGAGTGATTTCTGAAGGATCATGTGACTCTGAAGACTGGAGTAATGATGATGAAAGTTTTGATAAAACTTAAAGTTATTTTTAACTGTAATAACATTGCCCGTTATTACAGTTTTTACTGTATTATTAGTTCAATAAATGTAGCCTTGGTGAGCTTAAAAGACTTCTTACAAAAACAATTGACCAACCCCAGACTTTTGAACGGCAGTGAACACGGACAGTCCTTGGCCTTGTGGAAACTAGATGAATGTTAGACACACAGATCACATGTTTTGACACATTCTTGTTCCTAACTAAACATTTCATGTGTTTATTCAGGCTCTGGAAGAGAGAAAGGGCAAGGAAAATGCCACTCAGCAAAGCACGCTCAATTTCAGATGGAAAAACAGACAGAAACCGTAGACGGACAAGCGGAAAAACTGGAGCAGGCTTTGCTGGATGAGTGTAAACCACTTCTTAGAAACATCCTCACACATTGGGAACCCAAACCTGAACCCGTAGACAAACCTGATTCAAGCAATCTAAACGTCGCAACTGCATGTTTAATTCTCAAGTGGGCCCTGAAGACGTTGGCCGAGAGCCCGTATGATGACAGCAGCACCTCAGCTCTTTTAAAATGGGTGAATAGCGTCATTCTGCCGCGCTCCGCTGTGGTGGACGCTGTTCTGTCTGATGAAATCACCAGAAAGGACTTTCTAAGGTTATATCACCACACAGCGCAAGAGCACGGCTCAGCAGTGGACACCCTTCAGCTGTTCTCTACAGTCATGGTTCATTTGCTCGAGGCGCGCCGCGGGTTACCTGACGTCATCCACCAGACGGTGTTACGAACCTGCTTGCCTGAGAATACTGAGGATGGTGCCAAGAAAGGTAAGGCCAAAGAGCACAGCAATCCATCCCAGTCCTTTCCTCTCTAGAGACATTGAGTTTTAGCACTGAGGCCTCAGATTTAGTGTGTTCACACTTCGATTAAAACAAACTAGTTAGTAGAGTCCCGACCGATAAAGGATTTTGAAGGCTGATACCTATACAAATATTTTTTGGTTTTAAAATCCAATATTCCGATATATTATTTTTTTCAGGAATGCACAACAAAACATTAACAGATTTCCTTAACATTAGTTATTTGTAGTTATGTGTGAGTTTTAACTAAAATAATATGATAATGCATTTTAAAAAAGAAACTTGTTTCTTTTATTGTCACAACAGAACAGAGGAACCAAAGCTTGTTAATGTTAACGTTAGCGGTCTTCCACTGATGATAGTGGCATTAGCTAGCTTTGTAGTTAGCTAGAATGTGTGGCGCGTTATAAACGAGTGTTGCCAACAGGGACGGTGTAGAGTGCCCTCTGGTGGACAAACTATACAACTCCAACACGACACGGCTTGAAGCGTGTTTCGTCCGTTTTTATTTTATTTTTGAAATATTCATTTATCGACCATTATAACTGCCGATACCGATAGTTTGGAAAATGCCTAATATCGGCTGATAATATCGGCCTGCCGATATATCGGTCTGGCTCTACTAGTTAGTGCGGATCATTTGAACGAGTGCCATCCGAACCTTGGTGGAAAAAAAAATTACTGAGAATGTTTTCCGGGGTCTTGGTCCGCCTCCCACAAACTCTTATGGCCTATCATGCACAAGTCGCACTGCAGTGCCAGGTGAGACGCAAGTGTTTTTTGCTAGTTTCAGCCCGACGCAGTTATCATTTTCACGTCCTGCTTCATGTTGTTTAAATAGCAAATGCATTTTCGCAGCACACAAACATGCCAAATATTAAAAATGAAAGGATTATAAAGTAAAAGATGAATATTGTGTTCATAAAGATATGGTGGAATCCGGCTTGTCCCGTAGATGGTCTTTAACCTCGCACACGAGCAGATCCGTTTCCTCGCTAGTGAAGCGTTCAGTTTTTCCTCTTGCAAAGTCCTCCATGTAAATAACGAATCTGCCATAGTGCGAGTGCAACTGGCTTTTAAAGGGAATGGGAGATGAGACTCTGATTGGTTTATTGCACGTTATGCCCAAAACACACCCTTTACTCATAAAGGAGTAGTTCACTTTTAAAAAAAAACTTAATATGATAATAATGATAATTTATTCACCCCCATGTCATCCAAGATGTCCATGTCTACATTGAATAGTAATCAGAAATGTTTCTAGCATCAAATCATCATATTAGTGTGATTTCTGAAGGATCATGTGACACTGAAGACTGGAGTAATGATGCTGAAAATACAGCTTTGATGATCACAGGAATAAATTACATTATACAGAAAACATCTGTTTTAACTTGTAATCTTATTTCACATTATTACTGTTTTTGTTTGTATTTTTAATCAAATAAATGCAGCCTTGTTGAGCAGAAGACACTTCTTTTAAAAACTCTGGCGCAAAATGAACCTTTGGTCTTATACAACATCGGTACCTGGTCAACCGTTCTCTAAGATTTGTTTTCATGATAATCGAATGTAAAGAGTTTTATCTCTAAAAACTGTTTAGTGTATAATGCTAGCACTGGGGGCACTGACTAAGTAAAAAGAAATCGCTAGTTTATACCACTAACAAGCAGTGGCGGCACCAGAGATTTTCGGTTGCAGGTGCTATGGGGATGCTAAAGGAGAACTCCGCGAACAATGAACCTTTGGTCTAATAAAACATTGGTACCTAGTCAATCGTTCTCTGAGATTTGTTTTCATGATAATCGAATGTAAAGAGTTTTATCTCTAAAAACTGTTTAGTGTATAATGCTAGTACTGGGGGCATTGACTAAGTAAAAAGAAATCGCTAGTTTATACCACTAACAAGGCTCAAAATAGCCCCACACTAACGCAGTAACATAATGAGGGTCCATACATGCAAAACGAAGCATTGAGAACTTTGTAAGTGTACAGACCGCTTAATAAGAAGATACTTTATAAAGACAATTCACTTCGTGTATACACAGCAGGCGCCATCTTAGAATATAGTCTCGATAAGTTCAATCCCCGAACGTCGTGCTGAGTGAGATGAACTGTATGAAGTTCAGCGAACTTCTGAACTGTATGAACGGCGTTCGGGATCGACTTATCGAGACTATATTCTAAGATGGCGCCTGCTGTGTATACATGAAGTGAACTGTCTTTATAACATATCTTCTTATTAAACGGTCTGTACACTTACAAAGTTCTCAATGCTTCGTTTTGCATGTATGGACCCTCATTATGTTACTGTGTTAGTGTGGGGCTATTTTGAGCCTTGTTAGTGGTATAAACTAGCGATTTCTTTTTACTTAGTCAATGCCCCCAGTGCTAGCATTATACGCTAAACAGTTTTCAGAGATAAAACTCTTTACATTACGATTATCATGAAAACAAATCTCAGAGAACGATTGACTAGGTACCAATGTTTTATTAGACCAAAGGTTCATTGTTCGCCAGAGTTCTCCTTTAACACTTTATAGAAGGTGCTTTGAATTTTGGGGCGTTTCAGTACGGAGGTTGCGCGTACATGCTCGCATTAACTATACACGCTCCGCGACTATAAACAAGCATGCATATAGCATTATGTGTGTGTGTAAAAGTTTTCAACACAAGAGCTATAGATAAAACATACATAAGCCTGCCAATGTAAACCTCTGAAAATAATATTTCACACAATTCTGTCTCAGTCGAGCCCTGAATACAGTCGAGCAGCAAACAGCAGCAACAAGACAACAGATGTGCACATTTCAGCCTAAAATGTTCAGATCACGAAATCACACAGCCAGTTACCAACATTATTCTGCACACCAGAAACGTGTCTGACGCTGCGCTACTCCTGCTAGGTGACGTACAGGGAGGACGTATTGTGGAAGCCCTATACTTCATGTTAAGCATAAATATAAAGCCTATTGATAAAGACACTGTCAGCAGTATTGACAGCAAAATAGAGATTAGAATATATCGTTCTGTATTGGGGTGTAATTTTTGAAAATTGATAATTATTTATTTATTATATGTATATCAGAATTTGTCAAAACCTAGACTTTCAACCATAAATATTTTATTTATTAATATGTTTTTGTGTACAAAATAACATATAAACATCTTTTCCTATTCAATTTTCCCTGGAAAATGTGTTTTGAAGCTCTAATCTGTTTACATGGAAGCCGAAATAAAAATGGACACGCCACGCAGAGACGCTTATGCCACGCATTCAGTGTGTCATAACAGCCAACAGAAGGGAAAATCAAGAACTTACCACAAACGTCTTCAAAGCAATGCGAAAACTATATGTATATAAATACAATTGTTACATCTGTAACAATCCTGGGGCTCTGTGACGACGAGCGGTGATCTGCACCTTCACAGTCTCGTTTTCCTTGTGACTCATGAGAAAGTTTAGGGAGCAAAAAACTATCCATTGTTGTGTATGATTTACTTTTTTCCAAACTAAAACAAGCTGCAATCACATATGTTATAAGGTCAAACGTTCAGCGGAGCTGCGACCATTGGCCAAAGAAGATCACAGGCCGGCCACAGCATTATTTTAAACTAAGTATATATATATTTTTTATTATTATTTATTCCCATTTTTAACAACATGAAAAAGACTATTCAAACATAACATTAAAATATAAATTTAAAAAAATACAAACTTTTCTTGGGGGTGCTGGGTGGGTGCTATGGCTATTACAGGGGGAGCTATAGCACCATCTAGCTCCCCACTGGCGCCGCCACTGCTAACAAGGCTCAAAATAGCCCCACACTAACACAGTAACATAATGAGGGTCCGTACATGCAAAACGAAGCATTGAGAACTTTGTAAGTGTACAGACCGTTTAATAAGAAGATACGTTATAAAGACAGATCAGTTTGTGTATACAGACAGGAGCCATCTTTGGAAAACAGTCACGACAATTCAAACCACAACCGCCGTGCTGAGTGATCTGAACTGTATGAACGGCGTTCAGGGATCGACTTATCTGAGACTGTCTGTATACACGAAGTGAACTGTCTTTATAAAATCATTCTGATGCCAAACTTAGGAACGGCAGTGTAGATATGTGTCATCAATTACTAAGTGAATATTTTTGTATGGCACAGTTGTTTCTGTCACATGCAGTTCTTCAAGTGATGAGTTTCATTCACCCACTGTAATTTAGATGATGAATGGCAAAATGATGTATGATCACTGTGGCATATGTGTCTCCTCTGAAACATTGTTTGCTTGTGTTGTTGTCAGAAAGTGGCCTGAGACTGCTGTCCCTGTACATCTATGAGCTGTGGAGCGGTGCTCGGTCACCTGACCTCCTGCTGACCCATGCCAGGCTGATGCGCTCCAGGACGGCCACGTCTCACACACTGCTCATGTGCAGAGAGATCCTGTCTGCGCTCGACCCCTGACACGCTGTGCAAAAGGGTAATAGAAGATGTGTAGTGGATATTTTTGTAATTTTATAAATCTTAAATAAAAAAGATGAACAGAACTTTTGTGTTGGTGGCTATTAATAATTTCAGTATGATTGCATTTACATTTTTTTTTTTTTTTTTGGTAAGGCCAAAAAAAAAAAATGTAACCATTTTGTATGGAAGTTCTGCCACCAATAGATAAATACAGTGAGTTTGTCTCCCACAATTCAAAGTTTTTCTCAGAATCATGAGAAACAAACTAGGGGTTATAAAGTCAAATCCTGAAAAAGTATCATTTTGACCTTATAATTTGCTATTGCGAGTTCATATCTCACAATTCTGACATTTTCTTGCAATTGCAAGTTTGTATCTTACTGAAGCAAAAAAACAAAAACAAAATCGACCTTGTTTGCTCTGTTTTTCTGAATTAACGAGTTTATTATCTCAGAATTACAAGATCATTTTTCATGGAAAAAAAAACTTTTGGCCTGTTTTTCTGAATTAACGAGTTTATTATCTCAGAATTATGAGAGTTTTTCATGGGAATAAGTTTTTGCTCTGTTTTTCTGAATTAACGAGTTTTATTATCTCAGAATTATGAGAGTTTTTCATGGAAATAAGTTTTTGCTCTGTTTTCTGAAATTAGCGAGTTTATTAGCTCAGAATTAGGAGAGTTTTTCATGGAAATAAGTTTTTGCTTCTTTTTTCTGAATTAATGACTTTTAAAAAAATTCGGAGTAACTCATTCATTCATATAAAAACAGAGTGAAAAATGATTATCTGGTAATTCTGAGATAATTAACTTGTTAATTCAGAAAAACAAGATAGATTTTGTTTGTGAATGCAACACCATTCAGACTTTATAAATCACAAATTTTGACTTTTTTCAGTATTTCTCTGTAAGGCTAATTTATATCTGCACCATTCTGACTTTTTTCTGGCAGTTGAGAGTTTATATCTTCGCATTTCTGACTTTATATCTACGGAATTGCGACCTTATTTCTCAAAATAGCCACTATTATTTCTCACAATTGCAAGTTTATCTCACAATTCTCACCTTTTCTTGCAATTTCAAGTTTATATCTCACATTTCTGACTTTAATTCTCAGAATAGTGAGTTTATATCTCGAATTTATGAATTTATTTTTCAGAATTGCAACTTTATGTCTCTGAATGGAGAGATCATATCATTTACGAGGAGAAAAAAGTCAGAATTGGTGGATAAAAAGTCGCAATCACCTTTCTTATTTTCTGTGACGGAAACAAGCTTCCATGGTTTTGAGATTACATGAAATATTAAAACTCAGTCATCTATTGACATGATCACATTAATAAATCATTTTTTGCATATATTTGAAGTTACTTTTTAGTAAATCCTGTACGAAAGAAGTGTTACATTTCAGAAATATCATGTACATCTGATTTTCCATCACCAAATCTAAATGAAATACAGTAAATATATATGTATGAGAGACATAAGATAGACACATTGATCAGGATATCATGGTTTAATGTCAGATTGTTCTACAGTGTGCGTTTCACTCGTGTACAGAATCAGATCTTGGTGTCTTCATGAAGTTGCTTCTTATTAGTATCTTTTCTGAGGAGAATCCATAGCTTTTCATCAACGGCAAACCTGATTTTTTGACACAAGGACCCCTATTAACAAACACAAATATAATAATATTCACTTCTGTTAAGCTTTAAAGGCTGTAATCAATTAGCAGACTATGTCTATATATTCAACATTCAATTAGAAACCGTGAACAAAGCAACTGCCCAGCTAAAATCTATTTAAACAATGAAAAATCATCAATATCTAAAATGACCACAGTGTGATAAATATAATGAACATGTTTATACAGTGAAATGAGCTTTTTCATTCTTACCTTGGTAGCCCTGTGTGTGATATAAGAGACAGAATCAAGAGAAGCAGCCGATGAACGCAGCTAGGATGACCCAGAATATCAGCACAACTGAATCTAGAGAGAGGAGTTAAACGTCCCGTCGGCTGACCTGTGATCTTGAAGAGGAGAGAGTTAACTCACATCTGTTGTACTTCAGTGCAGTGGCGTTCACAAAGACCGGGTCCACGTAATCGTAGTAGTACTTCGTAGTCCAGCACGTACTCGGATTCAGACTCCGTGGCCGTTCCTCATTGTGATTATATCCTTGATCCCACCCGGGAAAATCACGGCTTTAAACACAGTCGAGCCACTCCCCTTTCACTCTACAGTCCTCTCTTTCAGATGACAGCGAGAATGGAGAGAGCGCACAGTTCAACATGCTTGAAGTCCCTTGTGACGTTTCCTCCGTCCCTGTTGGTTTGTGGATATATATATATATATATATATATATATATATATATATATATATATATATATACATACATTAGTTTCACATTAGTTTTCAAGTTGAATTACTGAAATAGATGAACTTTTGCACAATATTAAATTTTTTTGAGTTTCACCTGTAAATCTGATTTAAACAGGAACATTTATTATACTGGTGATTTTCTGGGGATTATTATAATTAAAAATAGTCATAATTATTAATTGAACTATTATATAATAATTATGTATTTGTTAAATGACAGATATAATAATAACAAAAATATAGTTCTTGTTTAAACAAAAACATTCTTAATAATTGTTAATATTTCTGAATATAGGATATTTCTGAACATTATTTCTTGTATAAATATTGGAATTACTTAAATAAAATGATGATTATTATTACTGTTATACATAATAATAGTATTATTATTTGTGTTAATTTGTTATTATTAACTTAATCATTGATAGAAATTATAACAATAATTATAATATAAATATACTATAATGAATTAGAATGATTTACTAATTATGAATGCTGTTTATGAATATAGGATAGTATTATTTATTTTCTAAATAATAATTACAGCAACAATAATAATAATAATAATAATTATTATTATTATTATTGATTATTATATAATTGATCATTATTTAAATAAATAACAGTAACTATAATTATTATTATAATTAATAATTATAAATGTAATTATAATATAGAATTAATGAATAATTAAATCAATAATACTGTTATTATTATTAAGTTAATAAATAAAAACATTATTACCATTGTTGTTACCAATACATTAATTATTCATAATAACTATAATAATAATATTAATAATAATAATAATAATAATAATAATTATTATGTGTCCAATAATAGGTACAACAGCAATGATAATAATAACTATTATTATTGGTTATTATTGATGTTTGTTTATTAAATATCAATAATTATTGTTAATAAGAATAATAATATTTTATAATAATAGATTCATATTATTATTTATGTTATTTCGTAAGAATAAACAATAATCGTCAGAAAGATTAGTTTTTTTTATATGGTAATAACTACTAATGTATTTTATGGAAACAAATAAACTAAAATGACTTCTGGTTAAAGCTTTGAGTCAAAAGAATCATTCAATCAAAATATAGCTAGCATCCAGAAATAAAAAAAAATACAATTATATTTCTATTTGTGCCCTTGTTTACATAATAAATAAATAAAAAAAAACTCTTCTGATTATCATGTAATGTAGTGTCTACCCTGATTTTTATGTAACTGTAATTTGGAAAAACTATAAATGATTCTTGCTTTCATTATGTTTATGATTAATGATTATGTGTTCAAAAACGATCTGTGATGGATTTATGATCACAACTTTTGCGTTGATGGCAAGTTAAGTCGTCTGGCCAAACCCATAAATAAACCGACCAATAATAAGTGAGCTACACGAATGATCCCGCCTCCCGTGCGCGATTCATCCAATCACAGCACACGGTGTATGTTTGAAACGGCCAGTCTCAGATCACATTACATGGACTTCAACGCTTACAGCTGTTTGTACATTGTGGAAGTTTCGTTTTCAACCGAAAAAACAAATAGAAGTCATTTAATCGAACTTTATAAACGAAAACTTTTAATCCACAATCAGTATTATACCGACTCCGAGTATAAACTTTCCGAGCGTTCGCGTTTCTGATCAATGCACAGCATTTAACGCGTTTTCAGTTGCAAACGAATATGTGACATCAGAGTGTGGCGTAAGTTAACGTTATTTATTGACCCGTTTTAAAGAAGAGTGTTGCGCTATGGCGGATGGAGCGAGTCTAAACTCAAGTAGTTTGACCTCTCGATTAAGGAAAGGCAATAACGGCGTTTCAATCCCAGCGAACATGAGGAGAAAAACTCGACAGAGCAACAGACGAGACATTCATAACCGGGTATGAACAACACGACTCATTATGATTCACAGGCCACAAAACTCAACCAGTCTTCCTGTTTTCACATTCATCTTCATGAAGTTTGTTATAAGTTAGTTGTTGTGTCGTTCATGTACAATTGCACGTCGTTGCACTGACCAGCATGCATGTTTACGGTTAGATGTGTGAAAGGTTTGATGAAGTTGTGTTGTGTTTGCAGGTGGTCCTGGAGAAGGTCCTGGGCATCAGTGCCTCCAGCAGCAGTGCTTTAACCTGCGACCACAACACGGGTTTAGTGGCCTATCCTGCAGGGTAAAGTCATGACTGGCTCTATACGTGTTTTCTGTGTCGAAGTCCACACTCTATCACTCAAAATCGAGGACTGACATTTACTCACTCACGTTCTTTTGGTCTTCTTTTGTAAAACAAAAAGTTAATCTTCGAAAAATGTCCTGACTGCTGTTTTTCCTTGTAATGGAAGTGAATTATGACTGGAGCTGTCAATCTCAAACCTGACAGGCCCAAAGTAACGTTAATCTATACGATTTGTGTGTTGTGTGTCTCTTCTGAGGACATGGCTTTGTGTTGTT
Organism: Hybognathus amarus; assembly: GCA_030378365.1. NCBI lineage: Eukaryota > Metazoa > Chordata > Actinopteri > Cypriniformes > Leuciscidae > Hybognathus > Hybognathus amarus. The sequence continues at coordinate 298,376 of JAQIUQ010001785.1, read as the reverse complement.
TCTTTTCTGAGGACGTGGCTTTGTGTGTTTCTTTTCTGAAGACATGGCTTTTTGTGTTGTTTCTTTTCTGAGGACATGGCTTTGTGTTGGCATTTGGCAACAAACCAAAATTTGCTGTAGCTGTCAATTATCGTATCAAATGTGGTGTCATCAATGATGGTTCTTTCACGAGTCGATGGTGTTTGCTTCTAGACGAGTCAACTTGTGTCCGTTTCCCAACTTGTAACGACTTAAGTTCACCCAAAAATGAAAATGATCCCATAATTTACTCGCCCTCAAGGCGTCCTAGGTGTACGTGACTTTCTTCTTTCAGCCAAACACAGTCGGAGTTTTATTAAAAAGTTATCCTGGCTCTTCCAAGCTTTATAATGGGAGTGAATAACAGATCTTTAAGCCCAAAAAATCACAGCATCCATCATAAACATAATCTTGGTACTCTTAATGAAGGCCTTCTAAAGCACCTTTAGAAGGCCTTCTAAAGCACCTTTGGTCACCTGCTTCGGATAACGTAGGTACGCAAGTCTAGTTCTGGTGGAAGAGTGACCTCTGACCCGACGTAGGTGAGAGTAGAGCTCCTCTTCGTGGTTCCATCAAACAATGTTGGGGAACAAACTTAAGACATTTCTTATTTGCGACCAGTGTTTTATCTTCTGTGCTGAGCTTCCGCGATTAGTAATGTCGGACGTCATTCTTCAGCCAGAACTTGACTGGATATTTTTCTTACAAAAATGCATCACTTCACTTCAGACGGCCTTTATTACCCCCCCTGGAATCGTACACATTACTTTTAAAATGAGCTTTTTTGGACTTCAAAATCTCAGGTAATATTCACTTCCGTTATAAAGCTTGGAAGAGCCTGGATATCGTTTCATATAACTCTGTGTTTGGCTGAAAGACGTACGTCATATACACCTAGGATGGCTTGAGGACGAGTAAATCATGGACTAATTTTAATTTTGGGGTGAACAACTATCCCCGTAAATCTTAGGCTGTTGCAAAATGTTTTGTTCTTATGTCTGAAGACTTGAAATATAGAATGAATTTTATTGCCCTTTTTTATGTTTGCCGCTCCAGTTCCCATTCACTTCATTGATAAGGAAAAGCCTGCAGCCTTTCTTTAAAAAGAGGCCATTTTTGATCTTAGGAGAACTTTAAACTTTCACGCAACTTGTGGTTATTCTGCTTGGACGCGGTGGGAACAAGAGAGAAACTTAAACTAAGCCCCTTTCATACAGAGATTTGGGAAAATACACGGATAATGTGACCCGGCATTTGTTCGAAAGCATGTAAACGCGCATAGCGTTCCACAAAGCTGGTGAACGATCTCAGGTTCATCACTGATAGTGAGGAGCGCCTGGTCTCTGCTTCGTTCCAGTTTGCAGACATTTGTTCGTCTTTTCTTTGTTGATGACGGACACAAACTTTCTTCTAACACCGTGTCCTAACTACACGCGACACGATAAAATTCCAGCGACAGCAAGTGTGTCTGTCCACACTAGACTCGACGCGACTGTGAGGCGCCACACGTCGATCAAAAATCACAGCCATTCAGAACAGCGTGTGGGCGGAGTCTCTGTGAAAGCGGACTGCTGGCCCTCGCATTGGAAATGGGTATGGACATAATCAAATCAAGAAATAACAATATTAAAGGGTTAGTTCACCAAAAAATGAAAATTAAGTCATTAATTACGCAAATACTCCCATGCTGTACCAACCCTGTTAGACCTTCGTTCATCTTCGGAACACAAATGAAGATATTTTTGATTAAATTTGAGAGGTGGATCACTACCATATAGGCTGCCTAAGGGACTGGCTCTTGACGGCCCAGAAAGTCAATGAAGAAAATGTTTAAATATTCCATGTGACAACAGTGGCTCAACTATAAGTTTATCAAGCGACGAGAATACTTTTGTGCGAAAAACAAACAAAAATTACAACTTTATTCGACTATTCCTTTTCTTCCTTGTTGGCCTGAAAACGAGACTTTAAGAGATTTCCACGACGCATGCGCGAGAACTGAACTGAAGTAGTTGAAGGAGATCGCAATTCTTGCGCATGCGTCGTGGAAATATCTATCCAAGTCTCGTTTCAGGCCAACAAGGAAGAAAAGGAATAGCCGAATAAAGTCGTTATTTTTGTTTGTTTTTTCACACAAAAAGTATTCTAGTCGCTTGATAAACTTATAATTGAGCCACTGTAGGCACATGGAATATTTAAACATTTTCTTTAATGACTTTCTGGGCCATCAGAGCCAGTCCCTTAGGCAGTCTATGTAGGAGTGATCCACCTCTAAGATTTAATCAAAAATATCTTCATTTGTGTTCCGAAGATGAGCCGAAGGTCTTAAAGGTTGGTCACAGCATGGGGTGAGTAATTAATGACTTAATTTTCATTTTTGAGTGAGCTAACCCTTTAAGAATCAAAACATGAACAAAATATACTAATTTTATGAAGTACAGTTGTATGTTTGCATAGAATTCATTTTGAATGTTATATTAAAAGCTTTCAAAATCTGAGGTAAATTATCGCTTGTGGCATAGTGACCTTATTTTTAACTAAAAATAAATAATGTGTACTCATAACCAGTGTGATTCTCTTCATATTAAAATCAGTTTATGTGGATCTGTCAGCCGGACGTCGCAGAAACGCAAAACTTTGCGTGTCGCTGTTGCGTCTGGTTAGGACAAAAACTCTAACATGGAAAAGATACCTTTTATCGTGTGTCGTCGCGTGTAGTTAGGACACGGTGTAAGAGCAACAGTAGTCGCGCGATGGCACAAGCGTCATCACTATGTCTATGTTCACACTTGCAGGGCTTAATGCTCAATTCCGATTTTTTTTTTTTATAAAAATTCGTTTTATTTTTTTTTTTCTTTTTTTTTTTTTTTTGCAAGGCCGTTCACATTTCCAATTAAATGCGACCTTTTGTGATCTCCTGTGTGAACGTGAAATGACCCAGAAGTGACCCGCATGCGCAGAAGAGTACTCAACGGTCCACAACGTCACTTGTTTGCGGAAGTAGCTAAATGGGTGTCTTACAGTGGAGCTTGTTTAGCAATATTAAAGTTATTTTCACAACAGAGCCAGCACACTTACAATCTTCTCGTTTTAAGAAGAAAATTAAACAGAGAAGCGTGTGGGTGCGAGAGTCGCAGCCAGGAGTGGTGGGATACTGATTTGAGTGGCTTAACTGATACAGAATTCATCAGTAACTTCCGAATGACCAGATCCACTTTCGATTATAGCCGCTTTCTGACTTTTGCAGTTCCTGGAACCTAACGTTCCTATAACCCTTTTTTTCTCGTGTTCCGACCGGACTAAATTGGGGATTTTTTAGTTCCTCAGACCTCTTTCAGTACCTAGTCTAGAGTAAGGACTTTTTTTAGTTCCCTTTCCCTAGGTCTACGTTGATTGGTTCAACTTATAAGTCATGCACTGTCAACACGGAACTTGTAGCGCCCTCTGGCATACGCTGTATACAGGTGTGTGCAATGACGTGCGTGTCGGATATATGTGACCTGGACGTTCAGATTGAACGTCGCATTTCAAAAGATCGGATCCATATCGGATTTGGACCACATACCCAAGTGGCCTGGGTCGCATTTGAAAAGATCGGATCTGTGTCATGTCTGTGTCATGAAAAAATCAGATTATAGAAAAAAAAAACTGAATTAGGTCGTTTCAGCCTGGAGTGTTAACCTATGACACACCCCTTACAGCATTGGTCCTGGCTTTTGTTCACACAGCGTGCATTCTGGGACTGATTCTGGCAATGTTTCAAATAAATGCTGTGCTTTCTATTTGTTGGATTACTGAAAAAAAAAAAAAACGCATTCCTGTTTCCACAACATTTTTTGGTAATTAATAGTGTTGTAAATTCTGAACTGAGGACCAAATCAACATCAGAATGATTTCATCAAGTGACACTGAAGACATCACAGAAATGAATTTAATGATTCTTTAATTATATATTGATAATTTGACAAATTACTGTATTTTAATCAAGACAAGTAAATGCAGCGTTGAGCAGAATATACTTTTTTTTAAAACAAAAGGTTTGAACAGCAGTTAATGCAAACTGTAAATGATCACTTTGACCTGTGAACTAATGCAGATACGATGTTGTGTGTTTCAGTTGTGTTATTGTCATCCTGAGCCCAAAGAAAAACAAGCAGACTCACATATTTAATACATCCAGGTAAACAAGATGTGTAATCTCTTTACTTCAGTGGCATGCTGTTGTACATTGTAACCGAACTAAATCTGAATCATGTGTTTGTTGCTCAGGAAAACCTTCAGTGCCTTGGCTTTCTCTCAGAATGGAAAATATTTGGTCACTGGTGAGGTAAGTGTCCTGAGATGTTTAATGAGGGCCAGAAGAATGACGACTGTGCCGAATGCCCTCGGAGGCAGGCTCTCGCTGATTCCTACGGTTATCTTCTGTGTATGTGGTAGAGGAGGGCTTACGTCTGGGCTTCTCCCTGCGCTTCGACACATTCCTGTTCCCGCTCGTCACAGTGAGGCCCAGTGTCTGTCCCAACTTGGAAAACCAACAGAGAATCACTGTAGCGACAGCAGATCATACAAATACTCTGCTTTTTTTTAGGCATCTGACTAATAAAGCTGCCTATATCATAAGGGAGTGTGCAGATAATTAGACGAATAGTTCTCTGACTAAAAACGTCTTCAGAATAGCCTCAAATGGGTTCAGAATAGCGGCGATGCTGACTTCTCAGTTTGATGTGAAGTGTATCTTTTAGTGTGAGCGGAGTCACAAGATTCAGATCACCGCAGCTGCGTTTGGAGGAGGATTAGTCACCATTTAAACTCTTGAAAGGCACATGTTGTCCTACATTCTCTGACACATGATTATTTATCAGTGGCTGCTTTTTCCACTCATGTTTTTCTCACTAGCTGACCGTGTTGAGAACTAGTAAATGAAAATCAAATGTAAAATGGCATTCTGTCATACTATTTCTGCAGTGTGTATTATTAAAATGTTCCAAATTGCCTACTATATTAGGCTAAATTAATGTTTTTAATAGGGCTGTACAAAAGTTAATTGCGCTTAATTGCATCCAAAATAAAAGTCTGTGCTTACATAATATATTTGTGTGTGCTGTATATATAAGTACCGATGCATGCATGTATATATTTAAGAATTATTTGCGCTTAAATTCTGTATACATACATAATCTATATTATAAAAATATTTTATATATGAATAATACATTTTCTTAAATATATACATGCATGTGTGTGTATTTATATATTCAGAATAATTATATACAGCACACACAAATATATTATGTAAACACAGACTTTTATTTTGGATGCCATTAATTCAATTCATTTTGCACAGCCCTAGTTTTTGATAGAGCAAAGCCTTTAGGCCCTGTGTCCACCAAAGCGTTTTAATCCAGCTGAAAACGCTCAGACGCTCTGCTGAAGACGCCAAGCTTTGGGTGCTTGAGAGCGTTTTGGCAGCACAGCGTTTTTTCCCGTTGAGATGTTTTGTTGCTATGATGCAGAATATTTGCAGAACAAGTATACATTTTTTGTATAAAACAAATTATCTGCGAAATCAGTTAAACTGATTATACTTGTTCGGTTGGCTCTGCTGGTTGTTGTTGTCAGTGTGGTTTAGTCCCGCCCCTCCTCCACTGTGATTGGACAGGTGGGTAAAAAGTGATGGTGATGAGCGATGCGTTTTATCCAAAGTTAAAAAAACTCTCGCGCGACCGGTAAAAAGCGCAGAGCCCTCAGCGTGAAAAAAAAAACGCTCAACGCCTCGTTACGCTCATGGCGTCTAAAAGACGCAACACTCCTATTGAAAACAATTGAAAATGTACGCCAGGTGCGTGTAAAACGCTTTGGTGGACATTATGGACGGCCTTATGTAAAGAAAGTCATGGCGTCACTGCAGCTGCTGTTAGAAGCTCCTGTTGCCATAACATTCAGTGTTCTGAGACGCGTGCTTATGAAATATAAGGTTATGCTATGAGTGCCGAAGTGATGACGTCACTTTGTAGGGACAACTCGGAAGCTAGTGGCGCATGGGTTCCCTCGTTTTATTCTTTCCTTTCGTTTTCGTCTAGGGATTTAAAAAACAACAACATTTCAACTCTAAAAATATAAAGCTATTTTTTAAATGCATGTGTGTTGAATCAATTTATTCAGTTTATTGCAAAATGTATATAAAATATTTAAGCAGTTTTAAAGTGGAGGGAGACTGAAGGTGCTTCCCAAGTTGCGCACTTATGTACTGTTCTGGGCCGTTTTGTCGTGAAAATAGTGTGGCAAAATAATAGACATATAAAATGTATACACAAGATGTTTTGTAGAAAAGCATGTCATTTGGGCCACAGCTTGACACGTCATTTGCAGTGCTTTGTGGATGGGGCTAAAGTTCTTTTAGAGTGAACTGATTGGTGGAGATTTTTGCAGAATCATGGGTAATGTAGTTTTTCACCATAGATGCTGCTGTTAAACTTGACGGTTATGTAGAAAAATAATGTGAACTGATGGCTTCTACAATAATATATTTAATGAACAACCTCTTAGCCTACAGTATGTCTGTTTACAAGGTAGCATTTAAAATAAATTCCCCTACCCTATAGAGGGAAAAAATAGGCTTTTTGACTCCAGTAACCTGACTGATGCACTCTGTTACACTGCATAGACAAATCTGGGTGTCGGGTCTTACATATTTATTATGATTTCATGCATTGTTTTTCCTCTTCATCTGTTCACTGTCTCTTTCCCTGTTGCTGTGCAGAGCGGGCACATGCCCTGTGTGCGTGTGTGGGACGTGGCAGAGCGGGCGCAGGTGGCAGAGGTCCAGTGCCACAAGTACGGGGTGGCGTGTGTGTCGTTCTCCCCAACGGGAGCTATATAGTGTCTGTGGGATACCAGCACGACAGGACCGTCAGCGTCTGGGAGTGGAAGGTGGGTTTGACTGCAGTCTTTTGGGATGCCATGAATAGTTGTTTAACCCAAGAAATGTGATATCGGAGATTCTTAAGATTACAAAGATCTTAATCAACATTGTGCTTGGTATGTTATTCGTCTTCAAACCAAACTTGTGTCCAAAGTTTAAATCCCGTCTGGCTAGAGCTCTTCCCATAATGTTTACGCGTTAGCACTGAGTCGTCGGTTACAGGACTTTCGCTCGCGAAGTTTAGAAAAGGAACCAAAACTAAAAGATCTTCTTCGACTATTACAAATTACGACTGTGCTTCTTTTTCAACACATTCACCTCACGCATGCGCTATTGTGCACTCACTAAAACTGGGTGGCCCATGGATGTCTGTGGACCCTCATTATGATACATTATGTTGCGCGGATGGCTGGAGTGTTCTATTATATTGTGAACCATAACCTGAATTTAAAATGATTAATTTCCATCACTTGTGGCAGCATTCTCTACAGACTTGCTTGCTCTAGTTCTCAATATAGAGATTATACACTCACCGGCCACTTTATTAGGTACACCTGTCCAACTGCTCGTTAACACTTAATTTCTAAGCAGCCAATCACATGGTGGCAACTCAGTGCATTTAGGCATGTAGACATGGTCAAGACAATCTCCTGCAGTTCAAACCGAGCATCAGTATGGGGAAGAAAGGTGATTTGAGTGACTTTGAACGTGGCATGATTGTTGGTGCCAGAAGGGCTGGTCTGAGTATTTCAGAAACTGCTAATCTACTGGGATTTTCACGCACAACCATCTCTAGGGTTTACAGAGAATGGTCCGAAAAAGAAAAAACATCCAGTGAGCGGCAGTTCTGTGGGCGGAAATGCCTTGTTGATGCCAGAGGTCAGAGGAGAATGGCCAGACTGGTTCGAGCTGATAGAAGGGCAACAGTGACTCAAATAACCACCCGTTACAACCAAGGTGGGCAGAAGAGCATCTCTGAACGCACAGTACGATCGAACTTTGAGGCAGATGGGCTACAGCAGCAGAAGACCACACCGGGTGCCACTCCTTTCAGCTAAGAACAGGAAACTGAGGCTACAATTTGCACAAGCTCATTCGAAATTGGACAATAGAAGATTGGAAAAACGTTGCCTGGTCTGATGAGTCTCGATTTCTGCTGCGACATTCGGATGGTAGGGTCAGAATTGCGTCTACAACATGAATGCATGGATCCATCCTGCCTTGTATCAACGGTTCAGGCTGGTGGTGGTGGTGTCATGGTGTGGGGAATATTTTCTTGGCACTCTTTGGGCCCCTTGGTACCAATTGAGCATCGTTGCAACGCCACAGCCTACCTGAGTATTGTTGCTGACCATGTCCATCCCTTTATGACCACAATGTACCCAACTTCTGATGGCTACTTTCAGCAGGATAATGCGCCATGTCATAAAGCTGGAATCATCTCAGACTGGTTTCTTGAACATGACAATGAGTTCGCTGTACTCAAATGGCCTCCACAGTCACCAGATCTCAATCCAATAGAGCATCTTTGGGATGTGGTGGAACGGGAGATTCGCATCATGGATGTGCAGCCGACAAATCTGCGGCAACTGTGTGATGCCATCATGTCAATATGGACCAAACTCCCTGAGGAATGCTTCCAGCACCTTGTTGAATCTATGCCACGAAGAATTGAGGCAGTTCTGAAGGCAAAAGGGGGTCCAACCCGTTACTAGCATGGGGTACCTAATAAGGTGGCCGGTGAGTGTATATTGGCCTACAGTAATTAGGGCCCAAGCCCTGAAAGGGCGCAGAGCCCTATTGTTTTCCTTCCGATTGATTCAGGGCCCAAGCCCTGAAGGGCGCAGAGCCCTATTGTTTTCCTTCCGATTATTTTTTTTTTTTTTTTTTTTTTTTTTTTTTTTTTTTTCTAGCGACTATTCGGGCACTTTTTGGGGCCCTTAACATGCTCGAAAACTCTTGAAACTTTGCACACGGGTCAGAACCCGCGGCCATCAGAGCCGGGCTGAAGCTGGTACCCGGGCGTGGCAGGGCGGCTCGTCAGCGCCCCCTGGAATGGGGTCCGAACACCTGGTCCATAACTCAAACACACTTGCATGTAATAATATGAAACTCGGTACACATGTCGATAGCAGAATTTCATCTATACCTCGCGTTCTTGCTTTTTACCCCAGCCCAACAGGAAGTCGGCTATTGAGGTTTTTTTGTAAAACACACGCAATGAACTTTTAAATACTCCTCCTGAGAGCTCTGATCCAAATTCGACGAAACTCGGTCAGCTAGAAGTCAAGACATTGAGGATGAAAGTTTGTGTGGGGATTTTTGATATCTCGAACGGTTTGGCCGTGGCGAGGAAATCGAAACTATGGCGAGAAACGTGAAACAGGAAGTGTGTCATAACTTCAGCATACATTAACTGATCTGGATGAAACTTCAGCAGTGCGTTCGCTGTAAGAGGACGATCACATGGATGTGACTATTGTGAGTCAAAGTTATAGCGCCACCAACTGGCAGCAGGAAGTGTGTCACTTTCAAAATGCTTTGAAATCACCCTCTGATTTTAACCCGATTTGCTTCAAACTTCATCTGTATAATGTACATACACGGCAGATGAAGACCTATGAATGGATTCTTGATATCTTTGAAACTGTTGCCGTGGCGACGCATCAAACTTTACCATTCTTTTAGGATGCATTCTTTTAGGGATTCGAACATTTGTCCATAAATCAAAACACACGTGCATGGATTAATATGAAACTCGGTACACTCATAGATCACATCAGGCCAAACAACTTTCGTGCTCTAAGTTTTACGACAGTTCAAACGGAAGTCGGGAATTATGTTTTTTTTTTTTAATAATTGTCCTAGAAAAACATCAAATTACAACCCATGCTGTTACCAATCACCACCAAACTCGGTGTGCATGAAGTCAAGACATTGAGGATGCTATATTCCGGACGGATTTTTGATATCTCGAACGGTTTGGCCGTGGCGGATTTTTTTGACTAAAAAAGGACACATAAAGTGTGTTATAACTTGGTTAGTTTTACTGACAGTTACAAAACTTGCCGTGTATATTGTTCTATTCAAGCCAAACAACTTTCTAATTAACAATAATAAGCTCAAACCCACAGAAAGTCAGATATTGTAGTTTGAATATGATCATGCTCTTTCTAAACCTAGGCCTGTCACACAGTCTGTGTGTGTGTGTGTGTGTGTAGGGGGAGGGGGCTTAATCATTTCACTGTGTGTCTGGCCTGCTAAAGTAAATACATTTCTTAAGCCTGGTATTTTTTACATAAGTTTTTATTTTTATTTTTTTATAAGTAAAGGCATATAACCTGTTTAATTGTAGTGCATTGACAATAGTTTTATATAATTAGTGTATTAATTAAATTAACTTGGTCCATAAATCAAAAAAGTAAGTAAATAAATCAAAAGGAAGTGTGTTAAAACTTCTGCATACATTAACTGATCTTGATGAAACTTCAGCAGTGTGTTCGTTGTAAGAGGTCGATCACATAGATGTGAGTCAAATATATAGCGCCACCAACTGGCAGCAGAAAGTGTTTCACTTTCAAAATGCTTTGAAATCGCACTCTTACTTTTACCCGATTTGCTTCAAACTTCATCTGTATAATGTAAACACACGCCAGATGAAGAGCTGTGAAAGCATTATTCAATATCTAAGATAATGTTGCCATAGCAACGCATCAAACTTTAACATTCCTTTTTTTGATGATTTTGAGTCTCTTAGCGGCTTTTGGGGCCCTTAATGGGTTTGAAAACTCTTGAAACTTTGCACACAGGTCAGATCCCACAGCCATCAGAGCCGGGAAGATGGTACCCGGGTGTGGCAAGGGGGCTAGACAGCGCCCCCTGGAACGGGGTCCAAAAACTTGGTCCATAAATCAAACACGCTTGCATGTAATAATATGAAACTCAGTACACATGTTGATCTCATCGTTTCATATATTCATATATTCTCCTCAAGCCGGACAACTTTCTAATTTACACTCATGAGCTAGGACCCACAGAAAGTCAGATATTTTGGTTTGAAAATGTTGAGTGTCTCTCTGAGCCTACACTTCTGTATGGCAAGCCCTTTTAACATTTAAAAGCTAAGTTTGACTATTCGTAATTAACATTGTAGATATCAACAACGTCTTTCTAGTCGTAATTACATTTTGGATAGTTTGTATTATCATTTAAGATATCTGTAACGTAATTGTGACTAGTCGAAACGACAGATAGAGTATGGCAAGCCGTTTTAACATTTAATCATTTTAACCTACTAGTCTCTATTTTCATGCTACTAGTACTTATTTTTTAGATACTAGTATCTATTCCATTAAGTACTAGTACTTATTCATTAGCTACTAGTGCTTATTCTTTAGATACTAGTGCCTTTTCTTTAGATACTAGTGTTTATTCTTTAGGTACTAGTACCTTTTTAAAGATACTAGTACTTATTCATTAGACACTAGTCCTTATTTATTAGATACTAGTACTTATTCATTAGATGCTAGTCCTTATTCATTACATACCAATGCTTATTAATTAGTTACTAGTACTTATTCATTAGATGCTAGTACCTATTAAATAGATACTAGTACTTATTCATTAGACACTAGTACTCACTTCAATGGTGACTAGTAACTATTCTTTTGTTACTAGTCACATTTTTTCCAGTGACTTCTATGGTGATCTGTCATTCAGATATCAACTATTCAGTTCTGACTAGTATGTTAGTATGTATTCCAATTGTGGAATACATACTAGTATGTATTCCAAAAGCAGGGGTTACGTTTTTGCACGTCGTGCAGAATAACCCTAAGGCACCAAGGTGGCGGTGCCACCGGCTTTATATATATATATATATATATATATATATATATATATATATATATATATATATATATATTTATAAATATAGACCTGCGAGCAGCGCATGGAGGGCCAAAGCCGGCGGTACCGCCATCCCGGTGCCTTTAGGCACCGGGGTTGCGGTGCCACCGGCTTGGGCCCGCGATCGCTGCTCGCAGCTATATTTTTTTTTTTTTTTTTTTCTCTAGCGACTATTCGGGCACTTTTGGGGCCCTTAACATGCTCGAAAACTCTTGAAACTTTGCACACAGGTCAGAACCCGCGGCCATCAGAGCCGGGCTGAAGCTGGTACCCGGGCGTGGCAGGGCGGCTCGTCAGCGCCCCCTGGAATGGGGTCCGAACACCTGGTCCATAACTCAAACACACTTGCATGTAATAATATGAAACTCGGTACACATGTCGATAGCAGAATTTCATCTATACCTCGCGCTCTTGCTTTTTACCCCAGCCCAACAGGAAGTCGGCTATTGAGGTTTTTTTGTAAAACACACGCAATGAACTTTTAAATACTCCTCCTAGAGCTCTGATCCAAATTCGACGAAACTCGGTCAGCTAGAAGTCAAGACATTGAGGATGAAAGTTTGTGTGGGGATTTTTGATATCTCGAACGGTTTGGCCGTGGCGAGGAAACGAAAACTATGGCGAGAAACGTGAAACAGGAAGTGTGTCATAACTTCAGCATACATTAACTGATCTGGATGAAACTTCAGCAGTGCGTTCGCTGTAAGAGGACGATCACATGGATGTGACTATTGTGAGTCAAAGTTATAGCGCCACCAACTGGCAGCAGGAAGTGTGTCACTTTCAAAATGCTTTGAAATCACCCTCTTATTTTTACCCGATTTGCTTCAAACTTCATCTGTATAATGTACATACACGGCAGATGAAGACCTATGAATGGATTCTTGATATCTTTGAAACTGTTGCCGTGGCGACGCATCAAACTTTACCATTCTTTTAGGATGCATTCTTTTAGGGATTCGAACATTTGTCCATAAATCAAACACACGTGCATGGATTAATATGAAACTCGGTACACTCATAGATCACATCAGGCCAAACAACTTTCGTGCTCTAAGTTTTACGACAGTTCAAACGGAAGTCGGGAATTATGTTTTTTTTTTTTTCAATAATTGTCCTAGAAAAACATCAAATTACAACCCATGCTGTTACCAATCACCACCAAACTCGGTGTGCATGAAGTCAAGACATTGAGGATGCTATATTCCGGACGGATTTTTGATATCTCGAACGGTTTGGCCGTGGCGGATTTTTTTGACTAAAAAAGGACACATAAAGTGTGTTATAACTTGGTTAGTTTTACTGACAGTTACAAAACTTGCCGTGTATATTGTTCTATTCAAGCCAAACAACTTTCTAATTAACAATAATAAACTCAAACCCACAGAAAGTCAGATATTGTAGTTTGAATATGATCATGCTCTTTCTGAGCCTAGGCCTGTCACACAGTCTGTGTGTGTGTGTGATTGAGTCTTTTGACACACAGTCTCTGTGTGTGTGTGTAGGGGGAGGGGGCTTAATAATTTCACTGTGTGTCTGGCCTGCTAAAGTAAATACATTTCTTAAGCCTGGTATTTTTTAAATAAGTTTTTGTTTTTATTTTTTTATAAGTAAAGACATATAACCTGTTTAATTGTAGTGCATTGACAATAGTTTTATATAATTAGTGTATTAATTAAATTAACTTGGTCCATAAATCAAAAAGGAAGTGTGTTAAAACTTCTGCATACATTAACTGATCTTGATGAAACTTCAGCAGTGTGTTCGTTGTAAGAGGCCGATCACATGGATGTGACTATTGTGAGTCAAATATATAGCGCCACCAACTGGCAGCAGAAAGTGTTTCACTTGCAAAATGCTTTGAAATCACACTCTTACTTTTACCCAATTTGCTTCAAACTTCATCTGTATAATGTAAACACACGCCAGATGAAGAGCTGTGAAAGCATTATTCAATATCTAAGATAATGTTGCCATAGCAACGCATCAAACTTTAACATTCCTTTTTTTTGATGATTTTGAGTCTCTTAGCGGCTTTTGGGGCCCTTAATGGGTTTGAAAACTCTTGAAACTTTGCACACAGGTCAGATCCCACAGCCATCAGAGCCGGGAAGATGGTACCCGGGTGTGGCAAGGGGGCTAGACAGCGCCCCCTGGAACGGGGTCCAAAAACTTGGTCCATAAATCAAACACGCTTGCATGTAATAATATGAAACTCAGTACACATGTTGACTCATCGTTTCATATATTCATATATTCTCCTCAAGCCGGACAACTTTCTAATTTACACTCATGAGCTAGGACCCACAGAAAGTCAGATATTTTGGTTTGAAAATGTTGAGTGTCTCTCTGAGCCTACACTTCTGTATGGCAAGCCCTTTTAACATTTAAAAGCTAAGTTTGACTATTCGTAATTAACATTGTAGATATCAACAACGTCTTTCTAGTCGTAATTACATTTTGGATAGTTTGTATTATCATTTAAGATATCTGTAACGTAATTGTGACTAGTCGAAACGACAGATAGAGTATGGCAAGCCGTTTTAACATTTAATCATTTTAACCTACTAGTCTCTATTTTCATGCTACTAGTACTTATTTTTTAGATACTAGTATCTATTCCATTAAGTACTAGTACTTATTCATTAGCTACTAGTGCTTATTCTTTAGATACTAGTGCCTTTTCTTTAGATACTAGTGTTTATTCTTTAGGTACTAGTACCTTTTTAAAGATACTAGTACTTATTCATTAGACACTAGTCCTTATTTATTAGATACTAGTACTTATTCATTAGATGCTAGTCCTTATTCATTACATACCAATGCTTATTAATTAGTTACTAGTACTTATTCATTAGATGCTAGTACCTATTAAATAGATACTAGTACTTATTCATTAGACACTAGTACTTATTTCAATGGTGACTAGTAACTATTCTTTTGTTACTAGTCACATTTTTTCCAGTGACTTCTATGGTGATCTGTCATTCAGATATCAACTATTCAGTTCTGACTAGTATGTTAGTATGTATTCCAATTGTGGAATACATACTAGTATGTATTCCAAAGCAGGGGTTACGTTTTTGTACGTCGTGCAGAATAACCCTAAAGGCACCAAGGTGGCGGTGCCACCGGCTTTATATATATATATATATATATATATATATATATATATATATATATATATATATATATATATATATATATAAATATAGCTGCGAGCAGCGATGGAGGGCCAAAGCCGGCGGTACCGCCATCCCGGTGCCTTCAGGCACCGGGGTTGCGGTGCCACCGGCTTGGGCCTGCAATCGCTGCTCGCAGCTATATTTATATTTCTAATTCTGTTTAAAACATATTAATGTAGGCTACATGAATAATTATAATGTCATTCTAAAATATATAGTGGTTTATATAGACACTATAAATGCGTTTGAAAATTAATTTTCCATTTGAAGTCGTTCTGTGCATAGCCTGTAGATCTACGCGCCCTCAACCCCCATAATAAAGATGGCTCTGCGGAGGTGGATGAATTCTTATTTAAACACACACACCTCTGAATGGATAGAAAAGTCCTCGGGATACCGCATCACTCGCAAGACGCAAATTGGATTAATTGTCAACAAGGCGAAAATGTTTGCGGCACACACTATAGTTTAGATCATGTTTCAGGGTGCGTTTCCCAAAAGCATCATTCGCCAACTATGATTGCAAGTTCCGTCGTTACCAATAGAGTTCAATGGAAATTGCGACCATGGTTGGCTAACGATGCTTTTGGGAAGCGCAACGCCAGAGCCAGAGTCGAGCCCTGGCAGCATCGCGGGGACACATTCAATCCACTTGGACTTTGCACCATTAAAACAAACACTTGCGTCCCATGATTGCCTCTCACACCTACTACGTGATATATCACAGTTTGAAATGTCTGTCGTTGGAAAGATCGACGTGGTGTCATGAATAATTAAGAGACTGTGTCTTCTCATAGGATATGAAAACTCAGTCTCATTAATAATTATGAGACACCGATGAGTCGTCAACGCACTCACAGTGCACGGCTAGGTCACAGCCGGTGACGTGGACACAATGAAGAGTTTAAAACCCCCCTCAAATGTATCTATTTTAACCCTACTATTAAATCTAACAGATGCTAACATTGTCTTCAATGGTGTTCAACACACATACCTCTGTTAAAATATCAGAAAATTTGGTTTGGGGTTTCATGACCCTTTAACCTCCTCTAGTGATGTTTGTTTAGGCTGTTTAGAGTGAATTTTGTGAATGTTAACGTGTCCCATGTTCAGGGAGCAGTGGGCGCTGCATTGGAAACTGCCAATCAGGATGCAGCTTGTGAGTTTGGTTTACAAGAACATATAAATAACGCTTTTAAATCTTCTCCTTGCTTGCAGAAGGGGACCGTAATTCGCGTCCAATAAGGTGTCCAGCCGTGTGCTTGCTGTGTCGTTCTCGGAGGACAACAGCTACTTTGTAACGGCGGGGAACAGGCATGTTAAATTCTGGTACCTTGACGCCTCAAAAGGAAAGACGGGTGAGACGCTTGGCACATGTTGCTACAGATGCACTGACAATCCAGTCTAAAATTAGTCTTCAATGGCATTTTTAAAAATGAATCTAAATAAAGACTATGGACTTTTGAGGTGTTGATGTGGAGGTGGGCTTTAGGGTCAGGGACAAGTAATGACCCAATAAGGCAGCATCCATTTATGATTTTAGTAAAAAACAAACATATTCTGTGTATATGATTATATTATTGTGTGATATTTTATAATGTGCTGCAACACACTGAGGTGAGAATAGCATCTGCCACTATCTTACACCTGTTGAGTGCTGATATGAAGTGTTTAGCGCAGTTTCCTTTGTTTGCCCACATCCTTTCTGTGACTGGGTTTTTGTTTTTTAACCAAATAGAGCACAAAACATATGCACATGGTTTCTTCATGTCATTTGTGGAGATGTCACCTGTTGTGTCCTGCAGGTGAACAGCACGGTGCCTCTGATTGGTCGCTCTGGGCTGCTCGGGGAGCACCAGAACAGTCAGTTCTGTGGTCTGGCGTGTGGCCGCGGCTCGATGGCCAGCAGCACCTACTGCATCACACACACGGGTCTGCTGTGCCAGTTCAACAGCAACCGACAGCTTGACTCCTGGGTTGATCTCAAGGCAAGTTACACATTGTGCCTTCATTTCATTACTGTGATCCATTCAAAACCCTTTAATAGGGCTGGGTTGACCAAATCCACCGATATCGAATCCTCAAATCAAAACTTTACTAAACATTTAGTCATATTTCGCATCCAAGAAATGGCAATAAGGTTTGTTACTTTTGAAATCAGAAAGAGCTTTATTGCCAAGTGTGCTTGCACACACAAGACATTTGTTTTGGTGCTGAGGCTTCCAGTGCACATATACAAATGCAACAAGAAACACAGTAATACAAATTATATATATAAAAAAAATGTAATTATAAAAAAATATGAGAATAAAAGGATCACAGTTGGGTTTAGTCAGAATAAACATTTACAGATTATCAATTATCTACATGTAAATATCACCTGAGTTTAAGATATTGCAAAGTGTCAGCTGTCAAATTCTGCATGTTTTATTATGAAATTCAAATGATAAATATGTTTTGGCACTCTTTAATGTGACTGTACAAAATATACATGAATGAACATCAGAAGGTAACTTGTATATACAAATACAGCCGGGGCCAAATGTAAAGTCCTGACTTTGTTTTGTAGACGACGTCAGCACAGTGCTTGTCGGTGAGCGAGACGTTTGTTTTCTGTGGTTGTGCTGACGGGACGGTGCGCGTTTTCAGCCCTCAGGACCTGCGCTACATCACCACTCTGCACCGGCCGCACTGCTTGGGGGTCGACGTGTCCCAGGGCACACAGCCGGGGTAAGAGACACTCAGGAATACAGCTGTAAACGCCATACATTTGCACATTACTGTCATTTACCACATGCAAAAAACTAAGATTAATGATTGGTTTCTGTAATTGATATAAGGAAAACTATATCTGATACAGTTTTTCTACTTTAAACGAAAGGAGGAAATAAAATGGACTATGTTTGAGGACTAATGTTTATGTTTGATATTTCACGTGTTGTCCAGTAAAATATTGTTCAAAGCTTGCAAAACGGAATAGAAAGCAAGCATATGGTTTAATCCGGATATATGATCTCACGGACCTTTCTTTTTCACAAATCGAAATGTTTCTTTATTCACTGCGATTATTACTAGGACTTTAACTCTTTGTACTTCTCAAGTATCCAGAAATCCATGTAAAAGCAACTTTCACACGTGTACAAATGTTTAGAGTACCCTAACTTTTGCTTACAAGTTATTGTTATTAATATTATGATTCACATTATTATAAAAAAACTCAACTTGTATTCCAGAAAATACTATGCTTAGAATTCAGACATGTAGCTTTAACTTCAGAACTGTTTTAAGTTCATTTTTGTAAAGGGAATTAGCTTTACTTGAAATGTTGGTTTATTGATTTACTTTGCATTGATTGAAAAACTTTAACTTAAAATATAAAAAAAAAACTTTATTTCAGCTAGTGCTAAAAAAACAAAAACTTAATAAACTATAGACATATTTGTAATAAAATTACTAAAACAATAACTAGATTTAATATGAAAATAGAATATATAAAAAATAAAAACCAAATTCAAAATATTAACAAAAGCAAAATAGTGTCAATGCAACACTGGTCATGGAAAAATAAATCCATTATTAGTTTTCTTGTGGTTAGAATTATCTCATTTGTATAATTGTTCAAACATATTTTTTTGTTAAACATCAAATGTCATTTTTTTTTTGATTACTTCTCTATTCATAGGCATTTGTTCGGTGCAAACCCAGAAGCACAGTATCCAGATACCCTGGCTTTAACCTTTGACCCTGTGACCAGGCACTTGACGTGCGTGTATAATGACCACAGTGTGTACGTGTGGGACGTGCGGGACATTCGCAATGTTGGGAAGGTGTATTCGGCTCTGTACCACAGCGGGTGTGTGTGGAGCGTGGAGGTGCGTTACTGAGACCAGCTCATGTTGAGGTTATCACCACAAGGCCAGTTTATGAATGCATAATATCCTCTGCAGACCTACCCTGATCTTGAAGATTCATCAGCATGTCTGTCGCCCGGATCCTTCCTCACCTGTTCATCCGATAACACCATCCGCCTGTGGAAAAGCGAGTCGCCGCAGAGTCACGGCTCCGGCCTCGGCCTTCGACACAACCTCTACAGCCAGGTAATGATGATAATTCATTTTATTTGTGGCCGCCTTTCAAGACACTCAAGGACACCTTACAATAATCAAATATATTATAAAAATATACATGCGTATTCCACCTTTACTATACACCTTAAAAACTGTCTGTCTGAGAATTACAGCTGCACACATTAATTTCACAGATGTGTTTGATATGACATGATCACATTGCTGCCACTTGGTCTCTGCTGCCTGCATCAATGTTATGTCCAGTATGTGCTTCAATGTGGCCTCTGTGTGAATATTGTTTGTGTCGTGTTGTATTGTTTTATTGCATGAATTGTTGTATGCCTTTGCAATCAGTGTCTGCTTGTCTATTTGTTTGAATTGTCACATGTTTAGTATGTCTGTCCTCTCTTGATAAGTCCTGCTGTAAATATAATTGTAATGTATTTTGATGTATGCCTATTGACAACTGGCCGGGGATGACAGCTGGAAATTAGCCGTAGAGGCTAAAGCTGCACTTTTAATCAAAAGGGACCGTCCACGTCATTATAAACTAATAAACGAAACTAAAATGCATAATTATACCGAGGAAAACAAAAAAAAGTGATTTGTAAAATCAATTACCCAATAGCATAACTAAAATCAATCAGAATAGGCTAATCTAAAAAAAAAAAAAAAAGTTTTAAGACGTGATTTAAAAATTGAAAGACTAACCGTACGTTCACGCCTCCGGCGAGAGCGGCAAAAATGCCGCTCTCGCCGCCCTGCCAACAACGGCGTGGAAAGATTCGTGGACGCTCTGATGCTCTGACGTAGATCGAATGCGTGATCTTTTTTAAAACTGTATCTAAAGGGGCTGCAAAGCAAACAAGCATGTTGGGCGTTGTTTTTGCAGAATATGTATCGATGGAAAGAACTTAAAAATTATAGCGACATGTTTGCTAATGAAATTAACATATTAAAAGTCATTTGTGTGATGTGGCTTTTGTGTTCAGTGGTTAAGTGCTATTAAAATTTGCATTCCTGCTGAAAAAGTGTTCTAGCACGAAAATTAGGGCTGACGATTAACCGAAAATAGTCGAAACCGAAATTCAGAGCCTATAACCGACGTGATTTTACCATGTCGGTTATTTCGGTTTTTGAATGCTATATATATCCGCCAACTGTGTGTTAACGTACTTTCCCCTTAAACATAGTAGTCACGTCACTCCACCCCGTCCAGTCAGCGACATTGAAACAACATGAGCCCCTTTCACACAGCGTGTTGATCCCGGGAAATTGCCAGAACAAACACCTGTGTGAGCGCGAACACGGCCCGGGATTGGTGCCGCCAGGTTGGGGACAGAGTTGCTGTGTTCAGTCCATGGTTCAGTCACGGAGTAATTCAATGTCGCGTTGCAGCCTAATGATGCCGTTCGCCAGCGTGAAACGGTACGTAATGCGCTAAGTTTATTATCCGAATCAGTGAAAAACAAATGCGCAAGCGTGGTTTTTCGAAAGAATTCGCAACTCATAAGCAAACTATAGACGCTTCTGAGACATGTCAAGTGTCTTTGCGGGTAACTTGTGTGTGAACGCACTCTCTGATTCCTAGAATACTGAGTCAACTCAGCAACAGGAGCTGCTTTTACCAAAGAAACACGCAAAAGAGAGAGAGAGAGAGAGAGAGAGAGACAGACAAACGCCCAGCAACAAGTGCCTCCACTCCACAAAGCAGCTCACGATAACACAGGCATTTACAGATGCCATACAATATGAAAAGGATTAGTTTTTTAGTTTTATACAAGTTATATTTTACTTTTTAGATGGCAATATTTACAATAATTTATTTTATTTACAAAATAACTATTTTCTACATTTTTATTATTTTAAAATATTTAATAAGCATTAAAAGCTATCTGTGTGTTTCCTTATTTTAGAATCTCAAAGATTATGCACTAAAAAAATACATACATATTTACAGAATAAGCCTTGCCAGTGACATATGAGAAAGAAAAAAAAATCGTTCAATAATCGTAATCGAAGGTAACTTGTTCGATTAATCGTGATTATGATTTTAGCCCAAATCGTTACAGCCCTAACGAAAATCTTGCCTATAAATAGTGTTGCGCGCCCTCTTATCATATTAAAATGATCAACCTCCTCTATTTTGCTTGGGAACTAATGTGGCCGGAACCAAAGTTTACAAGACAGCGTTCTCTGGGATTCTCAAACGGAGCACTTCTACATTCCGATTGGTTCTCGCCGAACCGCGGCATTGCTTATTACCATAAAGTTGAACTGATTTCAACTCTCCTCGCCACTCTCACCGTCCAAGACGCGCCGCTCTCGCCACCAGCCCTCATTGAAAATGAATGACTTCCACTTTGTCGCTCTCGCCGGCGGTGTCGGTGTGATTGCACAGGAAAACTATTACGTACACGCAATACTGCTAGACTCCACCAGGGTGGGACATCACAGTTTACACATTTTCATAATTCGTCTTGTTTATTTATTTGTTATGGGTTCGTACGGTCATGAAAATCCTGGAAAAGTCATGGAATTTTATAATGGCAATTTCAAGGCCTGGAAAAGTTTTGGGAAAATAAATAAACAAGAAAGTTTTTGGAAAAGTCAATGGAAATTGGTTTCACAAATATCTGTAAAATAGAATGTTTGATCAGTGTCTGAATTTCGGAGTGTGATTGCCGGCAGTGCGCTTAGTTTTAAAAACACGCCTCGTTTACCAAAACTAAATTCAGGCCGTGGTTTAGTTGATGATATTGCTTGAACAAATACAGTGCTTAGGATTCATGGCATTGTTCACAGTCGTAGTCATCAGTTACCCACCCTCATATCCTCCCAAAAGACTTTTTGTTCATCCTTCAAACACAAATTAAGATATTAAAGTCAAAACTGACCCCATTTACTTGTTTGCGTACGTTATTAGTCTTGTGGTGAACAATTAATGCAAGTTAATACACAAACTATTTTTTTTCTGTCTTGGGTTGAGTATCCTTAAAGAGTTTGTTCACCCAAAAATTAAAACTATCCCATGATTTACTCGCCCTCAAGCCATCCTAGGCTTTCTAAATGACTTTCTTCTTTCAGCCGAACACGGAGTTATTCAAAAATATCCCGGCTCTTCCAAGCTTTAAAATGGGAGTGATGCTATCTGAGATTTATGCGTCACGACTCCAGGGGGTTAATAAAGGCCTTCTGAAGTGAAGTGATGCGTTTTTGTATGAAAAATATCTATATGTATAACTGAATAAAAGCCCAAATTAAATCTGTTCATCATATAAATTGTCTCTTCAGAGGACTTGGATTAATCCACTTGATTCATATGATCAAAGAGGAAATGATGACCGAATGGTTTGCCAGTGTCATCTTGAGTTCATTGGTTTATTGTATGTGAATGTGTTCCAGGACATTGTAAGGATAGTATATGTGGATGATGACACGCAGTACCTCAAAGCTGAGGCTGAGAAAGCTGAGGGAGGAGGCCAGGATGGTAAATCTGGGATCAGGGTAATGGGAATCAGCCCAGATGGACAGCATTTGGCAGCTGGAGACCGCAGTGGGAACCTGAGGTGAGGGGAGTGAGGCGTCTGCAGAAGACCAAATCCTAGATAGTATATATATAAATGCTGACGCAATGGTCTCTTCTTCAGGATCTTCGGCTTGCAGTTTATGGACGAACTGCTGAAAATCGAGGCTCATGATTCGGAGGTCTTGTGTCTAGCCTTCTCTCCTATTGAGACCGGTAAGTGAGGTTTATGGGTTAATGGGTTACTTTGTCATTGGCAAAATGAGCTTTCAGTAAAACTAGGCTATTTTTTTAAATAATAAATTTGGTGCTACCTTACCAGAGAGAACTGAGAAAAAAAGCTCTTTTGCCAAAGAGGTAGGAAAACACCCAGAATGCACTGGACATGCTGTTGTCCGAGGCCACTCCCATCAGTCTGCTATGGATACGCTTGACCAGTCAAATACTGCCTTGCTTTAGTAGGAAATGCCTCTTAGCAAACTTTCAGCCATAATGGTGTCGACTTAAGTTAGAGGAGGTTGAACATAGACTCACAGCAGTTCAACACGGTGTTTTTTTTTTGTTTTTTGTTTTTTTTTGCACTTGACAAGCCGAACGGACGTGACATGGGGGCGTGGCAGCATTGACGATTCCATTTTTTAATTCGAAGTTCGAGATTGTGAATTAATTTTGGTGACACCCTTAGTAGCGAGTTACTTTCGGTTATGGCCAGCTTGTTGTGGGCAGTGGCTAACAGCTGAAAAGAGTATGGAGAGAACGCGGTGACAGAAATGTGGAAAACCTCTGTGCTTGTGGTGAACGTTTTATGCCAAAAGGAGAGAAACTGAAAGAAACTGCCATTCTTCTGTCAGTTTGGCCCGACGCAAAAGTTGCATTCAGAAAGAAAGCTGTCGTGTTGTCCCTTTTCTACCATAATTCTGTTTAAAGAGGCTGAATTCTGAATATGAATGTAATATAGTATGTTACCATTTTCAGAGATGAATAACCCCCTACCCGTTACAATAACTGTTCTGTTAATAACCCTCTGTTGATCTGACGGTCTGTGGACAGGGATACGAAATGTGGAAATAGTAATCTGTAGTTTTCATGAAAGCTTTCTAAAGTCCGCGGATTACAGTTTAAGGTTTTAGGATTACAACAAAAGATTACATGTTTTACAGTTTGTTTGTTTGTTTTATATATACATACATATACTACTGACTGTCATCACAAAGCAAAGCGGGTTGAAAATCGTTGTAATTACCGAGTTTGAGGAAAAATACTAGTGTTAGACATGCTGATTGGCTCACTGGTGTAAAACACTACCAATTGTCATTATCTACAGTGCAGAAGAGTGTGTGTTTCTCTTGTCAGGTTTGCATCTGTTGGCTTCTGCAAGTCGTGACCGGCTCATTCACATCTTTGACGTGGAGAAGAAATGCAGCCTAGTGCAGACGGTTTACGATCATTCGGCCTCCATCACGGCCATCAAATTTACAGGTCAGTTCTCAGTGTTCGTTGCTGCTGGTCTTTCGGCTATTCAGACTTCTCATACATTTCTTGTCTTTCATGCACATGTTTTTGCAGGTCTGAATTCAGAGTTGTGTTTGGTCAGCTGTGGCGCTGACAAGTAGCATCTATTTTCGATCTGCTGAGAGGGTGAGGACGATGTGGTTACTGTTCAGATTGGCGTTACTGCTATAATGTTATAGAGGTATCTTTTAGGGCTGGTCGATTAATCTAAAATTAATCGAAACCGAAATTCAGAGCCTATAACCGGTGTAATTTTAACATGTCGTTTATTCCGGTTTTTGAATATTATCTGTGTGTTTCCTTATTTTAGAATCACAAAGATAGGATTATGCACTCTTTCTTTAGAAAAGTACGTACATATTTATAGTATAAGCCTTGCCAGTGACATTAAAGGAAAAAAAAAGAATTGTTCAATAATCGTAATCGAGGTAACTTGTTCGAATTAATCGCTGCCAAAATCATTTAATCCGAAATCGTCCAGCCCTAGTATCTTGTATAACTACTGCAGAGAGGTTTCACTCAGATAGATATGACAAAATATGATCATGTATTTGGAGATATTCAACAACAATTATGCAGGCTAAATATGCCAAGGACTCCACATTCTAGTTTATTTACTTATTTTATATTATCAATTTATTACCCTCTGATACATCAGTTACATCAAGAAGGGAAAGAGTAAAAAATGCTTAATGATTTAAATAAATTAATATAAAAAATTATTATAAATATACACTCACCGGCCACTTTATTAGGTACACCTGTCTAACTGCTCGTTAACACTTAATTTCTAAGCAGCCAATCACATGGCGGCAACTCAGTGCATTTAGGCATGTAGACATGGTCAAGACAATCTCCTGCAGTTCAAACCGAGCATCAGTATGGGGAAGAAAGGTGATTTGAGTGACTTTGAACGTGGCATGATTGTTGGTGCCAGAAGGGCTGGTCTGAGTATTTCAGAAACTGCTAATCTACTGGGATTTTCACGCACAACCATCTCTAGGGTTTA
This sequence comes from Hybognathus amarus, assembly GCA_030378365.1. Lineage (NCBI taxonomy): Eukaryota > Metazoa > Chordata > Actinopteri > Cypriniformes > Leuciscidae > Hybognathus > Hybognathus amarus. Next base: position 273,229 of record JAQIUQ010001785.1, on the reverse strand, counting down.
CAGAGAATGGTCCGAAAAGAAAAAACATCCAGTGAGCGGCAGTTCTGTGGGCGGAAATGCCTTGTTGATGCCAGAGGTCAGAGGAGAATGGCCAGACTGGTTCGAGCTGATAGAAGGGCAACAGTGACTCAAATAACCACCCGTTACAACCAAGGTGGGCAGAAGAGCATCTCTGAACGCACAGTACGTCGAACTTTGAGGCAGATGGGCTACAGCAGCAGAAGACCACACCGGGTGCCACTCCTTTCAGCTAAGAACAGGAAACTGAGGCTACAATTTGCACAAGCTCATCGAAATTGGACAATAGAAGACTGGAAAAACGTTGCCTGGTCTGATGAGTCTCAATTTCTGCTGCGACATTCGGATGGTAGGGTCAGAATTTGGCGTCTACAACATGAAAGCATGGATCCATCCTGCCTTGTATCAACGGTTCAGGCTGGTGGTGGTGGTGTCATGGTGTGAGGAATATTTTCTTGGCACTCTTTGGGCCCCTTGGTACCAATTGAGCATCGTTGCAACGCCACAGCCTACCTGAGTATTGTTGCTGACCATGTCCATCCCTTTATGACCACAATGTACCCAACTTCTGATGGCTACTTTCAGCAGGATAATGTGCCATGTCATAAAGCTGGAATCATCTCAGACTGGTTTCTTGAACATGACAATGAGTTCGCTGGTACTCAAATGGCCTCCACAGTCACCAGATCTCAATCCAATAGAGCATCTTTGGGATGTGGTGGAACGGGAGATTCGCATCATGGATGTGCAGCCGACAAATCTGCGGCAACTGTGTGATGCCATCATGTCAATATGGACCAAACTCCCTGAGGAATGCTTCCAGCACCTTGTTGAATCTATGCCACGAAGAATTGAGGCAGTTCTGAAGGCAAAAGGGGTTGCAACCCGTTACTAGCATGGGGTACCTAATAAAGTGGCCGGTGAGTGTATATTTATCCTTTTTATTATCTAAATGTATATATACTTTTTTTAAAGATTAATGTATGCTAGGTTAATATAAATAGTTAAATTACAAAAAAAAACTGAATTTGAGGAAAAATACATCATAGGGCCCTAATTTTATTTTTGCTAATTTTAATAAAGCATGTCTTACTAATTTAAATCATGGAACTTAAACCATTTTAAATATTTTTTTTTTTTACCTATTTTAAAATGTAATTTTAAATGGAGGGAAATGAACTAAATGGTTGAAAGGCTTTAAAAGACCTGTCCGCTGTAGTGGACATCATGTGTCAGAGGGCTGATCTGAAAAATGAACATGCAAATAGATTTCTTGGCTTCACTTTTAATTAATGTCATGTACTTTCTGACTGTTGTTTTGTGTCTCTTCTCAAAGACCTCAGAGGGCTTGAACTTCTCACGATCACATCACATAGTGGAGAAGACCACACTGTATGACATGGACCTGGACGCCACGCGTACACACACGGCCATTGCGTGCCAGGACCGCAACATTAGGTAGGGCTTCGCGTGAGGAGTCACTACTGCTTATATTGTGAACTTCTGATTGAAAGGGTCACTTCTTATGTTGGTTTGTTTTATGCTCAGTACAATAATTATTTGTAGGGATGCACCTATATGACAATTTTGGCCGATATCGATAATTCTTTATAATTGAAAGCCGATAACCGATTTTTTTTTTAGACAATTTTTGATTTTCCTCATTAAAAGCCAAGATACAAACATAATTATGATGTTGTTATTTTAATGTTGTGTAACCGATATGACAGACTTGCGCTGCACATTTTGCACTTTAACTGGATTTTCCTTTTTTAAAGTGATTTCAATCGTATTTCAAGCAATTTAAAAGCATTATGTTGAACAGTGCACATCTAAAGCGCCTCAGCTGAAGGAAATAATACATTATTTATAGGCTTTTGGATATCGGCTAAATGTTCTTGTTGGGCCGATAACGATAACATTAAAAATGATCATACATCAGCCGATACCGATAATGTGGCCGATATATCAGTGCATCCCTAATTATTTGTCTGCTTTTAAGCATAACAGTGACATTATCAAATCTTCAAAGAGTTATATGTTCTTTTGCATTTTCAGAGTGTATGATGTGAGGAGTGGCAAGATGAAAAAGTGTTTCAAGGGCTCCCTGAATGATGATGGCACACTGCTCAAGGTGTGTGTGTGTGTTTGTAATGCTGTTTATTGTGTAACTGACCACCAGAGTAAGTTATGTTTCAAAACTCTTTGCATTTGTTGGCAATAACATTGTGTTTCTGCTCTCAGGTCCAGTTGGATCCCTCTGGGATGTTTCTGGCCACCAGTTGTTCAGACAAAAATATCTGCATCTTTGACTATGAGTCAGGCGAATGTGTGGCCACCTTATTTGGACATTCGGGTACGTTTATTTCTCTTAATATATGTGTGTGTGTGTGTGTGTGTGTGTGTGTGTGTGTATATATATATATATATATATATATATATGTATATATATATATATATGTATATATATATGTATATATTTGTATGTTAAATATGTTTAATATTCAAACTTTTCTTCTCCCTCAGAAATTGTTACAGGAATGAAGTTCAGCCAGGACTGCCGGCATCTGATCACCGTATCTGGTGACAGGTACATTTTATTTTTAATTTTTAATAAAATTTTTTTTATTACTGGTTTTTCAAGAAACTGTTTTGTACGGTTTTAAAAAAAGTATTTACAGTATTTAACTTTTTAAATATTTTAACATTTTAATCCGATATCAAACAACATAGACGTGGATTGAAGGATTCCTGTGGGTCCTTAAAGTCTTGTCTAATCAAATTTAAAGCTGTAAAAAACCTTGAATATCCTAAATCTTTTAACAAAGGTCTTAATTATCATTTAAGGGGTCTTAAATTTGTGCATAGATAAAGGGGAAACATCATACAGTTCATGTGATTATTAAACTTCAATAGCTGATTTAATTAATTTGATCACTGAATGTTCAAAGTCAAGCTGTTTGCAATCAATAAATACCATGCTTTTGTACTGCTTATGATCTTCTTTTGTTGACTTATGGCAATGTTTTTTATTTATTTATTTATTTCTTTTTAATATTTTATATTAAAATTATTTTATATTATATTTATTACATTAAGCAGCTTGGAGTAGTAAAGCATAGAGATTACATGTACATTTTGAGCCACATATGCTAAAAGGCACAAGCTTTGTTAAATGGCTAAAGTATATTAGAGTAATAGAAATGCTTTTGTGACATTTTGATATTCTATACTCACATTAGGAGCAACCCTTCAAATTCTTTCTTGAAAATTTTCCCTGCTGTGTGTTAAAACACACTCCCTGATTCAGATCACAGTGTAATGTGTGTTTGTGTGTCCAGTTGTGTGTTTGTGTGGCGGCTGGACTCTCAGATGACCAACTCCATGAGGAAGAGGTTGGCGGAGAGAAAGCAGAAAGCAGGCCTGAGGGTTCAACGGGCCCCCAGCAAACAAGAAGCCATCAGGTAGACTCATTTATGAAAACTGCCAATCTGATCTCTGCCTGTCACGTTCACACTGGAGGTGTTTGCGTAGACCCAGGTTGAGTTGATGAGTGTGTGATTTGTGTAATAGCTAAAGGTTTTTTACAAACGTACCTCTAGGGGTGGGCAGTGTAGAAACAAAACTACGTTGAGGTTAAGGTTCTGTCACATTTACTTTGTCTGGGTTTTGTGGCAGCGAAATTCAAACTAATTCAATAGGAAAATGTACAATCGTGTAGAGGGCGTAAGATTTCCCCTTGTACATTTCACAACAGGTTCAAGTTAGACACATGGATTTAAAAAGCATGGTTTGACTGAGCTGTGCTTCATACATCACTAACTATATAGATAACCTTTTTGACCACTGTATTTTAGCTGTGAAATGTCTTAAAGGTCCCCTGACATGGGGTTATTTTATAATGTTTCCTGTACTGATCTTATAGTGTTAGGATGTTTTTTTACATCAAAAAAGTAATCATTTTAGTAATAAAGGGCATTTTTCCTAGCCTGATTTTAGCCTCTGATTTGAACGCTCTGTTTGAAAGGGCGTGTCTGCTGTGGGATTCAGTGTAATCGCCCACTGCTGTGATTGGCTGACATGCTTGCATACGAAATAGTTGCATATTACATGTGAAACTCTCTCGAGTACTTTTACTACAGCTATTATACGTTTTTACTATTACAGCTATCGAGATTACTCGAATCGTGAGAAGTTTTTGAAGTATTTAGATCTATTCCATCTCATAAAATGTTGCCGTGATGAGCATTGAGCAGCAGATGACAGTCTGTTGATGGAGAGAATGAAGATCTTATCATTGTAACTCAGTTTCTACTCTCTCTAATGCTTTCACTAATTCAAACACAATCATGTACATTCAGTAAAAGCTGCGTAATGTGCGTTGTGCGAGTTGTCCAGATAAACTCGTGCTGTGTGGAAAGATTGTTCATTGATCGCTTTCTGTATATAATTCGTTGTTAATTTTAAGTAAGATTACTTTCATCCTACTAAAAGAAACGATGTGAAGTTGATATTTTAGTAATTTTCTTGACTTACTGATGAATAAACCATATTGAACGATTTTGAGAGAAAGATTACCTGTCTGAACTTGAACAATTAGGCTAACGTACTCATCAGAAATTGTTGTTTGGTAGCTTGATCGATTTATCATTAGGCCAGCTCTGTATTGGCCCAAGGTGAGGAAACGGTGAAATGTTTGGACCATACAAAACTTTGGGAAGTTTTGGTGCATTCCTAGAGAAAATTCAAGATCAGCGTCTGAGCTTTCATTTTCTCAAAGGCAGAGAAAGATAGCCAAAGCTTCGGTTTACACTGATTAAAATTTCTAGCCACTGGGGGAACATATGAAGAGTTCAGATGCAAAAGCCTCTAAGTGCCATTTGAAATTTTCTTCTGAAATGACCATTTTTATCAAGCTTGCATATTTAAGTTCAGTAATTTCTTTTAAATGGCAATGAAGATTACCTATTAATTGTCATTTAAGTGAAATTACTGAACTTAAATATACAAGCTTGATAAAAATGGTCATTTTAGAAGAAAATTTCAAATGGCATTTAGAGGCTTTTGCATCTGAACTCTTTAAATACAGGCTAGTGGGACTCATATTATTGTTAACAAACCTCAAAATGAAAATTTCATGTCAGGGAACCTTAAAAAACTGATATCTTGTCAAATATGGGAATGACTATCTGAGTCTCTTTTAAATGGCTGTTGTTTAAATGGCAGGAGAGAGACCTACATCACTGTGCCCTGCACTGGACTGTCTCACATGGAGGAAGAGGAGGAGAATCCAGAAGATGCTGTGGACGACTGCAGGACTCCAGACAGACTCGACTCCACAGATGGTGCGTTGATGGGGCTTTTCTCTGGTGTTATTGGGCCTCTTCGTCATATCAAGTTAGGGCCCAAGGAAATCCCTGTTTTCCCTAAATTATTTTTTATTTTAATTATTTAATCTAAATTTAAGCAATAATAATAATAATAAAAACATGTCTAATTAATGGAAATCAACTACAGCTTAACAATTTATTAAAAGTTTCAGAAAAATTACATTTTCAGGCTCTATGAAATCTGTTTAACTGGTGTTCTGTTTTAATGGTTTCTAATCAAAAAGCATTTCTAATCAATTTATTTCATTTTCAATATAATTTATTATAACTTTAACGATTTTTTTTTTACAATAATAGGGCGTTTAGAAATTTTGTTTCGAATTTTTCTGGATTCATGATTTAATAGAAAATTAAAAAAAAACATTGGTAATCAGATGAAGGCATTAAAGCATTAACAATAAATATTTTAAAGTGTAGTCAAGTGAAAACACTAAAATACCACTCTTTTTATTTAAATAGCTGTCTTTTTGCATGTTAATATTCAGACACTAGTCCACATTGTGATTTGATTTATTATACACCCCTACTTTTGATTTATTTGTCCAGAAAAAAAAAAGTTTACTGTGTGTTACACATGGTGGGAATCATTGTGCCCCATTTCAATTTCACAAGCAAAATGTATTGAATTCTGTTTTAAATTATATTTAATGGTCTTCTTGACTGTTGCACTTTAGCATCTCTAGATTCTGTGGTACTCCAAACCAATGGCAAAATGCCCATGTGGGTGCGCAGACTGGTACGTATGTTCCTGTTCTCATTAAATGTCACTGCATATTGAGTTCTGTCATGACTAATGGGTCTGCTTGATATCGCAGGGTGGAGGAGGTGAGAATGATGGCAGTGGCGGAGATAATCGAGCTCAGTACCAGCCTCAGGGACGCTGGGCAGTGCAGTCAGATCCACTAGCCATCCGCACCGTCCTGGAGATGAAGAGCATGCAGCTTCCCCTGTCACACACTCCCAGCAGAGCCGTGGGAGAGGACGAGTTCGAGGAAGACTCTCGCTTCCACCCACAGAGTTTGGATAGTCTGTTGGATGAAGACGTCGAAGACGATGATCTAGAGGAAGAGGAAAAAATTTGCAGTGTAAGTGCTAAACTGCCCGTTGCATCATCATCATGATCTTACAATATATGAATCAAACTCCTTAAGACTTTTGTCTTTTTTAATGTGTCGTCATTATTATATGTTTAATATTATAAGTCATTTAGAACAGTGAAATCACTCCAGAAAAGCTCTGTCCTGTCTTGCCTGCTCTCGGGCGGGTGATGTTTGCCTAAATTGAATTAGCTTACATTTAAATAATGGTAATAATAAATATTTGTTCGATCCTTAAAGAAACCGTTCATTTAAAAATAAAAAATCTGCCATCTAGTCGCCCTTCAAGCTGTTTCAAACCAGTTTCTTTTCTTCTGCTGAACACAAAGGAAGATATTTTGAAGAATGTTTTTAACTAGACAGTTTTGTTTTTCAAGTGAACTATTCCTTTAACAACTGATCATGAACTACTGGGGTGGAGACATGGAAATGTATTGGTGAAAAAGTTTGGTACTCTTAGGTCTTTTCACTGGCTTCTTGTGATCGGATATTGTAAAGTAATATTTCAAGCCATCTAGTGGGACAAACAATGTAAAATCTATTGCTCAAAGAATGAGCCAGTAGTAGCAATGCTCGTTTTACTTCAACAATTGTAACCACATAATTGTCTGCTGCTATAACTGAAACATGAAAGTGTTTGTTTATTTGTTGTAGGTTTCCAGAGATGGGTTTAGCTCTTCTCTTCAATGCCCAGATTTTCTGCAATTGCCACAAGGAGAGGAGAACTTCAATCCTAAGCACAGCTCACCAGAGAAGACTGGATACATTTTGTACCCTGCCAACAGCACTGCTCTATCCACTGGAGAAGGGTAAACCGCTTATGACAACATCTGGCTGTGGTTCATTTCCATTTTGGGAATAGGTTTATTAGCATTTATTCGTTTAGCAGATGCTTATCCAGCAAAATGAGAATTGCTTCGATGCAATTTGTTTTGTTTTAAAGGAACACTCCAACTTTTTGGGACTTTAGCCTATTCACTTTATCCCCCAGAGATCGATAAGTCCATACATACCTTTTTCATCTCTGTGCAATAAGTCTGTTTGACGCACCCACCGCTAGCCTAGCTTAGCACAAAGACTGGTTGCAGCTGGCATACTAATCCAAATAAGTGACAAAATAACGCAAACTATTTACATGTTGTGATTTGTATAGTCACAGAGTGTACAAATAAAAAGGTCATATGAGACACAGACATATTTTAACCGTATAAATACTGGGAACTATATTTTCTGAAGGCGAAGCACTGCTACTTGGGCGGAGTGATTACTGCAGCACCGTGACGAGGAGCAGAGAGTTCGTCAGAGTTGGAGTTCTAGAGTCAGAAATTACTAGATAGAAAAGCATAGTTTATCATGGGTGTTCGCTTTATTGTATGAGCTGTGACAATAAACAGGGAGACCAGGTAATTCCATGATGTTTCATTGAGTTCCAACCAAAAACGCATCCTGATTAATATCACAGAACATGAATAAAGAATTATTATTTCAGGAATCAATATATTTTAAATGCAATTTATTAGCTGAACCATGTATTCAACTGCATATAATACAGTATAATTGCATTACAATAGGCTGGAATAAGGGGAAAGTAATAGCACAAGGCAATTGTTTTTTTGCACAATGGACCCACAGACAGTAGCCGACGGGTGGTCACTGTTTCTCAAAAAAAAAAAGTTCTGATTCAGCAAGGTGAAGGCTACAGTCCTGAGTTTACCACTAGCTCCGCTCATTTGTTACTTGGGTGATAGAGCGCATAATGGCACTGTTCTAATGGCACCAAGTAGCAGTGCTTTGCCTTCAGAGAATGTAGTTCCCAGTATTTATCCGGTTAAAAGATGTCTGTCTCGTGTGACCTTTTTATTTGTACACTCTGACTATACAAATCACATCATGTGAATAGGAAAACATTTGTGCTATTTTGTCACTTATTTGGATTAGTATGCTAGGTACAACCATTTACATCCAGTCTTTGTGCTTAGCTAGGCTAACGGTGGGTGCGTCAAACAGACTTACTAGCACGCACGGAGATGAAAAAGGTATGTATGGACTTATCTAACTCTGGGGGATAAGGTGAATAGGCTAAAGTCCCAAAAAGTTCGGAGTGTTCCTTTATTATTGGAAAATGCCTGGATGATGAGTTAGTGACAGCAGTGGTGAACACTGAAAAGGAAGCTGTCCAAGTATCAAGCCCTGAGGTATCCCAATGTTGGCTTGATGTTACCGTTACCAGTCCCCCCACACTGAGTGACATTTGAGTTCATTTAATTCGAGGTACCTCTTATGGTACGTTCACACCGGACGCGATAGCGCGTCAGGCGCGAATGATTTCAATGTTAAGTCAATGCAAAGACGCGTTACGCGCGTGAAAAATTCCTGCGGCGCGAATGAGGCGTGGAGCGCGGCGCGAAAGACGCGATACGCGCTCATTTGTGCGTCAAGTTCGCGCGAATGGCGCGAATTGAGCGTCTGGCGCGTTAAGCGCGAATGATTTAGTTAGTGCCATTTGTGCATTCACGCATTTGACGCGAATTCGCGTCTGCCGCCCGAGTTGAAAAATCTGAACTTTGGCGTGAATTCGCGCCGCGTTAACCAATCAGGAGCCTAGCTGCTTGCTCACGTGGTGAAGTGTCTGGATGCTTCAATATAAATTATTTTGTATATGACTAAATACATGGTGGGATTATGCACAGCAAAGCAAATATTTTATCACTTAAAACATTATTTCTATATACGAGACATGTTCATTTTGTATTGAATGTTATTCATTCCATATCTAGATTATATGAACTTTTATTATGATGTAACAAGCAACATAATATGTGTATAAGTTCGTGTCTGGACATGAGAGAGAAAAAAAATCACAGGACAGGTTAATAACTTTTGAAAGCTGGCTCTATTTATCATCAAAACAAAGATAAATGACAGCTAGATTAGGTGGATGAGGGCGAGGGTGATCCTCGCTCCGATGCGGGACAACAGGTCATCAAACTGGGCACGGGACAGGCGGAAGTACCGCTGACAGCGGCCGTCATCCAGGCGCATCTCCTGGAGCGAGCAAATGGTGAAACTAGCCAAACGGTTCGCCTGCGAAGGGCCCGGTGGACACAAATACGGCGACGATGATCCCCACGCCGCTGTTCTAGCTCTCCAGAGCAAATACAGTGCGGTGAATCTCTCGATTAATGCTAGATCAACATAAACAAAGATGGCCGTCAACGGGTTTCGGTTTTGACGCGCGAGACGTGCGTAAATTTCAACTTTTTTACCCGCGTCAGTTTCGCTCTTGACGCGCAAATGAACACAAAGTGGTCAAGCGTCAAACTAGGCGCGGTAGACGCGAATTCACGCGCGATGCGCGTCCGGTGTGAACGTAGCATTAGTCACCTGATGTAGCTTTGGTTCCTTGCCACGGTCGCTTTTGGCTTGCTTAGTTGGGGGCACTTAAAGGAATAGTTCACTTTGAAATTAATTTTTGATATTTTTTATCTTACCTCAAGGGCATCCAAGATGTAGGTGTCTTTGTTTCCTGCTGTAGTTTCAATTTTGATATTTTTAGGTCAAACCGTTCTTGTCTGTCAGTCATATAATGGAGGTCTATAGTCACCACCTCAAAGAGCATGCACAGAGAAGTCCAAATTAAACATGATTTAATGACTCGTAAATGTAAGTACACATTGATGGCCTAAGACATCGAAACGAGCGGTTTGTGTGAGAAAACAAACAGTATTTTATATCGTTTTTACCTCTTGTAACCAGAGCCACGTCCAAGTGATCTGAGGGCACTTCTGTCTGCACAAGCCCAGGAAGTGATCCCTCTCGCGTGTGTACATCATTGTTTACACAGATTTCACAAGTGTTATTCTTCACTGTGAAGATCTAAACATATTTAGATATACAGGAACAGACATGTCAACAGACAACGTTGATTTTTTTTCGCAACCGCGCAAGAGATCACTTCCGGCACAATCCGCCGCTTGCGCAGACAGAAGGGCCCTCGCCCACAGAGTACTTGGACGTGGCTGTGATTAGAAGAGGTAAAAATGATATAAATACTGTTTGTTTTCTCACACAAACCGCTCGTTTCATGTCTCAGGCCATCAATGTGTACTTGCATTTACGGGTCATTAAATCATGTTTAATTTGGACTTCTCTGTGCATGCTCTTTGAGGTGGTGACCATAGACCTGCATTATATGACTGAGAGACAAGAACGGTTTGACCTAAAAATATCAAAATTGAAAATACTGTGGAAACAAAGACACCTACATCTTGGATGCCCTTGAGGTAAGCTAAAACAGATCACAAATTTATTTCAAAGTGAACTATCACTTTAATATTCTATCCCTTTTATTAACTATCCCTTTAATATTCAACAAGATTATTGATCTGCCTGCATTGACACCATTACATGAGAACTGAACTGAGCTAGACAATGACATTATTGTGTTTGCTGCATATAAATGAACTAAACTTTTCTACAACAAAAATGAACCATCACTGAACTTACTTGAGCTAGACTATGATGGTATTTTCTTCTAGAAACAAACCTTGTTGCATTATTTCCCTGTGATCACTATGAAGCTGCTTTTAAACGATCTGTATTGTAAAAGCTCTATATAAATAAACTTACAAGCCAAGCTATTCCTCCCATTTACATGCTGTGAAACTGGATTTTATTTTTTTACCCATAGTAAACTAGACACTGCTATATGAAAGTCTCTGGTAGTCAACATTTTTAACGTATTATCAATCTTTTGTTGTTTTGTTTCCTCCGTTTAGAGAGTTCGACGTCAAAGCTCTGTGTGAGGGGTCAGGTGGTGACCCTGAAGACGAGGAGCTCAGCCCAGATAGCGCTTGCTCTGCTGAGAGTCCAGCCTCCCACAGTGACCAGCCCCATGACCGTACGTGACATCACACGCTGTGCTGGAGAGTATGGCCTAACACACTAGAGGAGTTGAAGATCCTCCTGTTGGTGTGACTTCATCTGTTGTGTTGTTGTTTTTCTAGAGGACACAGACTCCCTCAGTCAGGTGAGCTCCACGGGAAGCTCAGGAGTGGAAGAGGAAGAGGATGAAGAAGAGTCTGGAACGCTGCTTCGCCAACATTTCGACACTCTGGGTGTGGCTGCCAATGGTACAACTTCCGCTCTTGTGCTGGTCTGAAGTGCCCTACTGTGTTAAAGCAACTTCAATACTGGCTTCAAAAATGTCATGTTTGCTAGGCATGATTCTTATCTTTTCACATATTAAGCACATCTCAACGGACTTCATTAGTTTTCCACTAAAGTCTGGAGTACACTACACACTTTACGATTTTTTTTTTGGTAATTTACGGTTAATGCTAGTTGCCAAAAATCAGAGCCAGTCTGCTGATATTAGGCAGAGTTGACAGTTGCGTAGTGTATGATGGGTCCATGTTTAGTTTATAGGCCAATTCACACTGTATGGAAAGATTGCAACAGACACTTAAGGTTTTGTTGGAATCAGCTTACCCCACATGTTGAATCTGTGTTTGTCGTTTGTGACGTACTGTTATCCGGTGACTGCGTTGCAGTGGGAAACTGTGATGCTTCAGTCATGTCTTAAGATCGAAATGATCTAATCCGCTGTGGAAACTGTCTTGTAGAAAAGTTCAACACAGACTTGAGCTGTCTGCAGCCCAGCGGCACAGAGGGTAACTTCCTCAATCCTCGCCTCAGCATCTCCACACGCTTCCTCTCCCGCTTCCAGAGCCGCTTCCGGTGAGTGCCATCAAGCTGTGTAATGGAGAAACACGAGTTTGCACTTCTAGTCAACCCTTCCCGTTTTAGATCTTAATGAAATGAGGGAAGTAGCTGTGTGTGTGGTAGTGGCGAGTCATAGTTTAAATGGCATTATAATGTAATTTGTGTGTGGTGTTTCAGCACTGTAGGGTCCACTAGCAGTGCTGTGTGTCGGCTCGCTGCTGGTCTGCCCAGTATACCTGACGAGTCCAGCGCCGGCTGCCAAACCCTCGACGCAACAATGGTATGATACTCACTCTCATGAATGATGTCATGTACTCTGAGTCTGAATGTGTGCATATATGATATGAGCCCGCTGGTTCTTCATACCGGTCTAAGACTTCGGACTGAACACTAATATGCCACGTCACTGTGACATTTCTTCAGCTCGAGTTTTTAAAGCCAGAAGTATATGGCGCAACAATCCTAAATTTAACCACTTCTTCTTTATTGTTAAAAATAATGTGTGATGCCATTTATTTTTCCATGTGCAATCTCTATGTATATTAGCAACTCAAAAATGTGATTTTAGGTTTTCATAATTCTTTAGAGAGATGGTTCACCCAAAAATGAAAGTTCTGTCGTTTACTCGCCCTCGTGTCTTTTCGAACCCATAAGACTTGCATTCATCTTTACAACGCAAGTCAAGATGTTTAAAACCGGAATCATTTTATTCCCTCCATTCCACCAAGATCATAACACTACATTATAAAAACTAATCTACATTAAGCAGTTTAATCCAAGACTCAAGACTTCTGAAACATTGATTAATGCCCATACTGTACATAAGCCCCCTTTCCACCAAAGCATTTTGAGAGCCGGTTCGGAGCCGGTGCCTGCACGTGAACAGTTCTTTGTGTTTCGACAGCCAAAGAAACGGTTTCTCGGCCAGCAGAACTGGTTCCAAAGCGGCACCAACTCTTTGCTGGACTAGAACCGTTCTTTTACCATGTCATGCTTACGTCGGGGGCTGGGGCGGGTTTAGATGTGTTCTAAACATCTTTTCTGACCATAATATAGGATCGCAAAGCCAAGAGAAACATTTGCAGAAACACGATGGAGTCCGCCTTTGTAGTTGTTATGCGTGAAGTTAACGCAAGCGTTTCTATTTTTTTTATTGAAGGTATTATACAAGACGGGTACATAACTTATCAGAAAAGATTACATATCAAACGAAAATATTAAAAGACTTACACATTTCGATTGTTTTTAAAGCCTTCTTGATACACGAGTTAGAGATAATCCCAAAGTAATGTTGTACTTGCAAGCGTTTCTAGCTAAGACGTATGGCGACGTACACAGTGACGTAATGACGTTGTTCCCTGGGCGCTCTAGTCAGTAGAAAAACAAACAGGTTCTGAAGCGGTATGTTGAACAAACTCCGAACCAACTGTGAACCAGCACCAGTTCCGAACCAGTTCTTTTTTTGGTGGAAAAGGGGTAATAGAGCACATCACCAAGTATGGTTAACAGTAGCTCAAATGTGGTCTATGTACAGGTTGTGTGTTGATCAAAAGAATAGGACACCTAAAAATGTCAAATTAAAGGGTCCATTTAAAAATGTTAAAAGATGAAATTTGTTCATTAATTTCTCTCCCTCATGCAACATTATTACCTTTCTCGGCCTTAAAGGACAACTCCAGCGCAAAATGAACCTTTGATCTAATAAAACATTGGTACCTAGTCGACCATTCTCTGAGATTTGTTTTCATGATAATCGAATGTAAAGAGTTTTATCCCTAAAAACTGTTTCAGCGTATAACGCTAGTATATGGGGGCATTTAATAAGTAAAAATAAATTGCTAGTTAATACCACTAACAAGGCTCAAAATAGCCCCACACTAACACAGTAACATAATGAGGGTCCATACATGCAAAACGAAGCATTGAGAACTTTGTACGTGTACAAACCGTTTAATAAAAAGATACTTTATAAAGACAGTTCACTTCATGTATACAGGCAGGAGCCATCTTGGAAAACAGTGTCTAAGCCGAACCACGAAGTTGATTTTCCAGCGTTCGTGTTCGTTTTTTCAAAAGTACTCTGAAAAAAAGACAATTTTTCAGAGTACTTTTCAATCGAACTCAATAGTTTGAATTACTGTCTTTTGAACTTTTTGGTAATGTTTTCTTTTTCTCCTGCTTTTAAGGACAAGTCAAAGCTTCTTTCAAACAACAGTGGAATCATCGAGGAGAACGAGAAGAGTGGTATGTCCCATTTCCTGTTAATACAATGCATTTTACTTCTGACTGTGAGTGAAAGTGTCCAATAACAGGGAGGTTCAAGACCCTTATGTACGCAAAAAAGCTAGAGAGAGTAGCTGTATACTGTTAGCAAACACCCAACGCTGTCCCAAGACGCATTTAGATGAATGATCCTTTTTCTCTTAACAATAATAAACCTGCAATAAAAATGACAGCAGTGAGGAAAAAAATCAGTTAAGAAAGCACTTAATGCAATAGATTGCTTTAAAGCAAGATGATTTATAGCATTAAACATGAAGAAAAATTGTCCGTGTCTGTTAAAATTTGAACTTCAGTGTCGACTAGGGGTAACGGTTCACAAAACTCACGGTTTCGATATGAATACAATTTTTGATACAGCAGAAGTTTCCTTGATTTAATTTTATTAACTAACATCAAAGTATGATTTTTTTCTTTTTTTTTCTTTTTTTTTACTTTGAGCAATGATGGAGCTATACTTGAATTTTCTTAGTAGCTTATAAAACTCTCTCAGAAATGCTGTTGAATAAGAAGAGATTAGATGTTCCGACACTGTTTTAGTCATTTTGAATTTTATAAATCTTGTCCTCCAGTTACCAAGAAACGCTCCTCGATGTCTTCCCGGAAATCTTGCCAAAACTTATCTTTGTTACGCTGGAAAAATGCCCTGGGAGGTCTGTAAGAGTGTCTTGGGTGGTCTTTTTTGTTATGTCTGGGGTTTTAAAGTCAATCAGAATAATGTCACATGGGTGTCTTTGGCTGCATCCCAAATCGCATACTTCCCTACTTTATAGTAGATGAAAAACGCTACAAATTCACAGTATTCATTAAATGGTAGGCGTAAGTTCTGCCCGAAAGTTTTGCTACCTCCACAGAAAGTCTGGAGTGTGCATCTACTGGACACTTTACTATCCTATTAGTGTTGTCACGATACCAAAATTATTGTTGCGATACCGATACCAAGTCAAGTATTGCGATTTCGATACTTTTCGATACTTTTCCTGAAAAGGAAAGTATTTCTTACAAGGCGTTTCACATGCACCTCCTTTGCATAGGTCTGTGCTCTTTAATGCTGTAATAACCTAATATAAATAAATCACTGACATGCACATGCTCTGATTATAATCATATAGCCGATAGATCATTTTGCTGATGTTTTGTATCCTTTATTTTAGCAGCTTGCAAATTATTTATGCTATCTATGAAAGTTGGGGGAAAGTTGTACACCTAATACAAAAATAAATGAAACATCTCCAGTTAACTAGCAGATAATTCATTTAGTTCACTATTAAATAAGAGATCTAGCGCTAAAATCTGTTGTTTTCTTTCAAATCAAGCAGAGCGCTCTTTTTCGCTGCTATCAGTTGCATGGATACAGTGTCTTTTGCGGCTCGCGCAGTCTTCAAACTATCGCCGTTGCAGAGACTATTGTGTACAGGCCGCTGGATTGTGTTGCTAATAACTTGCAATGTATAACTATCAGACCGGCCCTCGCCGCCTCGAAACACTACCGGCCCACCGGGAAGAGATCCGACTCTCCGGATTGTCACTCCGCTACTGACAGGCGGCCACTGTATCACGTGTGCTCGCGCATGCAGCCGTCTCGCGGTAGTGTTTGTCTCATGACAGCTGCAGATTCTTTGCTGCGTTCGTGAGGAGAAACACAGACATTCATAGGGAGAGACTGGAAGCGTGCGTGGCACACACCAACATGAAATACGTCTCTTACAAATCTGGAACGCGGTCATTCATAAAAGTATCGATACTAATAAATGTAGGTATCGTGAGGTTTTTAATTTCCAAGTATCGCGATACTTTTGAAGTATCGAGTGCACCGTGCAACACTATATCCCATGAGGCCACACATTCATGCTCTATACAGTATAACTCTCCTTTCCCAATGGTCGTGAAGTACCTACTCATGGAGTGTGATTTTGGACGCAGCCTTGGTGTTTTAATGCTAGTTTATCTCTTTTAGTTTGTGGTTCTTGGTTTTCTTTGTGCAACTGGGGTTGGAACTACCAGCTTTAAAAGCTACGTTCAACGTTTTAATAAAAGTACACCAATCCAAATATGTCTTGTTATTTTCAGAAATCTCAAACAAGACCATTCCTTCCAAAGCTGTCAATAATACGGTCAACGCCACAACAATTCTTGCCACCAAATCTGCCAGCAACACCAAAGATGCAGACGCCTCGGTTACACGTTCCCGCCAAAGCTACATGGGACCCACTGCTAGCTCCCGCGCTGAGATCGCGCAGAGCACCTCTGTGGAGGCTCTGAACGTGTGTGTGTCGGAGGAAATGCAGCTCAACACTCTGTCCTCGTCACTGGACCCAACCGTAGAGCAAAGCAAAGAGAACATCGTTCCTCCCCCTCTTCAGCTCTCCCTCGGGACTGCCTCCGCCCTTGGGAAACCACAGTGCCCGGGCAGCGCTTCGATTGGACCTCGTTGGCCCCAGCCGGGCCAGTTTGTCTCCGGTGTCACTGAAGACTCGCCTGGGCAAAGTTGAAGGTACCGGGTCTCGTGTCGAAAGGCTTTGGTGACGCCCACTGAGATGCGGTCACTGGGGAAAGAGTGTCGGAAGCAGATCATTCATATTGAGCAGAGTTTGCCCACGAACACTTCGGGAAGGTTCTCGACAGGGAATGACATGTTTTCCGGGAAGCCCAGAGTGTCGACGGTGCTTGAAGACCTGCAGTTTACAGGGTCATGTGAGAACGCACAGTCCTCGGGTCAGATCGCAGTAACTCCAGACGGAGAGGATTCGAAAGGAAACGACTGCCTTGGGGAGGACACAGGTAATGTGTTACTCCATCTCGGAGTTTCGGTTTTGAGAGCACAACATCCATAAAAATCTATCATCAAAGAAGCTTTAAGGTCTCCCTGTTGCTTTCCGTCAAAATAAAAGTCTTCATTCTGAAAGAGATGCTTCATAGATGCTGAAGTGTTGTTTAATACATATGAATAGATGCTTCCTTCTAGAAGTGCACAGATCCAAATTCGATATTTTACGTTGCTAAAAATCTGATGAATATTTATGCCTGCTGTCTGATTATTGGCTTAATCAGGTTTTTGCCATTGGTTAATCTGTTTATAGGCCTGAATTCTAACGAACATAGTAATACGTTTTAGTAATACGAACAACAACGTTGTTTTTTTGTATGCAACCACAGTTATTGATGGGATTGGTTTGTTTTTGTCATCAGGTCTTTCTGCAGGGTCGCTGAGTGTCCAGATGTGTAAGAAGATGGTAAATGAACTCTGGCACACCATCCATAAAGCAACTGGCTTTTACAGCGAGGTGAATTCTCTTGTTCTCATTTCAACTGAAAGCAACTTGAACCGGCACATCTTAGGAAAACAGTTCCAGATGTGTGCATCTTGACAAAGCAATGGCACTGACCTATTTTAAGGCTCTTAAAGCACTTGTGAAAGCTACTGAAATGTCTTCCTGAGAAAAGAAATAATCCTGAAAAAAAATTCAGTTTAAAGATAAAATCTTCAGCAGCACAACTGTTTTCAGCATGATGGTAATACAAAATGTCTTAAAGGGTTAGTTCACCCAAAAATGAAAATTAAGTCATTAATTACTCACCCCCATGCTGTACCAACCCCGTAAGACCTTCGTTCATCTTCGGAACACAAATGAAGATTTTTTTGATTAAAGGGCGGGTTTACTGCAATTTCACTTTTTTGATTTCAAATAGTGTGTAATGTTGCTATTGGTGCATGAAGAGTATCTGCAAAGTTGCAGCACTGAAAGTTTAGTGTAAGCAGAGATATCGTCTTTTAAAAATCAGGAAGTAAAATTGCCTACAAAAACGACTCGTTTTCGGACTACAGCTGGGTTATGGTACGTCACTAACCCACACATTTGCATCAACCCCTCCCTCCGGAATATGCAGGAAAGGGCATGCGTCAAGTGAGTTGTGTTCACGCAGCTGTCAGGTCTTCTGTGTTTCGGGCTTCCCACGGACACTATACTTCAACAATGGATACAATTTGTGTTTGATTATATTCCTGAAAGTGACTATGGTAATCTAGCTCTCTGTGCTGCGCATTTACAGAGACAGCTTCCAGAATCTCCACGAGTTCAACACTGGATTAACGTAAACAAGAAACTGTTTCTGGAATCATGAAGCAGATCCAACTTTAAAACCAGCAGTTAAAAGTCAGCAGTTGTTGGGCCACAACCTGTAAGTAGGCTAAGACTTCATCATTTTAAATGTATTTGCATGTATAAATACCGACAGAGCGTTTTTTTTTTTTTTTTTATTTCAAATGCCAGCGCTGGCTTTGTAGGCTTTATGGGCTAGCTGCTACTAGTTAGGCTATTTTGTGTCTACGGCAAACACGTACAAACATTATGGACCTGAATTTTGTATAAGTACTAATGTTGTAAATGTATTTTTCATGTATATATGCTTTATGACTTTATTTCGAATTTGATCAAGAACGTAAACCTGCAAAGGCTGTTTGAGTATAACATTAGTTAGCCAGTCAGCTGCTATCGTTGCCAGTCAGATGCTATTGTGTAAAACAAACGTGTATTAAGTTAAAAAATGAAGCAAATTATCATTCAGAAACCTTTATTATGAGCCGTGTGTGGTGAGGTTCTGCTTGACTCGATTCATCGCGGCTTTCTCGGTCTGATTCTGCCTCACTGATACTGCAGTCTCCACATCATTATTTACGTGTATCCACAATCTATGTTATCCACCTTTGGCATGCCCGCCCGTTTCGCCCGTAAAGGTAATGGGCGTTAATCTTCCGGACAACGTGAGCGACAGTTTAGCCAATCACAACACACCGGCCCAACGGACCAATCTGAGCCCACAACGTCATTCTGAGGGAGTGTTTTCATAGACTCAGGAAGTGAACCGCTCGTGCAGGGGACAGAGGAGAGCGCGGCTGACAATAAAGGTGAAATTTATGAAAAATAAGACTTTTAAAAAAAGAAAAACCACGGATACATGTTATATTGCACCCCATAAAACACAATCATGCAAAGAAAAAGAGCAGTAAACCCGCCCTTTAAATCTGAGAGCTGGATCACTCCTACATAGACTGCCTAAGGGACTGGCACTTGACGGCCCATAAAGACATTAAAGAAAATGTTTAAATATTCCATGTGCCTACAGTGGCTCAATTATAAGTTTATCAAGTGACGAGACTACTTTTTGTGCTAAAAAAAACAACTTTACTTCCTTATGGGCACATGCGAGAACTGAGATGAGACGTTCTTCTTCGACTACTTCTTGTTACCGGCTGCTCACCGCTTCAGAGTATTACCAACACCTACCGTATAAGATGTTGATCCATGTCTAAGGTGCTCCGGATTATAAGGCACATTGTCGTTTTTTGAGAAGATTAAAGGCTTTTAAGTGCACCTTATAGTGCGGAAAATACGGTAATTGAAAAGCGTATGTACAGCGCGCATCTTCCTCTGCTTGTAAACAGAAAGTTTTGCGCTTCCAGCTATATCAGCACATCATCTTATACGGTAGGTGGCGGTAATACTCCTAAGCGGTGAGCAGCGGTAACAAGAGAGTAGTCAAAGGAACGTCCTCATCTCAGTTCTCGCGCATGCATTCTGGAAATCTCTTCTACTCTCGTCTCAAGGCCCATAAGGAAGTATTGGAATAGTCGAATAAAGTCGTTATTTATGTGTTTTTTTTTTCGCACAAAAAGTAGTCTCGTCGCTTGATAAACTTATAATTGAGCCACTGTAGGCACATGGAATATTTAAACATTTTTCTTCTTTAATGACTTTATGGGCCGTCAAGTGCCAGTCCCTTAAGAAGCCTATGGAGGAGTGATCCACCTCTCAGATTAAATCAAAAATATTTTCATTTGTGTTCCGAAGATGAACGAAGGTCTTACGGGGGTTGGTACAGCATGAGGGTGAGTACTTAATTACTTAATTTTCATTTTTGGGTGAACTAACCCTGTAAAGGAGCACTATGCAGTTATTTTAGCTCAATTTAACAGCTTCAGAGTTTTTGAAATGGTTAAATGACTTCTTTTAGGGTTGAATGGTGGGCGTCTCGACCCCTAACCCCCTAATCTCACTTGCAACTTCGGTGTGGCGAGCCGCCGGCCTCGGTGTCGGGAAGTATTCAGCGTGATATCAGCTCTCGCGATGTAACCTATTCCTTTACGGCAACACTGCACATATCCAGGAACATGGTCGAGAGGGATGGAGTTTTTCACACCATCGTCATGTCTGAGCTGGTGTGGTGAAGAGATGAGTCCCCCGAAGAGATGGGTCCCACCTTAGGACCCAAGCGATCCGATTGGTTAAAAGCTCATTTTATGGGTAATCGCTTTAGTGCCTGGTTACAAATGAGAGAAAATCACTTTATTATAACGTTGAAGTACGTTATAACGAGTCATTAATGTAGTTGAACTTATATGTTTCATATACTAGTATATAACCGAAGCTGCAGATTGTAAATTTAAACATTTCTCATTCTTAGTGTTTTTTAGTTAGCTTACATAGTAGATAAAAGATAGGTAGTACTTAGATAGTAAATAAACCACAGATTTGAGCTTTAAACAACTACATTCTCGACTTAAACATTTCATGACACAATAACATTTTTAAATTTCGCTGACTTTTTCCTCTGCTGTTGACGCAACCTACTATGAAAAGCTCTAAACAAAATAAACGTATTACTTGCAAAGCGCTAAACAAATAAACATGTTACTTGATGGCAACAAAGTGCTTTTATCAGGTTATAGCGAGAACATATTTAGATCAGGCATACTACTGGCATATTATGGGGTCCTAAGGTGGGACCCATCTCTTCAGGGGGACTCATCTCTTCACCACACGGCATATAAGATACAGAAAGCTTGGAAAGCATTGTCGGAGGAACAGAGAAAGAGGAAACAGCAGACTTACCGAGCGAAGAGTTGGACACAAGCATAGGCGTAATTTGCGTGTGATATTTCCCCATTGAAACATCTTGCAGCACGGATGTACCAATACAAACAAATGAAACATCTCCAGGTAACTCTAGTAGATTCATTTAGTTTGTTTGTTAAATGAGAGGCGATCTGAAATCTGTTTTTGAAATCAAGTGACCAAAGCGCTCGTTGCCGCTGCGATCAGTTTCAGTGGATTCATTCAGTGTTCTGTGTTCAACTGTAATTGACCTGCCAGAAATTAAGCAAAAACATTGGATTTTTCAGTAGAAATGATATATCAGGGGTGTTCAATTACACTTCCAAAAGGTCCGGTCATTATATTTCCTTCCTAGCGGCGGTTTGGAAAATATTTCCTTGGAATAGTTCTACATTTCCATCTGGGAAGCATTTGTAAAAGAACAAAATTCCCAAACACTCAAAGTAGAAGCAGAGATAAAGTATTGTGTGTCCTCGGAGCCAAAGCATTGAGTCAGAACAAAAAAACAACAACAATATTCATCAGTTGGGCCCAGAGAGATAAGAATATTAAAAGGTTATTTTAACCTATCAGGTTATTTTTACATTTAAATACCCATGTATAGGGTTGGGTATCGAGTATTGATTGGAACCGGGACTAACTTTTCGCTTTTTCCGGAATCGTTCAAAAGTTAAAATTTCGATTCCTAGTTTCGAATATTCACAGTCCGTCGACCGGAAGAAGAAACTGCTGAACAACACCAACAAAGAAGCGTCTGAACGGAAGTGTTGGCATATCGCGCGTGAGTCGAACATGAGTAGGTTACGTCGACGGTCCAAAGTGTGGCTTCACTTTTCTAAAAATAGCGAAATCTCGGCAAAATGCAACATTTGTAACAAAAGGAGTATTTTTGACAGAAGGACTATTTCCTTCAGAAAGGAGTATTTCCTTCAGAAAGACCGTTGGTTAGCAAGGTTAGCTAAACTTTTTTGACCCTGCATCTTAAAAGAATTCGGAATCGATATCGAACAAGGAAATCAGAATCGTTCAAATTCAAACGATACCCAACCCTACCCATGTATGACAGAAGGCCGGGTGATTGAAAAGACACTGCAAGAGGAAAACCCTGAACCCCCTTAAAGTCACTAGCCATTATTTTGAATGGATGGAGATGTAGGTGTGTATATTTTGGCAAGGACCGATCCTTATACTGGAAGCGGCACTCTTTCCTCTGCTTCAAGCTTTGTGGTTTAGAATCCAGTATTCCTGTGATCATTTTGTTTTTACGAGTTAAATAAGAGAACTACGTCTGTCTAAACACACCACGTCATGATCAAGTCAATGATCGACTTGTACGTCTTTACAGTGATCTGTAAATAAAAAGGTAATGGAATGGTAATGGAAACGTGGGTAAATGATTATTGTGTGGATGGAACTGAGCCACGCTCTTCAAACTTAAATCCATCTAACGGTAATACTGTCTGTGTTTCCTCTGTAGTTGTGCTCCATCCCGGAGCTGTCGGAGCAGCAGGAACAGATGAAGAGTATTCTGCAGGAGGTGTTTGTGGGCGTCCAGTGTGAGTTACTCTCCCTGTGCCCACAGGAGACCCACGCCCGTCCCGTCCCGGAAGACTCCCTGGCCGCCAGCTGCGGGACGCCCGGGCAGTGGCGCTCCTGGAGAAATACTCTGAGATGCTCTTATTGCGAATGACTGAGAAGGAGCTCAGCCCGCACTGGAGTAATGGCTCGTTTCATTGGCCCAAATGAACTTCTAACGCCATTCCCCCATCAGCACCTTCAAACTTTGATGTCTTGCGTTGCTTTAATGCTTTTAAGTAAGTATGTACATGCACATTTAATGCTTTTTGTAAAACTGCCATTTTTAGTGGTTTTTTTTTTTTTACACTACATTTCAATCAGTGTATTTGCTCTCATACACTTGAATTATTTTTATCCTTTAACTACTTATCAAGGCAAACCCTTCAGGACCTTTTCCTTCAATCGTTTGTTTTCCATATTTCATGTAGAGTTTTGAAGCAGTGTTACTTTTGGAATACAAACTGTTGAATTATGTAGTTTTGTGTTGCAGTTCTTGATGTTTGAGGCTTTTGTAGTTTCTCACCATTTCACGCAGAGTTGTTTTGAATATAGATATGATTTCTGAAGCGCCAGGCTGAGACTCACGGTTTGCTTGGTTTTGCCACTGGTGTGCTCATTATGCTTTGTCATGTTGATGTGCAATCCTTTTCTTTTTTTCTTCACTGAAAATGTATAGTTAACTTTTTAGGAAAGCTTTGTAAATATGTTTTAATCAGCCGTTTACACTATTTTAATATTAAACATTTTATTATTAAATATGATTGTTATTTTGTGGTTCCTTATGATTTAGAAAGACTCAAATGTTTTTTTACTAATTATAAATCAAGTGCAGTCTATTAAAAATTAATCATTTTGAAAAACTTGGAAAAGTGTTAAGACCCATTATTATTATAGTTTTTAAAGCTTGGATAAGAGAAACATTCTGTACCAGGTGTTTTCTATCTTTTAAATGACACAGACCCCCAAATATGATCTATCTTGGGCCAGGCCATCATTTGTTAAAGGACATTATTTGTTAAAAAAAAATTATTAATACTTTTCCTACTTATTTTCCATGTATGTGTGTGTGTATGTATATATGTATGTATGTATGTATGATATATATATATATATATATATATATATATATATATATATATATATAATACTTTTTTTGTCTGTTTTATATTTATTAGTATATTATATACTTACTTTTTATGGAAAGTAAAGCGTTCTGTTTTGCGTTAAGACATACACTCACCTAAATGTTTATTAGAAACACCTGTTCACTCGCATTAATGCAATTATCTATTCAACCAATCACATGGCAGTTGCTTCAATGCATTTAGGGTGTGGTCCTGGTCAAAACAATCTCCTGAACTCCAAACTGAATGTCAGAATGGGAAAGAAAGGTCATTTAAGCAATTTTAAACGTGCCATGGTTGTTGGTGCCAGACGGGCTGGTCTGAGTTTCACAATCTGCTCAGTTACTGAGATTTTCCCACACAACCATTTCTAGGGTGTGAAAAGGGAAAAACATCCAGTATGCTGCAGTCCTGTGGGCGAAAATGCCTTGTTGATGCTAGAGGTCAGAGGAGAATGGGCTGACTGATTCAAGCTGATAGAAGAGCAACTTTGACTGAAATAACCACTCGTTACAACTGAGGTATGCAGCAAAGCATTTGTGAAGCCACAACACGCACAACCTTGAAGCGGATGGGCTACAACAGCAGAAGACCCCACCGGGTACCACTCATCTCCACTACAAACAGGAAAAAGAGGCTACAATTTACAAGAGCTCAACAAAATTGGATAGTTGACATTTTTAAGACTGGAAAAATGTTGCCTGGTCTGATGAGTCTCGATTTCTGTTCAAC
Source organism: Hybognathus amarus (assembly GCA_030378365.1). Lineage (NCBI taxonomy): Eukaryota > Metazoa > Chordata > Actinopteri > Cypriniformes > Leuciscidae > Hybognathus > Hybognathus amarus. The sequence goes on along the minus strand of JAQIUQ010001785.1, from coordinate 248,393 downwards.
ATTCAGATGGTAGAGTCAGAATTTGGCGTAAACAGAATGAGAACATGGATCCATCATGCCTTGTTACCACTGTGCAGGCTGGTGGTGGCGGTGTAATGGTGTGGGGGATGTTTTCTTGGCACACTTTAGGCCCCTTAGTTGGGCATCATTTCAATGCCACGGTCCATTGTTTCTGACCATGTCCATCCCTTTATGGCCACCATGTACCATCTTCTGATGGCTACTCCCAGCTGGTCACAAAGCTTGAATCATTTCAAATTGGTTTCTTGGACATGACAATGAGTTCACTGTAATAATATGGCCCCCACAGTCACCAGATCTCAACCCAATAGAGCATCTTTGGGATGTGGTGGAACGGGAGCTTTGTGCCCTGGATGTGCATCCCACAAATCTCCATCAACTGCAAGATGCTATCCTATGAATATGGGCCAACATTTCTAAAGAATGCTTTCAGCACCTTTTTGAATCAATGCCATGTAGAATTAAGGCAGTTCTGAAGGCGAAAGGGGGTCAAACATAGCCTGACTTCATCATACTCATTTTCTAATAAGAAAATGAGTCTGATACCGCTCCGCTGGGCTTTGATTATGAGGCGTGTCTTAACCGAACCAGGAAAAAAATCCTCTGCACTCAATTGGATAGTCGGTAAACCTACGACCAATCAGAGCAACGCAGTAAGTCAAGTACTTTGCATAGCGCAGTTTTCAACTACAGAACTTACTTATTTTAGAAGTTACATAACGAGTGTTGCTTCTTTTACTTACTTCTCCATGAGTGCGACCAAAGGAGAAACCACAACGACCACAGGCTAATCATTACGTCCCATCTTCTTAGTGACCGTCAGAGCCAGCGATAAGTTACACTTTTCCTGAATCATGAAGGAAGGACGCCAAAAATATCTTTCCGATTGACAAATGCCTTGATTCCAGTTCTCTGTTTGTCTATTAAAATCAATGTGCTGTCGATTTATTTCACAACAGACGCGACAGCGGAATATATATCACAATTCTCCAGCTGCAGTCATCTCTGAGGGAAGACAGTTAGCGCTCTTTGATAACGTGATGATTACGTCCTTGCAGATCACCTGTCCATCATCGTTTAAAGCCCGCCCTGGCAATTTGATTGGCCCATTCATTTCTTGCCGTTCATTTTCTTACTCCTCAATGGATTCGAGTCCAGACGAACTTCCTGACCAAAAAATGTTGTGGGCGGAGTTCGGGCTGGCATCCAGGCTAGGTCAAACACAGTATTAGTATGGTTTTCCTAATAATCCTTTAGGTGAGTGTCGGACCTACAGCGGAGCCTCTACGCTATAGACTACGCATTGGTTTTCATTTATACGTTTGCATCCTTGTCCATGTTGATGTGCAATTACACATGCAGAGGGAACATGAAACCTGGGGAGCGGTTCTAGCAGACCAATCACAGCGCTTGCAGTATGGAGAGAATTGACGCATTGTTACATTTTTGGAGAGTTCAACGTAAGAAGTATAAATTGGGCTTTTTTTCACCTGGTCTGGACTTGCTTGATTGACATTCAAGACCATTAAGGCCCGGCCGAATATTTGTCAAATGTAACGGCACTTACGTGACAACAGCTCTTCACTTCACAATTTAGAAGAACTGTCCGTCGTTCAAAACCAGACGCAGTAACTACTCCATTATAAAAAGTAACTCGAATGTTTTGTCGCAGATTCAAGAGAGTAATCCGTTACTTTACTAGTTACTTAAAAAGTACGAAGCAAGTTGCATTCTGTAATGCTTGACCCTTAGCACTGACTATCACTGTACTCGCCGGCCACTTAGGTACGCCTGTCCAACTGCTGCACACTTAATTTGCTAAGCAGGACAACTCCACTTGGCGGCAACTCGGATGATTTATTCATGTAGACATGGTCAAGACAATCTCCTGCAGTTCAAACCGAGCATCAGTATAGGGAAGAAAGGTGATTTGAGTGACTTGAACGTGGCATGATTGTTGGTGCCAGAAGGGCTGGTCTGAGTATTTCAGAAACTGCTAATCTACTGGGATTTTCAGCACAACCATCTCTAGGGTTTACAGAGAATGGTCCGAAAAGAAAAAACATCCAGTGAGCGGCAGTTCTGTGGGCGGAAATGCCTTGTTGATGCCAGAGGTCAGAGGAGAATGGCCAGACTGGTTCGAGCTGATAGAAGGGCAACAGTGACTCAAATAACCACCCGTTACAACCAAGGTGGGCAGAAGAGCATCTCTGAACGCACAGTGCGTCGAACTTTGAGGCAGATGGGCTACAGCAGCAGAAGACCACACCGGGTGCCACTCCTTTCAGCTAAGAACAGGAAACTGAGGCTACAATTTGCACAAGCTCATCGAAATTGGACAATAGAAGATTGGAAAAACGTTGCCTGGTCTGATGAGTCTCGATTTCTGCTGCGACATTCGGATGGTAGGGTCAGAATTTGGTGTCTACAACATGAAAGCATGGATCCATCCTGCCTTGTATCAACGGTTCAGGCTGGTGGTGGTGGTGTCATGGTGTGGGGAATATTTTCTTGGCACTCTTTGGGCCCCTTGGTACCAATTGAGCATCATTGCAATGCCACAGCCTACCTGAGTATTGTTGCTGACCATGTCCATCCCTTTATGACCACAATGTACCCAACTTCTGATGGCTACTTTCAGCAGGATAATGTGCCATGTCATAAAGCTGGAATCATCTCAGACTGGTTTCTTGAACATGACAATGAGTTCGCTGTACTCAAATGGCCTCCACAGTCACCAGATCTCAATCCAATAGAGCATCTTTGGGATGTGGTGGAACGGGAGATTCGCATCATGGATGTGCAGCCGACAAATCTGCGGCAACTGTGTGATGCCATCATGTCAATATGGACCAAACTCCCTGAGGAATGCTTCCAGCACCTTGTTGAATCTATGCCACGAAGAATTGAGGCAGTTCTGAAGGCAAAAGGGGGTCCAACCCGTTACTAGCATGGGGTAGCACCTAATAAAGTGGCCGGTGAGTGTATAGCTTAACTATAGCCAATCATCACATCTGTCAATAATCTGTCATCACATCAACTTGATTTAGCAACTTTTTTTAGCAACAAATCAACATGTCTTTAGCAACTTCCCCTGTGTGTGGTTGGCAACACCATATTGTCAGCCCAATGCATATCAGATGTGGGCCGGATCTGGGCTGTCTGGGACTGGACACCATAGCAAACTGCAATCAAAGTAAAATGTTGCCTTTGGCAGAAACCATGGTACATTTTGTAATGGACAATAAGTGTTACCCAATATTTTCCACTTACACTAAGACTAACCTGACATTTTATATTTAAAACCCATGGTGTTTGCCATACTGTGAAGTGATTCTTGTCAGCCTTGTGGTGGCGGTCAGTCATACACATAAAATCACAATAGTGTGTGAGCTGAGGTTTCTGTGCTGAAGTGTTAAATAAAGAATTGTTTTTTGTTTCACGACGTCTGTGATTGGTCCAACATGACTAATCGCTTAGAAAAGTAACTCATGTCACATGATACAGGACAATAGGCCACGCCCATTTGGTCTTCCGTTCTTTGATACTGCTCTGCTCTGCTCGCCCGCTGTGTTTCTGCGCTTGAGACGCGCGCACAGATTAGTCATGATTACTCATCAGAAGAAAGTCACAGAAGCGGGCGGGTCCTCCATGTGTTTACAGCACACACGCACACACAGAAACTGAAGCGACGCGTCGCGTCTCAGCGCGCACAGCTGCCGCGCCGCTTTCTGACACTTTCCTGTCAATTCGCTTCAATGGAAAAACAAACTTATTAGTTCCAGTTGACGGCGCGTAAACCTATGGACTATGTCTAAGAATGTAGGTTGTTGTAGTAGTACTATTATTATTTATGATTATGGCTGCCTTGCAGAGCGCGAGAAACTCTGAACTTAAACAGAGCGAAACATGGAAGCGACACATTATTAGACAGCTGAAACATCGCAACAAGACACAGACCAGCGTCTTCCAGGACATTATTGACTCATGTAAGCTTTATTAATGTTATTAATATCAGTTAACTTATTAAAGCATGCTATGAGAAGGAAGAAACTTGTTTTGGATGCTATATAAGTTTGTATATCATGCCTTTATGGTTGATTAAATTGATATAATTTGAAATAAGATTAGGACATTATAACAATTTAATACAATTAATTATGTATTATACACAAAATACGAAATAGTTCAAATACAACATGTTTTACATTATAATTTAAGTATTATTGTGATTTGTTATGTTAAATGTATGTTCATACGTTTTTTAAATGCGCTTATATATATATATATATATATATATATATATATATATATACTGCATTATAACTATGTTATAGATTAAATCCTAAAATATTTATAATACGTATCATATATATATATATATATATATATATATATATATATATATATATATATATATATAAATAAACTTTTATATATATATATGTATATATATATATATATAATAAACTTTTATATATATATATATATATATATATATAAATAAACATATATATATATGTGTGTGTGTGTGTGTGTGTGTGTGTGTGTGTGTGTGTGTGTGTGTGTGTGTGTGTGTGTGTGTGTGTGTGTGTGTGTGTGTGTGTGTGTGTGTGTGTGTGTGTGAAATTTCTCCATGGTCCATTTTTATGAACCTTGATTTGAATCTAAGAACAGAATATTCAAATGTGACTGAAGGTCTAATTTGCATATCTTGAGAATAACACTGATACAAAGGAGATTCAGAGTTGTGCAAGTTCTCGCTCATTCTGTGAATCTTGACACTTGGGTGCAAATGAAAAATCTCATTAACAAACACACTTGGAGTGCATGCAAACATCAGCTAGCCTCTTTTCAAACAAATTAAGATGTTGGTCTGGATGTATGTTTACAAGTCTTTTATCTTATTGTTCTTCTTCTAGATCACAGTTTGCTGGAGAAGTCCAAGCAAAGAGCCTTCATAACCAAAGGCATTCTGGGATCAGGGTCAAGGTAACTTTTACTCTGAGTCATAATGTGCTACTGTAAAAAGTGACTGACCCTAAAATATAATTTGATGGAGTAACCATTTGATGCAGTCATATTAAATAATATTTTTGACACTAATAAAACTAGTTAATTTAGATAATGACTAACATGACTACAGGAAAACTCCTTGTGTGAAATCATGGATTTCCTGTAATTTTCCCCACATTACGCTCTTTTTAAAATGCAGTTGTCGACATGACATAGCATTAGCATGTATTCTTTGAATTCCATTGGAGTGCCATATAAATATAGCACTCATGCCCATTGTGTTCCTGCTCTTGATTTCTAAATGCTGTTTTTCAGCCCCTGCAGGCCCTCTGAAGATTCACTGATGTCTCTAAAGACGACCACTGGTGAGGTATGAGATGATGCTACAGTATGCGTGGAACAAACACAGTCAGCCGCGCTCATAATTTCCAATAAACCTTGAATGTTTTGGCACAAGTTGTGACCTGTTCCTCTAAACAGGTTTACAAGTTTCCCGCTGTTATCTCTTTCTGTTAGCAGACAATCATGCCATCAAACCTATACAAGCAAGCCAAAGATCCTCTTCAACTGATGGCTTTACGCCTATAGTCAAAGCATATTCATAGTCAAAGCATATTAGACTAACGTAAATGTGAACATTACTTTTCACTAGTTAGTCTGAGATACTGAGCATAACCAGTTCTTACATCTAATCTCACTGTCCTAAGATGAGCGGCAACATTTTTGCGAAAGCATGTGATAAAACCTGCTGCGTATCTTTGCTTTATCGACACGCAAGTCCTCTCCCCTTTAAACGCCTTTAAACGTGTTAATATAGTAAAGAAGTGCCCAGTTACACTGTCTGAGTTTCCCTTCATGGCTTTTTCCACCCCTCTGAAATATGTTTTTTGGCTTTCCACTTGTTTTTGTTCTCGCAGCTTGCATACCAAGTGGTGGAACTGCAGCAGCGACTCCAGATGAAGGAAGCGACACTGGATGAACAACATACCAAGTAAACCTCCTTATTCTGCTAGACCTCAAAAACACACTAAAGCGTGTTAGCATGTATTCTTTAAATTGGACTGCCATATAAACTGAATTGCAGTGCCATTGGAGTTCCATATAAATAACATTCCCATATTCTCCGTCTCATTCTCAAATTTGTCACGTTCCACAAATAGGGCACAATTGTGACTTTAAAAGGTTCGAGGCATTTCAAATTTAAGATCAAATGAACATACAATAAAGCACTTCAAATGCACAGCCCACATTTATGACAATATGGGCACATAATTATATAAAACTGATTGTAGTATAAAAAAGACACAATTGTCACGTACCATTTTCAAACCATGTATCCCAGTTACCTGTTTTTTGTTATTAAAAAAATTGTTTGATTTGATTTATATTAACTTATTATGCTATTATGTTATAAAATATCTACAAATCAACATTTAGACTACAAGTCTAAACCCTGCTCGCCACTACAGTTTTATTTAAAATTGCGTTATATATACACACACAGTATATATCAGAAGTTTGGAAACATTATTTTTTTTTATGTTTTCTTCTGCTTGATCAAAATACTGAAAATTATATTTTATTATTACAATTTAATATTTGATGTTTTTCTATTTAAATATACTAATTAAAAAATGTTTATATTGGCATCACTACTCCAGTCTTTAGTGTCATATGATCCTTCAGAAATCACTCTAATATGATGATTTATTATCAATATTGCAAACAGTTGTGTTACTTAAAGGGTTAGTTCACCCAAAAATGAAAATTAAGTCATTAATTACTCACCCCCATGCTGTACCAACCCCGTAAGACCTTCGTTCATCTTCGGAACACAAATGAAGATATTTTTGATTAAATTTTAGAGCTGGATCACTCCTCCATAGACTGCCTAAGGGACTGGCACTTGACGGCCAATAAAGTCATTAAAGAAAATGTTTAAATATTCCATGTGCCTACAGTGGCTCAATTATAAGTTTATCAAGCGACGAGACTACTTTTTGTGCGAAACATAAATAACGACTTTATTCGACTATTCCATTACTTCCTTATAGGCATTTAGACGAGAGTAGAAGAGATTTCCAGAATGCATGCGCAAGAACTGAGATGAGGACGTTCTTCTTCGACTACTTCTTGTTACCGGCTGCTCACCGCTTAGGATTATTACCGCCACCTACCGTATAAGATGATGTGCTGATATAGCTGGAAGCGCAAAACTTTCTGTTTACAAGCAGAGGAAGATCTAGCCTGTACATACGCTTTCAGTTACCGTATTTTCCACACTATAAGGCGCAACTAACCCTTTAATATTTGTTTTGAATCTGTGATGTTTTTTCCAGGATTCATTGATGCATAAAAGGTGAAAAGTACACAGCAAAAACTCCAGTGTTAAATTAACTCTGCTGGGAGTTTATATGACTCCACACTCAAGAGTGTTAAATTAACTCTGAAAAGATAGATAACAAGTATAGAATCACTGAAGGTGAAAAATCACAATTTTAAGTCACCATTATGGGTATCAGTGTTTGCTTCAGTTGGGCAGTTAACTCTTACATGTTTTACTTTAGATTTTGTTCAGCTGTTGTAACAGCGTTATAACTGCCAGATGAACAAAGAGAAAAGATGATCTGATGGTGTTGGTTATGTTTTAACAAATCATCAGGTGACCTGAATCACTGACCTAATTTAGAGCCTAATCTCTGACTTAAATGTATATGGTTGATTACAGCATCACAGTGATTCTACAGCGTAAGATTCAGAATTTGTGATACAATTCAAATGTTTTCTTAAAAGTTGTTCTGATGAATAAAAAAATGTTTTAGGCACTCACAGTTATCAATAATCTGTGTATGAATCTCAACAATGGTGACAAACAGAATATTCAATTAGGAAAAAAAAAATCCAGAAGCCGGTTTTGCGTTAGGTGGAGATAGTGTCAAATTACACTTGCTGTTTATAAAAACGTCCTGCGGTTAACGTAAATGATGTTTACAACACTGTGAGGCAGTTAGCTGTCACACAATAGTAAAAAAGAGAAGTTACTTAAAATATATATTTCGAGCTACATCAACAACTTTGAGGGTTAGTATTCTCTCATATCTGATTACGAAATTCGACTAGCGAATCAGCGTTTCTAAAATCGTTGTCTCCGTTTCTGAGAAAACGGGTTTTATTAAAGTTTTGCCTCTATACACTTGGCCTGCAGAACGCGCTTCCGGAAGTAGAGACGCTGACTGAGATTCTTTTGGACACACGTCATCAGGGTTCGTGCATAGAGGCTATTAATCACTTAATTAGCTCATTAACTTTTACACTTAAGTCTGGAGCCAAATAAACTCCCAGGAGAGTTAATTGAATACTGGAGTTTTTGCTGTGTGCAGTATTTATTCAAAATATACATTTCCAAACTTTTGATGATAAATATATATATATTAATCTTTGCACAGCCGCTATATATATATATATATATATATATATATATATATATATATATATATACACTGTATATATATATATATATATATATATATATATATATATATATATATATATATATATATATATATATATATATAAATCTGTATATATATATATTATATATATAATATATGCATAATAAATAAACTCTTCATTTGCTATTCAGTTTGACCTCTCATGTCTTTATAGACACTTTGTTGAAAAAAATTGTATTGGAAATTGAAACCACTTCATCATACATCTTGCATATCTATAGTAATTTGTTTTGTGTTTCAAATAAGGCTGAATGAGGTCCAAAAGCATCTTAGTGTTCTGGCCTCAGTGCACAGTGAGCTTCAGGAGCGCGTGGCTGAGGTGCAGACTGGAAATCGACTCCTGAAACAAACCTATGATTCTCTGCTGGAGCAGCACCAGAACACGGAGAGGACGTACCGACAGGAGAAACTCCACAGCTCCGAGATCCTGGAGAACATGATCCAGCTAAAACAGCAGGCTGCAGCCCGCATGAACCATCGTAACGAGAAGAGAGTGAGGTCAGAGGGGGATGGGTAGAGGGTTACACACAACAATTATACATAGCAATTAATCTCTTAAAGGTATTGAAGGTCAGAATTTTATAAAAACTTTTTACCAAATTTGTTTAAACTTTCTATATATATCAATGCATAATTAAAATCTAAGTACTCTGAAAAAAAAGAGTATAAAAATCGAGTGACTCTAGACCGTTTAATCTGCACTAAACGCAGCTCATTAGTTCGAACCGGGACGAAACAATGGGACGAAACAATTGGCTTAGGCGACTGTCACTCTCTCGCAGATCGTAGATTCGTACCTGTTCGCGTGCTTGTTTGAGCTTGAAGATGCAAAACCCGACGCAGGTCCTCTTGTCTAAAAAGTGCTCCTTGCCCTGCACTTCGACTACCCCATCCTCGGCCTCTACTTCCTCGGACCCTAATAGCAAAATCCTCTGCTTTGCCCTCGACCACGGATCTGTCCTCGAGCTGACGATGCGGTACTTGCTGTCTTATACTGTCTATGGGTAACTTACTTGTCTCGGGTGTGTAGTCCTCATCAGAATCAACAATGCTTTCATCAAGCAAACTCTTACATGCAGAACACCATATATATGTAATGAATCTTACATGAAATTCCTCTTCATCACAGTGTAAATATGGCAATGGAAAAATGTGTATCATGCAACCTGTTTTTAGCTTTGCCTTATAGATAACTAACTAGCTCGTTAGCGAATCAATATTATTAGCTTTACCAATATCAATATGCTAGCTTGATAGAGAGTAATAAAATCCAACTTATTTGTTTATCTTCATAATGATAGTTAGATTTTTTATTTACATGTGTTTCTGACATCGATGTCACTACATGCACTTCTTCCTCCCCACTCCGCTAGTCTGAGGTAAATAATGCGTCTTCAGCTCAGCTGTCGGAGTTGCGTGTTCATGTGTTTTGGGGGCGTGGCTTTGGAAGGAGCCAAGAAGGGAGGGGGTGAAGTGAATGGAAATAATGAGCTGTCTTTAAAACAGTTCGTGAGAGGTCTACAGACACTCGATTTTTATACTTTCTTTTTCAGAGTACTTAGATTTTAATTATGCATTGATATATACAGAAAGTTTAAAGAATTTTGGAAAAAAAGTTTTTTTTTTTCAATTCTGACCTACACAACCTTTAAATGTGGAACATGTGATTACTGCGCCATTAGAGTCACCAATGAGAAAAGCAAAAAATGTACTCTCTTTTTGGTGCCATTGGTTGTGCATTACTGCAGAATAGATTTAAAGGGATTGTTCATTCCTGACACTAAAAATCTTTCATCGTTAAGCCTGTATGTCTGACTTACTTCTGTGGAACCAATATTTTTGAAAAATATCTTACTGGGTAACCACATTGACATTTATTGAATGGGCAAAAAATTATTTAAAATATCTGCTTTTGTGTTTGCACAAGAACGTCAGTCATACAGGTTCGGAATGACCTATTGGTAAGTAAATGATGGCATTATTTTAATACATTTACATGCATCCAATGCTAAAAACACTTTACTTTTCTCATAATATATTACAGCATCACCTATATTCTCTTGGGGTCTGAAATATTTTGATCAAGAATTCGGTCTCTCTGAATTCTCCTTTCCTTCTGTACTCTGCTCTGATTGGTCAAATGGCCAGTCTGTTGTGATTGGTCTACTCTGCTCTGAGTGGTCAGATGGCCAGTCTGCTGTGATTGGTCTACTCTTACATCTTGGTCTCAGGGACCATTGGCTTGGGCGCCCTGACTAAATCATTTCACTATGCCCTAAGCTACATCTGTGCCAAATTTGGTGCTTGTAGATGAATTTGCGCAAACAATGGGATGTAAGGCCCCATTCTACAGCCCAAACTGCTTTTTTGGACAGCGGCCATATTGCAATTGGAGGATCAAGGGGTCCAGATATACTGGGTCATAAATATAAACATTTCTATGAGTTTCCCCTGATCAATTAAGCTGAACGCATCAAGTTTGTATTTGTAACTCATGTGGTTCAAAAGTTATAGCTGGAACCCTTTTCGGGCAGCGGCCATATTGGATTTGGCCGCCATCTTGGCCCCGAGGGTCGCTGGCTCCGGCGCCTCAGCTAAATCATTTCGGTATGACCTGAGCTACATCTGTGCCAAATTTGGTGCTTTTAGATGAATTTGCGCGAAAATGTGCTTAAGGCCGCCAACTATCTGCTCTGATTGGTCAGATGGCAGATGGCCAGTCTGTTGTTACTGGTCTTCTCTGCTCTGATTGGTCAGATGCCCACTCTGTTATGATTGGTCTACACTGCTTTGATTGGTCAGATGGCCCAGTCTGTTGTGACTGGTCTACTCTGCTCTGATTGGTCAGATGGCCAGTCTGTTGTTACTGGTCTTCTCTGCTCTGATTGGTCAGATGCCCAGTCTGTTATGATTGGTCTACCCTGCTCTGATTGGTCAGACGACCCAGTCTGTTGTAACTGGTCTACTCTGCTCTGATTAGTCAGATGGCCAGTCTGTTGTTACTGGTCATCTCTGCTCTGATTGGTCAGATGCCCAGTCTGTTATGATTGGTCTACTTTGCTCTGATTGGTCAGATGGCCCAGTCTGTTGTGACTGGTCTACTCTGCTCTGGTTGGTCAGGTGGCCCAGTGTGTTGTGACTGGTCTACTCTGCTCTGATTGGTCAGATGGCCCAGTCTGTTGTGACTGGGCTACTCTGCTCTGATTGGTCAGATGGCCAAGTCATTACCACATCTGAATTTCAGTTCCGGATCTTCCTCAGGGATTGGACACACAGTGATAAGAACAGTAACGATGGCTCCAGTTTCACCTTATCAATTTCAGCCAGAGTTCTCAGCGTCTTCTAACAACTCAATAACTCCATTTGTTGTGCACTTTGATCTTTTACAACTTTTATAACTTTTACACTTCACACGACATGAAATGTTCAATCCAAAATAGCATAAGTGGCCAGTGGCCACTTCAGTGCCCAGTTTTACAAGAATAGCTTAAGCCTAGTCCCAGAATAAAATGTATGTTTGAGCTGTCTTAACTGAAAGCAACTTGCACTGACACATCTTAAAATATGCCAATGCTTTGTCTCCAAATCCAAACCAATAATGTTTTTTTTTCTAAGGCACATTTATGAAAGCAACATAAAAGTTCTTATTTAACAGCCTTTGTCTGCGAAACCAGGCCAATGAGGTTACATATGTTACAATGCGGGGGAGCTAGAGGCACTACATTCTTAAAAGTGTCCAAATAGTTTTGATCTGTCAGCAAGGAATAAACGACCCCAAGGCCATGTCATACAACGTTTGAAACATTATTTATTAAAATTCAATGGCTTAGAAGATGGTTAATGTAGTTAATGAATGGGTGTTTTGTTAAACAAAGGCCATATTTCAAAGTCCACTAAGCACATTCTATCAGCTGCTGTGCTTTTCTGCTGGCAGCTTGTTTGTATGTTCCTTTTTCCTAAATCTTGAGAGCGAATTTTGCCCTTTCCATAAACACCACATCCTTTCTTGATCACATTTCCTCTTCTTTCTTAGAGCCAGAGAGGCCAGTATTCACAAAGAGCTTCAAATGGCTGCCAGTAAGAATGTGAATATTAACGAGTAAGTAACAAATAAATGTGTAAATTGACACTGCAACGTATATCTGACCTCATGTCGATCCAAAACCCTTAGAACTTTTTTCTTCTGTTATGCACAAAAGGAGAAATGTTAAAGAATGCATTGTCATTTATGCACAGCAAAATCCCCAGTGTTAAATTAACACTTAAAAGTGTGAATTATATAAACTCTGAGCAGAGTGTTAAATGAACCCTGAAGCAGTGTTAAAGTTAATGAGATTATTAAGTGAACAATTGAGCATTGAGCATTATTGAAGACAAGATTATTTTCTTAAAAGTTTATCTTAAACAATTTTTGACATTTTTTGTTTTTAAGACACACAGACATCAATAATTAGCCTGTGAATCTCAACAATGGTGACAATTATAAATCAGGTTGCATTGCATTCTGAGTGCTACCAATCAAAACTCATTCATGGCTCCCATCATGCATTGCTGCATGAATAAATAATGAGCTTATGTTCAGAGGTGATCTGTTTGTCGCCATTGCTGAGATTTATATGCTAATTATTGATATCTGTGTGTGCCTGCATAAAATGTTTTTGAGATTTTTTTTATTTGATCGTTTGGATATCATTGAAAAGGCTAAAAATGGTATGTTCTAAAATGACTGTGATGCTAAAATCCATTTAACTCTGAATTTATGCTCTCAATGAGTTCAGCAATTCAGGTCAATTAATGATAATGTTAAAACACAACCAACACAATCAGATCACCTTTTCTATTTGTTCATCTGGCTGTTATAAGCAGATGATATATAAGCACATACAGCAGCCAAACAAAATCTAATTAATGATTTAAGGGTCAAGAGCCCAGCTAATCCAAACACTGATCTCCATAAGGGTGACTTAAAAATGCCGGTTTTCTCCTTCAGAGAGTCTGATTGTTAACATTAGGTGTCTTCAATAATGCTCAATCATCACTCAATTATTCACTTAATTATCTCATTAACTTTAACACTGCTTCAGTGTTCATTTAACAGTTTATATAATTCACACTTTTAAGTGTTAAATTAACACTCTCAGTGTTAATTTAACACTGGGGATTTTGCTGTGTGTATTTGTGTTTTGGTTTGGAATGACATGAGGGTGAATAAGTGATTTTTAGATGAACTATTCCTTTAACAACATTATAAAGTTAATATTTGGATCATTATTAATTGTTTGTTTTTATTTCCGAGAGTTTTTATTAATGGTTTTGCTTTCACCTGTCAGAGAGTCTGGAAATGCATCACCCTCCGAAACCATCATCCCCCAAATGTGAAACTGCAGTGAGAGTCCAGAGATCCCATGGACCGCTTTTCAGGTAACAGTAGTGGCATTTATGCATAATTTTTTACAGTGATTTCTTGATCTTCCATCTCAGAGTTCTTCAGATTGTCCAGAATTGTACATTTTCCCTCAGGTCTGCTTCAGCTACGTCCCCCACATCATCAGCTCCATCAGAGGACTCTTTGAGTAAGTTTTTAGTAAAAGCCCTTAAAGCGCTGATATATCACTGTGTATAGCATAAGTTGGGAGTGTTGGGGAATGTTACGTTTAAAAGTAACATACGCATTTATTTAGTCGGGAGACAAACTAAGCAAGTTAGTGTAAAAACAAAAAGCTTCAGACAAGTACACAGAAACACATACACAGAACACATAGATAAATACTAAAAATAGTAGTAAAATATAGCAGTAATATTTAAAACAGAAAAAAATGAATGCATTTCAGAACAATACACAATAAACATACATAAAACACAATTTTGCCCAAAACAAATTCCATAGTTGAATATGATTTTTTTATTACGCGTAGCATAAAAAGCACACAAAAAATCAATGCCTGGAAAGTTGACCTCAACTTAAAATATGTAAATATATGAATATATCATGATATATTCACACGCTATCAGAAATGTCCTACTTCCCACTCCTTAAATTCGTGATTAATGCTGCGTTCATGTGCTATGGTAATTATGGTAAATACCAAAAGCCGACGTGGAAAATACACATGAACACCCCCTCATGTGGTATTTTCCACTGGGCAACTCGTAGAACATTTTGATGGAAGAGTTGCCGAGATGAGATAACTTTTGATCTTTTCAAAATGGTGGAGAGCACCGCGAGAGTCGTGAATGGTAAAAATATATACTATTCATGATCTAGAAAATATTCAGCATATTATTTACCCTTTGAGTTTTGATAAATCATTTTCTTGCTGTTGCAGATGACTTAAGCAATCTAAAATAGTTTTAGCTAAATAACAGGTCTGGATCTCCATCTTTTATCCACATTACGACAACAAAAGCACTTGAACGCAACAAACTGCTAAATACCAGTTCACAAGTGGAAATGTCCTATTTTTTATATTTTATAATGGAAGATACCAGGTTTATTCTTGCTTATTTATTAGAGAAATCTTATAAAAGCCAAAGCGTATGAAGATATTTAATTTTTAATAAAAATTAAGCATCCCATTTGTTGACAACCATATAAACACTCACTCCATTATCCATCTAGTCAGCTTGCTAACAAATCTGGAATTTCGGTCAAATACAGGCCATTTTCATTGTGTATAAAACAAACAATATTCTTCAAATGATTATTCAAATATGTAAATGTGCAGTACTTTAATGACAAGACAAGGCAATGTAGCTGTTGCGAAAAAAATAAGAATAAAGAATAGCAGTCACAGCATCGTTCCCCCTCTTCCATGTGTAAAGTAGTTACTATCCACCTGGAACACACTCCCTCAGCCGGACTGAGTGGCAGAAGAGCTGCTCCGTGACTGGAGTTAATAGGAGAAATGCATAAAAGCGAGTAAAACAAACGATTATCAGTTTAAACTAAAGGTTGGACTTGACATAGTGTTCCTTACAACTTACCAAAGATCCAGTTATTCATGGATACTGACATGCATTACAAATCGTGTCTCCTGACATTTACATGTGCCTGATTTCGACTCTGGGGAAATACATAAAGCAAATTTGCCTGTCATATCAATGTTACAGTATATATACATTCACCTAAAGGATTATCAGGAACACCATACTAATACTGTGTTTGACCCCCTTTTACCTTCAGAACTGCCTTAATTGTATGTGGCATTGATTCAACAAGGTGCTGAAAGTATTCTTAAGAAATGTTGGCCCATATTGATAGGATAGCATCTTGCAGTTGATGGAGATTTGTGGGATGCACATCCAGGGCACGAAGCTCCCGTTCCACCACATCCCAAAGATGCTCTATTGGGTT
This sequence comes from Hybognathus amarus, assembly GCA_030378365.1. Taxonomy (NCBI): domain Eukaryota; kingdom Metazoa; phylum Chordata; class Actinopteri; order Cypriniformes; family Leuciscidae; genus Hybognathus; species Hybognathus amarus. The sequence continues at coordinate 232,490 of JAQIUQ010001785.1, read as the reverse complement.
GAGATCTGGTGACTGTGGGGGCCATTTTAGTACAGTGAACTCATTGTCATGTTCAAGAAACCAATTTGAAATGGTTCGAGCTTTTTGACATGGTGCATTATCCTGCTGGAAGTAGCCATCAGAGGATGGGTACATGGTGGCCATAAAGGGATGGACATGGTCAGAAACAATGCTCAGGTAGGCCGTGGCATTTAAACGATGCCCAATTAGCACTAAGGGGCCTAAAGTGTGCCAAGAAAACATCCTCCACACCATTACACCACCACCACCAGCCTGCACAGTGGTAACAAGGCATGATGGATCCATGTTCTCATTCTGTTTATGCCAAATTCTGACTCTAACATCTGAATGTCTCAACAGAAATCGAGACTCATCAGACTAGGAAACATTTTTCCAGTCTTCAACTGTCCAATTTTGGTGAGCTCTTGCAAATTGTAGCCTCTTTTTCCTATTTGTAGTGGAGATGAGTGGTAGCCGGTGGGGTCTTCTGCTGTTGTAGCCCATCCGCCTCAAGGTTGTTCATGTTGTGGCTTCACAAATGCTTTGCTGCATACCTCAGTTGTAACGAGTGGTTATTTCAGTCAAAGTTGCTCTTCTATCAGCTTGAATCAGTCGGCCAATTCTCCTCTGACCTCTAGCATCAACAAGGCATTTTCACCCACAGGACTGCCGCATGCTGGATGTTTTTCCCTTTTCACACCATTCTTTGTAAACCCTAGAAATGGTTGAGTGTGAAAATCCCAGTAACTGAGCATATTGTGAAATACTCAGACCCGACCGTCTGGCATCAACAACCATGCCACGCTCAAAATTGATTAAATCACCTTTCTTTCCCATTCTGACATTCAGTTTGGAGTTCAGGAGATTGTCTTGACCAGGACCACCCCCCTAAATGCATTGAAGCAACTGCCATGTGAGTGGTTGATTAGATAATTGCATTAATGAGAAATTGAACAGGTGTTCCTAATAATCCTAGGTGAGTGTGTATCATCATATTGTCCAGCCCTAAAACTTGTATAGGTTTTTTTTGTCAGTGTTTATTTAAAAACATACAGTTATGCAAAATGTGTTAAATATTTAATTGAAGAGTTGTCAGTACAATATATTACAATACAATATATAGGTTATGATTTTACCTCTAAATTCAGCATACTGACATAAAATGATAACTGCCTGGAGTCAATGTTTCTGTGATTTGCAGCGATCCGTTCGCTCCTCTTTTCTGGATCTTTCGGCAGTCTGTAATATATTCCTCAGATTTCTTCTAGAATCTAGTTGTGCAGTAGCCTAGAAATCTAGACGCACTCTAGGGGCAGCAAAAATTATTTTGCTGCAAAGTGTGGTCTAGCAACTCGCCGTTGACTTTCGAAGTGGAAAATCCAAACTCTGGTCTGGCCAATCACATCGTGTATAGAGTTGGTGGGCGGGCTTAACACAATGATGGCAGAGTTGTGACGGTTCTGTGCCGTGATTTCCATTGGTGATTTCCCTGATACTTAAAAACAAACAAGACGCAGCTGGCAAACAGCGGTCTTTCGATTCGGCTTTGGCCGCGACTCGGATGACTTGGAGTTAAGAACGTAACTTAAGTCATTCTTAAAAAGGAAGATGTGTTCAGAGTTTTGACGACCGGATAAGGCAAAAGTTTAATATATCAACTTGCTCCGCTGGAGAGAAAACCATGGGGAAAACTCATGGGACTCACTCAGTCACAGCCATCATCGCTCTGGTTGGTTAGCGCTATCCTATGGCATGCAGAAGGATATTGAAAGACAACCTTTTATCCCGCCCCCGGATTGAGGTATGCCAATTGTAAGTTCCCAGACCTAACATCTTGATAGGTCTGGTTTGCCAGGCTAGTTGTGCAGTAAATCGCAATCCTGTTTTAGATGTTTTTCGCTGCATTCAGCGCTGAAAACAAATGCTGCCACTCAGACTTTTTGCCACTCGATGTGTGTAACCGCAGTCACTCCGGCCAGCAGTGACGTCACACGCATGCCCTCTATTACATAATCTCCACTGACCAATGATAGTTCAAAGTAGGGATGTGCACGAATATTTGAATTTTCGAATATTCGATATGTAATTATTATTCGAAAAATAAAATACTATTCGAATTTTGAATACGTTGCTTTGCTGGCCGTAAATGCAGTGAGTCCATGATAAATCCTAAAGAACTAACTCGCAGTTACAATTAAATGCACTGGATGGCGCTGTGGAGTGTGTTAACAAGTTGTCTGTATTTGATCACATGATGTTGTCGTCTGCCTCACGAAGTTTGGAATTAACATTACTTGAAAAGGATCTTACTAAACGGAATTACTTTTGATCAAATTAATTAATTAATCTGAGTTATGATATCATCACCATGAGAAATCACATGAAATCCAAACAGTCGAGTGAAGACAGCTGTTCATCATTGCATCACAACTGCAGGTAAGCGCAGCTGGACCCCGCGTGATCAAAGATGTTAAATTATCTAATAGCAAAATGATTTTGAGACACTTATTTTAAGTTTCGTTGGGGGAGACCGGTTTAAGAACAGAAAATGCAAAGTGCTGTTAGAAACACCGTTCTCTTTGTGTCTCTGAAACGTCTGTCAGCGCGGCGTCTTTCCTCACTCGAACATAAAGTGCTGCACGGCACCCCTGCATGTAACGTTAGATATTATTGTTTTTCTCAACATAAACGTGAAACAATATAAACACGATAATCAATCATTTGCTGACTCGTGTGTATAGGTGTAGGCTACGTTCTGTACGATATCTGACGCAATCTGCTTTATTAGGGTTTTTTTCCGCTTGCGCTGCTTGAGCATGCTTTTAATAATGCTTTATATATATATATATATATATATACAATATATATATATTGTTTACTCATAGACCTACTGTTTAATGTTTTCAACTAAAAGAAAACTTTAATTACTATTGTAAGCTTGTTGTGTATTGCCTTAATGTAAGCTTGTCCAGAAATGGTGACAAAAACGTAAAAAATAACGTCTTTTCGTTAAACATAATTTAAATAAACGAATATTCGAATATTCGATTTTTATGAGCCCGATATTTGAATGCAATATTTTAGAAAAATGCCCATCCCTAGTTCAAAGGTGCTTACCAGCTTTTCAAACTCCCGAAACCAACTCCAAATGAACGTTTTGGCCAGATTTAGTTCAAAAGTGATTACCAAACACATGGTATCCTCAACACTATGGCTCAGTTTTACTGTATATATATAAGATGTGCTACCCTTCAGTATTATTGATCATTCTTGTGTTGTTTGTGTGTCCAGGAGGAAGATCAGAGGTAAATCAGTCTGCAGGTCAGAAGAGGATCTCTTTATCCCATTAGGAGTCTGTCTGGTTGCCAGAGTCCCAACCAAGGCAATTTATTCACTGGTGCGTGTTACCGTTTACAACATCATCTCACATACGTTGTGCTGTTATATTACATGTTGATATTGTGGTCCTGTTGGGCTATGAAACAAGTAGGAACCTACTGTATATAACCTTGTTAAAATGAGAAGGAAACAGTTGTGTCGATGGACTAGTGGATGGAGGGACAATAATATCAATCTTGTGGTTCTTAGGGGTCATAGCATGTAAGGGAGGATATTTTACAAGCACATAGTCGCTGGGTGTCTGTGCTGGGTGTCTGGGAGGCTGTGGAACAAAGCGTCTGTGTGTCGCTGTGAAACAGTGTCTTTCTGTGGCACACTGCAGCTCTGTCATGTGCAGACACCCATTTTCATTTGAATAGCTGACAGCAGGAACCAGCCCTAGTTGTGGCATGGAGAGGAGTTTCCACTTCCTTAAATGGACATGTGTCAATTTCTCATTTGCATTTCCTGTTGATCTTTTGGTTGTTGGCACGTAAGAACTAAATACCATTTCCTGTTATTTCATCATTTTTTTTATCAAGAAATGTCTTCAGATTGCTGTATTCTCAATGGCAAAATATTGCAGTGCTTATCGCCCGCTGTTTTAGTTCCCCCTTGAGTATAAAGTACGTAAATACACTGCTTGTTGTTATCATTTTCACACCTTTGCAGTTTCTTCCCCTTCTTAAGTTTCACATAAGTGACTTTATGAATATAACATTGAGCATGACAGCTATTTTTATTATTTGTGCTGTGGTAAAAAGAGAAGTTTCTTCAAATCATACACATGGGGATCCATACCTTAAATAAAAAGGACCATTGTTGTACCTTGGTATTTGGACTTGTACCATGTTAAACATTTTTATTTATTTTGCAGCATTAAAGGAGTAGTTCACTTTAAAAAAAAAACTTTTGCTGATAATTTACTCACCCCCATGTCAAGATGTCCATGTCTTTCTTTCTTCAGTTGGAAAGAAATTAAGGTTTTTGATAAACATTCCAGGATTTTCTCCATGTAATGCACTTCATTGGGAACCAAACGGTTCAAGGTCCAAATGAGAGTTTTAGTGCAAACTGCAAACTGTTCAAAGGGCTTAAAACGACACCAGATGATGAATAAGGGTCTTATCAGAGAGAAACGATCGCTCATTTAAAAAGAAATACCTAAGTTTAAGTTTTATAAGGTCAAATGCTCACCTTGCTCTGTTCTGTGATGTACTGTACATTTGTGACTCTCCTGTTCGAACTCGTTCATCAAAATGAACAAGTCTTTTTTCACTTCACTTGGTTCATTTAAGGAACGAAATGAACGAATTGACTCAGAAAGTTCGAACAGGAGAGTCACGAAGGTGCGTCACTGAACAGAGCAAAGCGAGCATTAAAATTCCTTGCAGTTTGAAACTTATAAGCCCCTTATTCATCGTCTGGAATCGTTTAAAGCCCTTTGAACAGTTTGCAATGAAACTCTCTTTTGGACCTTGAACTGTTTGGTTACTAGTAAAGTGGGGGCGGGGCGAATCATTCTTCGCATGATTGTGTTAATGGGGTGCAATATAACATGTATTTGTGGTTTTTCTTTTTTTAAGTCTTATTTTTCATAAACTTATAAACTTTTATTGTAAGCCGCGCTCTCCTCTGTCCCCTGAACGAGCCGTTGACTTCCTGATTCTATGAAAACACTCCCTCAGAAACGCGTCATGAGCTCAGTGGTTAGTTTGGCCCAGTGTGTTGTGATTGGCTAAACTGTCGCTCACGTTGTCCGGAAGGTTAAGCGCCCATTACCTTTACGGGCGAAAACGCGAGCTCTGGTCCAGATGTAAATAATGGTGTCGAACTGCAGTATCAGTTTGAGGCAGAATCAGACCGAGAAAGCCGCGATGAAGAGAGTCAAGCAGAACCTCACCACACACGGCTCTTACTAAACGTTTCTGAATGATAATTTGCTACATTTTTTAACTTTATACACGTTTGTTTTACACAATAGCATCTGACTGGCAACGATAGCAACTGACTGGCTACTAATGTTATACTCAAACAGCGTTGGCATGTTTACGTTCTTGATTAAATCGAAAATAACGTCATAAAACATTTTTACATGAAAAATACATTTAAAACGTTAGTACTTATACAAAATTCAGGTCCATAATGTTTGTACGCGTTTGTCGTTGACACAAAATAGCATAACCAGTAGCCTATAAAGCCAGCGCTGGCATTTGAAAATAATAAAACACAAGGCTACGTCATGAATTATACATGCAAATACATTTAAAATGATTAAGTCTTAGCCTACTTACAGGTTGTGTCCCAACAACTGCTGACTCTGGTTTTAAAGTTGGATCTGCTTCATGTTTTAGTAACAGTTTCTTGTTTAATCCGGTGCTGAACTCGTGGAGATTCTGGAAGCTGTCTTCCGTAAAATGCACAGCACAGAGAGCTAGATTACAATCGTCATTTTCAGGAACATAATCAAATTGTATCCATTGTTGAGGAAGTATAGCGTCCGTGGGAAGTTCGAACACAGAAGACCTGACAGCTATTACATTAAAATGTAATAAAAGTGGCATAAAAGTGTTCTGGTAGCTCAAAAAGTAGAGTACAGTGCTCTTAACGCAAAGGTCATGGGTTCAATTGCATGACATTGTGGTTACTTGGTTGCTAGGCAGATTTGAGAATTTGTTAGGGGTGTTTAAAAGATTATAACACTCAATGCATGAACTGATGTAATGTATACCTAAATGCAATGTTACTCTGTATTTAAAAAATGTCCAATGCATGTAAATGTATAATACATACATAATACACGTGAATGTAAAGAATTAGAAATGAATGTATGTTTTGTGGTTTCAGGATGCTCATGAGCTGGGAATCAACGCTGTGCGGTTCAGTACCAGTTCAAACCTGTTGGCAACAGGAGGGACTGACAGAGTCATCAAACTGTGGGACATTGAAGGAGGTACATCACAAAACTGATGTTTCACTGTCAGCTTTAGACATATAGAGTTCAGATAGATAATAAAGAACCACGTCAAGTGATACTCAATGATTTAGTCAGTACATGTGACTGCCTGTGGCCACCAGCAGGTGTCAGCACAATATCAAAACACATTCATTTGAGAATACAATATAAGAAGTCTTGTTTTCTGAGAAATGTATCAAATTAAGTGAGATTTGTTCTTAAAATAAGAAAAAATATCTGTTTTTGCATTTGAATTATGGTTATTTTATATATTTTAAGATATGAAAATCTTTTTTTTGCGGAGACCAGAATGCAACCCAATAAAAAACACTCCAAGCACTTTAGTAACCCCAGAGAAAAGCCTGACAAATGTCAGCACATTTAGCATGGGCAAGCATCACTGTGTGTAGATAAACGATGACCTCATGTGATGAGCACTATTATGCAGTAGACACACAACAGGAGTTAGTAAATGATCCCTGGCTTGATGTAACATAGTGCAGTGTTTATTCACACAGGAACTCTTCAGAACAGAGGGACTTTGGATGGAAGTAATGAGGGCATCACCAGCATTGAGTTCGACCCTACGGTACAAACACACACATAATTCTGTTTAAATTAATTATACACAGAATATCGTCACCAGTTGGTCGCACATGCGCATTGAATTTGTTTCGCACTTAATCAGTTGTTCCACAAGGTGGCAACACTTGCCAGTGGCTGTTACTGAACTCAAGAGAGAACAGGAGCAACAACAAAAAAACAACAAATACCCTCACACTGACAAGCGCTTGTGTGAGAAGGTTTAAGAGATGTCCGCAACTTTAGTTTAAAGAATACAAAGACATTTTTCACTCTTAACTTCTGGAGAAAAAATAGCACAGACACTTAGATAAAACTGTCTGAGAGCGCATGTCGACCGCCTGTGTTTTGCTTCGCTCTGTGAAATGGAGTATATTTTTAAAGGTTACACCTTCAACTGTACGTATACACTAGTGTACATGTAAAAAGTACATGTAAGAGTATACTTTGGCCTTAAAGGAGTAGTTCACTTTGAAATTAATTTTTTATATGTTTCTAGCTGACCTCAAAGGCATCCAAGATGTACACTACCAGTCAAAAGTTTAAGGTCGGTAAGATTTTTTATGTTTTTAAAAGAAGTCTCTTCTGCTCACCAAGGCTGCAATTTTTTTGATAAAAAATACACAAAACACAGTAATATCGTGAAATATTATGACAATTTAAAATGACTTTTTTATGTTAATATATATTAAAATGTCATTTATTCCTCTGAAAAAAAGCTGAATTTCCAGCATCATTACTCCAGTCTTCAGTGTCACATGATCCTTCACAAATCACTCTAATATGATGATTTTATGCTTCAAAAACATGTATGATTATTATCCATGTTGAAAACAGTTTTTTACATTTTTATTTCAGGATTATTTGATGAATAGAAAGTTCAAAAGAACAGCATTTATTTAATTAGAATCTTTTCTAACATTATAAATGTCTTTACTGTAACTTTTGATCAATGTAACTCATCCTTGATGAATAGAAGTATTGATTTCTTATTTATTTCCCCCCAAAATAAAATACAAATTCTTACTGACCCCAAACTTTTTAAAGGGTAGTGTTTAATGTAACAAAAGCTTTCCATTTCAGATAAAAGCTGTTCTTTTGAACTTTCTATTCATCAAAGAATCCTGAAATAAAAATGTAAAAACTGTTTTCAACATGGATAATAATCATACATGTTTTTGGAGCATAAAATCATCATATTAGAGTGATTTGTGAAGGATCATGTGACACTGAAGACTGGAGTAATGATGCTGAAAATTCAGCTTTTTTTCAGAGGAATAAATTACATTTTAATATATATTAACATAAAATAAGTCATTTTAAATTGTCATAATATTTCACAATATTACTGTGTTTTTTGTGTATTTTTATCAAACAATTGCAGCCTTGGTGAGCAGAAGAGACTTCTTTTAAAAACAAAAAAAATCTTACCGACCTTAAACTTTGACCGGTATGTAGATGTCTTTGTTTCCACAGAATTTTCAAGTTCTTTTCTGTTCTTTTCATAGTAAGATAAATGTAAGTACACATTGATGGCCTAAGACACAAAACGAGCGGTTTGTGTGAGAAACGAACAGTATTTATATCATTTTTACCTCTTGTAACCACAGCCACGTCCAAGTGATCTGAAGGCACGAGCGCTTCTGTCTGCGCAAGCGCTGGAAAGCGCTGGAAGTGATCTCTCGCGTGATTGCGGAAAAAATTCAACGTTGTCTGTGTTGATATATTGAAATCGTCTTCCATTGCGATTTCCTGTATATCTAAATATGTTTAGATCTTCACAGTGAATGATAACACTTCTGAAATCTCTGTGTAAACAATGAGTGACGTACACGCACGAGAGATCACTTCCGTGGCTTTTCCGGCACTTGCGCAGCCCATGCCTTCAGATCACTTGGACGTGGCTGTGGTTACAAGAGGTAAAAACTATATAAATACTGTTCGTTTTCTCACACAAACCGCTCGTTTCGTGATCTTAGGCCATCAGTGTGTACTTACATTTACGAGTCATTAAATCATGTTTAATCTGGACTTGTGAAAAAATTGCATAGTAAGATGTACTTTTTAAAATGATAATAATCAAATCTATTAAAACATAATTTAAAAAGAATATCTCACAAGTTTAATTATTATTTTTTTTTTTGAAAATGGGTTGTGGCGCGGGCGGGAGAATGGGGGGTTGCTGGTATATCACAGGATACTCACTACAAAAAACTAGACTACACCACTGGTATAATGAGCCTATTTCCACAAAAAGTGGAGTATCCCTTTAAGATAAAATCCTCTGCTTTAAGGCCCTTGCACACAGTCCGAAACTGGCATCCGAAATTTTCGCACGTTAAAAAATAAATACGACCTCGCGTTATGTCAATCACGCGTGCCTCCGACACTTTCGTCCGTCATAAAAAATCCGTAGCAAGCCGTTTGAATGGTGTGTGAATGGTGTTTTGACAATTCAGAGCCATCCGAGCATCGAATACGAAAAAACGCATACGAAAATTTCAGAGTGCAATGACCTTTAGGTGAGCTGAAGAGCATTCCAGATGACTTCTCTGAGTCATTGTTAATTAGCACATACCAATGAGCTGTTAGGACTGTAAGAGCCCTCGAACAATCTTTGTCAGTAATATAAGGATACTGTTCCTGTAAGGCTGTTTGGTTACTGTGCTAATGCATTGTGGGATGTGTCACTGTGCTTTTCCATCAGGGCACTCGGATTTTAGCTGCGTCATATGACAAGTCGGCGCTATTTTGGAGGATAGAGGACAGCGTTCCCAAGGTAACAGAGCTTCCCACCTCTTACCCACCCAAACCTCCCGTGGGTTAGTCTGTCTCTCTGCATTACTCCAGAGCACCACCAGATGAGACGGACCAGTATGAACCCTTTTAAAGATGTGTATTGCTGTGCCTGCTTAGGTTGCATTGTGTTTTACATGACATGGGAGAGTTTTATGGGGAGGAATCAGCTTCTCTCATCATTTTTGAGGCAAACATTCGATATAACATTTTTATTGACCCAGATATGTCTTAACATATTGTATAAAATATTAGTCTAAACTCAAGTTTTAAGTTCAGTTCTTTTAAGGAAATATAACAATTATGTGATACATTTTGTGAAAAGGTGCATGGCAGGGCTCGACATTAAGGCTTGTCCGGGACAAGTGGATTTTTTGTAGGACAAGTAGAAGAGAAAATTAGTTGCCTGACCGGACAAGTTAAATTTCAAACAAAATATAATGCCATGTTACTTCACGTTATGTGCCACTCGTTACGTCTATTTTACAGATTTAATTTTACCGACTTGAAATGAACACATTTTTCGCGCTGCCTGTGAATGTCCTGAATGTGACCCAGAAAGGACGTGCGCCAGTATAATGCGCATACACAGACTGCACGCCAGAAGTTCTCTTTCGCGCTTGAACGAACACCAACACACACAATTAAGCCAAAATGTCATTTGTCGAGATCTTTGTAACATAAGAGCAGTCTTATGATGGACATAAAGAGTTGTGACTCGTGAGAGAATGAGGCGTGTGTCGCGTCTCTGTCCACAGCGGCTGCTCTTAAAGGGCCAGCTACCAATAAAGCGTTCTGTCAGTAAGGTTAATGAAAGAACAAAGGGAACAGAGAAAATTACTCACTGCTCTTGACTAAAGAAATTGTGTAGCTTTAATAAGGAGTAGTCTATATATAATTTATAATTTATGCAGCGCAGACTGTTTGATAACTTTATTCAATTTCTGTATATGTCCTACCTGTTAGACAGTTCATTTTTATCCAGACATCAATGGCTTATTGATCATTATAGGTGTTATCAATCATTTAGTTGTTATTGCTAATTTCAGAATAATCACTAATCTGTGTGTGCATTTGGTTTAGAACCAAACAAGTTGACTCATGAAACCATTTGTTTATTATATCGCAATCGCATATCACAACCGCAATATTGACCTCAATAATCGCAATATGACATTTTCCCCAAATTGTGACAGCTGTAGATACAATTATAAATCTTTACCCGGACAAGTGACTTTTGTGCATGGACAAGTGAAACATAAATTTATTTAGTGCCTCAAAAAGTTAATGTCAAGCCCTGCTTGGGATTCTGATATGCACTTATATAGAAATGTTTTCTTCAATTATATTTTTTACAAGGTACATAGTTCAAAATGTATAACAGGAATAACCCATATGCCCTATAAAAACCTTACTAGCGTGACAGAAAGTGAGACAATAAAGAGGAGAAATTAAAAAGTGAAACATTAAGAACTGGGTCAGATATGACCGTAATAAGGTTTTATTATTGTTATGTTTTTATTTGCACAAATTTTAAGAAACACACCATCGGGAGTCATGATAGAGCAATGAGAAACATCATTTCCTTTGAGAAAATGCTCTTATTTTCTTAGCATCCAGATAAAATGGCAAAATTGTTCTTCAGTTTATTGAAAATTGTATCACTGTGTGTGTGTGTGTGTGAAGAGAGAGAGAGAAGAGAGAGAGAGAGAGGAAGTATATGTTTGGGTGAATCTCTCCATATGTCTTCTCCATTTCACCCTCAAATAAAGTGTTTTTATTGTCATTTATTAAGTATAAATTGTAATTTATTACCATTACCTCAGTGTCACATGCTCCTTCATTAATCATTCTAATTACAATATAAATAATTAAATTGTCATGAAATTGCAAAAAGAAATAGTCTTCATTTTGTTAATGCAATAAAAACAGAATTTCTTATTTATTTCTTAGTTTTGGCTGGAATATGTCATGGAGATTCTGTTCAAGCTCTCACTAGTACTTTTCTGTTGTCAGGTTACGTTGACGGGTCATTCTCGTAAAGTGACGGCAGCCAAATTTAAATACAGTCAGAAGCAGGTGGTCACGGGCAGTGCGGACAGGACCGTCAAGATATGGGACCTCCAGCGAGCAGCGTGTATGTACATATACAACAAATCGCTCAATGAGACTTTTCACATCTGTCTGCTGTATTTTGCTCAACATATTACCACAGATCAGGTACTAATTTCATAATTCTCTCTGCACTACTCACAGGCATACAAACCATTGAGGTCTTGTCTTTCTGTAGTGACGTCGTGTGCTCCGAGTACCTTATCATCAGTTGCCATTATGACAGAAAAATACGGTTTTGGGACAGCAGGTAAGAACAGGGCAATTACAACACCACCCGTTGCCTACACATCTTTTTAACAACATACCAAAATGATCCTAATACATGCTCATGATGAAATGTTAATATCAGTTTAGTATGACGTAGCTAGACTTTAACTATTGGTATAAGGTGTGGTGTGGTTAACATTTGCTGTCTTTGTTCACTCTACATGGCTTTTTTTAAAACGACAGCATTTGTAAATGGCTATGGAGAAAGTTATTTCACCAAGTAGATCATCCTTGTTGGTCCTGGAACAACATTACAATCAACCAATCAGATTTGAGGGACGAGTTTACAGTTTATGTCAAATTTAGGCTTACAATCAGGGTTATGTGCTTCTACATCAGTGTTATTCACTATCATTTCCCTCTGGTTTCAGAGAAATGTTATGGGTAGGGTTAGGTTTAGAGGTTTATAGGACTGTGTTTATGTTTTCATTTGGAGGGTTTAAACTCATAATTGGAAGAAAAAAAGGTTCTCCAAATTTTGAGAAAAATTCATTATTACTTTTTTTTCTACATTACATAGAAATTGAATGCAACCTTGAGCGCAAAGCAGAATAAGCAAGTGTTCTGATTTACTTTCCACCTGGTTTACAGTACATCCTTCTTCGTACATGTGGTTCTCACAAACTACACTACCAGTCAAAAGTTTATATTTTATATTTTATAAATATTTTTAAAAGAAGTCTCTTCTGCCCAACAAGGCTACATTTATTTGATTAAAAATACAAAAACAGTAATATTGTTAAATAATATGACACTTAAAAATAACTGTTTTCTATTTTAATTTATTTTAAAATGTAATTTATTTATGTGATCAAAGCTGTATTTTCATCATCATTACTCCAGTCTTCAGTGTCCTTCACAAATCACTCTAATATGATGATTTTATGCTAAAAAAAAACATTAATTATTATTATCAATGTGGAAAACAGTTATATATATTTTTTCAGGATTCTTTGATGAATAGAAAGTTCAATAGAACAGCATTTAATAGAAATATAATCTTTTGTAACATTATAAATGTCTTTACTGTAACTTTTGTTCAATTTAATTCAGCCTTGATTATTGATTTATTTTATTTTTTTCCCAAATTTTCTTTCTAAATTACACTTTACTATAAATTCCCATAAATTAGCTGTTTTAAATTTTAATAATATTTCACAATAAATAATAAAAAAAAAAAAAAAAAAAAAAAATATATATATATATATATATATATATATATATATATATATATATATATTGTTGTTGTTGTATTTTGAATCAAATAAATGCAGCCTTGTTGAGCAGAAGACACTTCTTTTAAAAATATTAAAAAATCTTACCGATGTAAAGACTCAAGGACGGGTTTGATCATTGGGAATTTGCTTATCATAATTAATAATTGATAATTAATAATTATTCATACAGTTTTGGATCAGACCAGTCTTAGATGTTATTAAATCTCCCGATAAGGGATGATATGTTATTTTACCTGCATGCATGCATGTGTATCAACGTGTAACCACACGTTGATTGCAATTGATTACACAGATCACGTTTTACAAACAGATAAAAATTAATCAGCTCAATTGTCAGAATAATATTTGTGGGGATTATTTTATGGCCCACCCATCTGCAGTCGCCTGGCAGAGTCCTTACACCGAACCAAAACTTTTGACTGGTAGTGTAAATTTGGAGGTAAAGCATGTGTCATAGCATCTGTGGTGTAAACACTGTTATCACTTGTTATTATTCTTTTATAAGCACGTGTTATCGGATCACCTGAGCTGGATATTGCTGCCATCTGTAAAGAGGGTCTGCTTGTGTGCACAGTCCAGCTATTAACATTTTTTTCTTGTCGGAGAGTAATAGCCTTTTAAATTTATCGTTGAAGGTGGATTTGTTAAACAAGTGGTGGTTCGATGGCTTTGGAGCAATGTAAAAACCTTCACATCATAAATGTGTTGATCACTATAGTGCTTTTCACAGAAACCGTCCAGGTTTCCAGGACTGACTCGAGTGTAGTTGATGCAATTAAACGTGAATAATGAACTCAGCTGGCAGTGCTCGCTGTCCGTCACCACGTGTCAGGCTAGGACAGTGACCTAAAAGAGTGTCGCCTCAGGTGTGTGTGGTGTCATCGCTGGCAGGAGACGGCTTGTTAACGCTTTGGCGGTAATGCGCGAGATTGGGTCCTCGCAGGCCCAGTCGTACAGACAGAAACGTCTTCCACACGTGTTGACAGCTGATGCTCTAAGGCATTGGTGCTGATCTGCAGGGAATTCATTTTCCAGATGTGATGTTTGGATGTTTTTAGTTCAGTCGAAAACATGATCGTTCTTTGAAGGGATGCATGTTAATTATATAAAACATTATTTATTGTAAAACATATTTAAATAAACAATATTAGCCATTATTAGCCAAGAAGTTTGAACAGCAAAACCTCCAGTGTTCAATTAACTCTCCTGGGAGTTTATTTGGCTCCAGACTCAAGAGTGTTAAAGTGTTAAAATTAACTCAAGAGTGTTAAAGTTAATGAGATAATTAAGTGATTAATTGAATGACTATCATTGAAGACAACTGATGTTAACAAGCAGAATCACTGAAGGAGAAAATCTCATTTTCGAAGTCACCATTATGATCATCATTGTTTGCTTTAGCTGGCCTCTTGACCCTTAAATTATTAACTATAGATTTAGTTTGGTTGAGTTACAACTGCCAGATGAACTAATATAAAAGGTTATCTGGGGGTTTTGGTTATGGTTTGACATAATCATCGTTTGACCAGAATCATAAAACTCATTTAGCGGTTTACCTTGTTGATATCAGCAACACTATAATTGTATAGCAAACATTTTTCAGCTCTTTTAATTTAATTCCAACATATTTCTCAAAATTTGTTCTGCTCAAAAGAGTTTGAAAAATTATTTTATTTAGACACAATCTAGTGTTGTGACGGTGAGGATATTTTCTCACAGGTTAATCGACGTGTGACAACACCGGTAATACCGGTGTCTCACCGGCGGGGGCTTTTAAATCGCTAATTTAAAGGCAAACATAAAATGCGCACGTTTTCACGGGCATACATAACGGTGCGGTAGTGCGGGAAAGAACTGTTTTGTTATTGTGCCCTGAATATGCGCTAGTTTGAAAACTAAACGAACTTTCACTTTTAAATTATCGTCAATTCATCCTTTGCTTGGAGTTTGATTGACATACATGTGATTTTTTTTTTTTTTTTTCACATGCCAACCGCGGTGCCGCTGTGGGCATGTCATGAAACCGGTGTTGCGACTGAACACCAGTAACACCGACTACCGTAGCAAGCCTAACACAATCTACAGACTCCACCAATCAAAACTCATTCATGGCTCCCATCATGCATTACAGTACGAATAAATTATGACCTCAATTGTCTTAGTAATTGCCTTTTCCTAATTTGATATTCTGTTTGTCACCATTGTTGAGATTCATACAATGATTCTTGATTTCTGTGAGTGCCTAAAAGAAATTCTTGTTTTATCAGAACAACTTTTAAGAAAGAGATTTTGAATTGTATCAAACATTCTGGATCTCACGCTGTAGAATCACTGTGATGCTGTAATCAACAATATACAATTAAGTCAGAGATTAAGCTCTAAATTAGGTCAGTGTTTCAGGTCAACTGATGATTTTGTTAAAACAAAACCAACACCATCAGATCATCTTTTCTCTCTGTTATTCTCAGTTATAACGCTGTTACAACAGCTGAACAAAATCTAAAGTAAAACATGTAAGAGTTAACTGCCCAACTGAAGCAAACACTGATACCCATAATGGTGACTTAAAATTGTGATTTTTCACCTTCAGTGATTCTACTTGTTAACATCAGGTGTCTTCAATGTTGGTCAGCCACTTAATTATGTCATTGGGCTCTATCTTGCACCCGGCGCAAATGACTTTATACACTGACGCATTTATCATTCCTATTTTGCACTCGCGCAAAGCGGGCTTTTTCCTAACCTGACTCCGCCAGATGGATTTGCTCCGCATATCCATCTGGAAACCTTCCCGTTGAAGAAGTTTTGGTAAGGGGCGAAAATACTGGTTAGCTGATTGGCCTATGTTGGTGATAGACGGGCCAAATCGACCAATCAGATCAACGAAGCACATGACGTACTAACTTGCTGCTGCAGGTAAAGGCGTTCTACACATGTCGGCAAAGGATATTTGCCGTTTATGTAACTACAATTTGCAAATAAAAGGCACCATTTCAGCTGCCCGGTCCATATTTCACAAGAAGGATGCAGAGAAAAACATTAGCGAGCGGCTAAAAGAATTAGGACTACCGCTGTCTGAAAATGTTTCTAGATCGTGTTGCTTCCGCTTGATTGCGTCACACCTCAACCCGCCTCAAAGCCAACGCTGATTGGACGTCGTTGGTGAACTGCTCCCAAATTTTCTTTAACGGAAAGTATCCAGACTGATCTGCGAGTGAAACCTTGAAAGCTCGCGAAGATCAGGATGGTCTCGCGAGGCTAGCTTTTTCCCTCCACAGACGCACGTCGGTAGCCTCAGCGAGACCATCCTGATCTCGCGAGCTTTCAAGGTTTCACTCGGCAGATCAGTCTGGATACTTTCCGTTAAAGAAAATTTGGGAGCAGTTCACCAAACGAACGTCCAATCAGCGTTGGCTTTGAGGAGGGTTGAGGTGTGACGCAATCAAGCGCGAAAGCAAGCGCGATCTAGAAACATTTTCAGACAGCGGTAGTCCTAATTCTTTTAGCCGCTCGCTGAATGCTTTTCTCTTGCATCCTTCTTGTGAAATATGGACCGGGCAGCTGAAATGGTGCCTTTTATTCGCAAATTGTAGTTACATAAACGGCAAATATCCTTTACCAACATGTTGCTTTGCTGAGCTAACGAGCCTTTACCTGCAGCAGCAAGTTGAGTACGTCATGTGCTTCGTTGATCTGATTGGTTGATTTGGCCCGTCTATCACCAACATAGGCCAATCAGCTAACCAGTATTTTCGCCCCTTACCAAAACTTCTTCAATCAAGGTTTCCAGATGGATATGCGGAGCAAATCCATCTGGCGGAGTAGGTTATCACGTCGGTAAACTAGGAAATGAACTTGCGCTTCCCTGGGCGGGTCGGCGCAAAAAGGAGGCGTGTTTCGGCGCAAACAATCCCTGGTGCTATTTTGCAGTTCCAGAAAACAATTGCGCCACTGACCAGAAAAAACCTGGTCTTAAGTCAGTGGCGCATTGCGCGTATATTCAGATGCTATTTTAAGCGTGCATGCTTGGCCAAAATACAGAGTGTGAACAACGCGCATACACTGTAGATGATTCTCTCATCAACACAGATGCATTTTACATTTTGGAAATGATACATTATTCTAAGGAAAAATATATAAACATGAGGGAAATCATTGTTGTGTCAATGACGATGGGAAAATAGGCATAAAGCTTACACATTTACCCAAATTATTATATGCATGTTTAACCGAGGCTAATTTGGGTTAGTTTGTCCCATCCCCAATGCCACTTCTCTTTCTTTTTACGGCCCTGGCGAGAGACATCGACTCTCCCTCGGCTGTGAATCGACTGAAGCGCGTCTGGTAAATGCGCCGTTATAATAGAATTGCGCCATAGAACAAGCGCAACTCATTCATCATGCTCTTAAAGGGAATGTGATATGACGCTCTTATTGATTTATTTCCGTTACGCACAGACCACACCTATAAATAATGAAGCTACTCCAGACCAACCCCTTTTAGATTTGCGCCAGGCGCAAGAGGCATTTATCCCGCCGGGAAAATAGCAACAGCGCCGGGATTTTGCGCTTTGACACTTGTGTTTCAGATCGTTAAAATATGGCCCATTAACTTTAACACTGCTTCAGAGTTAATTTAACTCTCTTGGGTGTAGAGAGTCCCAGGAGAATTATTTTAACACTGGAGTTTTTGTTGTGTAGGAAATAGACACAAGCAAACAGTTCAGTCAAAAGTACAAATGCAGTGTCAGTTATAGTATAAGATTCAAGTTCAATACTGTATCCCATGTTTAAACACTCTAAAGTCTACATAAGAGCCAGAGGCTAATTCCCGAAGTAATAACCGCTGACTCTCTGAAAACGTCCAAACAAATTGTAAAAAATCCGCTATGTTTATATATACATCGCACACCCTGAGGTCTAAATAACGTAATTATTACCTACAAACTTTTAAACTACATTTCGTGACACAACAACAGTAGTATTTGTAAATTGATAGTGATTTGCTCCTGTGAGAAATGCTGCAAGCAGAGTGATGATACAAGCGGTGAAACAAGAATATCACATAAATCAGAATCGAGAACCTCAACAAACTGTTGTAAATAATATATTACGGTATATAATATAATATAATATTATATAATATAATATTATATTATAATGTAAGGGTTTTTTGCGCACGTGTTTTCAGGTTATAATTACAATACATTTTTGTTTTAGGTGAATGATGTTTTCTTTGTGAAAACATTTGTACGCAGATTTCACGCACAAATTTTGTGCACACGCATGCTTGGTGACAAATACACTCTCCCTTTTCTTATAATTGTGTGACTCAAAAAGCACATCAACGCTGCTGGACATTGTGACTCAACATGACAAAACCACATTGCTCATTATAATCGATGGTTTACTCTGAAAGTGACGTGATGTCTAGCCATAACATAGACATTTCATGCAAAACATGTCCACAACAACAAATATTACTCTGAAGGTCAACAACACATGCAAGCCAAGAATAGAGCCATCGTTGTGGAAGAGTACTTTACTATGAGGAAAAGTAATATTTATTTCATGCACTGGTTATTATGGGCTATTTTAGTTTCATTTTGTCATTGTCAGACAAGTGGAAAAAAAGATCCAAAATACATATTTAAGTGTATTTACTACACTTTATCAATTTTCATCTGTAGATTTTTATTACAAAACATATCTTGGTTTACTCAAAGTTTTTGTCTCCCGCATGTACTGAGCCAAAACTCACTTACATACACCAGACTTTCCAGTTTTATTCATATCCATTTTCTGAAGATTTTTACAAGTCTTCATGTATCAGTCGCCTGATTTACATAACACATTATTTAGACAATTTCATGATTTATGAAGTGATAAAAAAAGAGATATTTAAAATCCCTCTGTAAAAACTTCTAAACTTGGAAACTGACTTTCCCCAATGTTTAGATTTTTGTTCTGGAAAAGTATGCAATTTAGTGCATTTTTAATGATATTGTGTCCCAGTTGCATATTTTAACATAACATTTTAGAAAATTTGTGCAATACTTACAAATAGTCTTAACCCTCTGGGGTCCACAGTATCGCCACTGATACCAGCTCACCTTTTTCCTTATCAGTGCAAAAATAGACTCAAGTTACTCTGTTGATTTTGATCTTACATATGTGCTATATGTCATTGAAAACTGTTAAATGTCTTCTTTTATTTGTGTAGACTCATGTTAAAAATGTTGTTTTTTTCGTAAAATAAAGAAAATAGACATGATGCGCATTCATTCTCCCTTCTCTCTCAATTTGAAGTTTATTCTGAAACGCGACATAAACTGATCTTTAATGTACTGTTGTAGGGATGGGACGGTATAAAAATTTCATATCACGATTGTCCAAAATTATTGTGATTATCAATATTATCATGGTTTTCTTAAAATTAGATGAAAGTGTTCAAAAAGAACTGATGCTCAAACTGAAAACATTTCAACAAGTTTAATAAATCAACAAACAACAAATAAACAAGCAGCTCTATGCAGTTTTTTTAAGCAAGATTCTATTCTATGGCATTTCCTTCTTTATAATGCCCGTCGTTAATAGCAACGCATTATTACACACACAGCGCACATCAATATCACAATCGGACACGCGCTCGTTTAATTCAAATACAACTTGCCTGCTATCTTGCGTCTCCAGTTTTTGATTGTTTTGAAAATGAAATCAGAGTTGATTTATTGTTTACAGAGTTTGATAATATTGGTGTGATCATCTTGTCTGGACGATTGTTTTACTAAATGAATTTATAAACGGGTAAGATTTAAAACATTAGCTAAACTCATTATCAATTCAATATGTCCCCGTAATTATGTGGTAAAAATAAAATCGGTGTAATACGTGATGTATCTGTTAGTGCTGTCAAACGATTAAAATATTTAATCGCGATTAATCGCATTAATGTCATAGTTAACTCGCGATTAATCGCACATTTTCTAAATGTCTTTTGATTTCTTTTTGTTACATAATTTTTTCTCATTTTAATGCTCTTATCAACATGGGAAAGTGGATTGGCTTGTTTAGTGCAAATGTTTGTTTTTTTATTATTATTATTGAAAATAACATTGGAATAGTGTTCAATTTCACACTAACATACCAATAATCTCTCACACAATGTAACACTGTCTATCAATAAAAGGGTGAAAGAAATACTGACGAGGTCCTGATATTGGCGAGGGGGTGGAGAATCGCATCATCTGTGTGTGTGTGTGTGTTTGCTTGGCCATCATCAAGTGGTGTTTCAGACTGGACGTGCTGCGATGATGATAGCTCAGTTCACAACGACAAAACACACAGATCCGGCATCTCGCGCTCGTCATCCACTCAAAACGTAACGTTACTATTTGGCCGGCTCGCAAGCCGAAACGAGTGTGTGTGGCACAAAACGTCCGTCGCGCTGCGATCTGAAACCCATTCATTTCAATTGCTTGCGCCGCGCGAGGACGTTCTGTTGCTTCTTCGACCAAAGCGCAAGCGGATCTAGCTAGACCGTATAACAAAACAACAGGCACAACGCACACACTCGTTTGGGCTTGCGAGCCGGCTTTGAGTGGATGACGAGCGCGAGACGCCGAAATGGATCAGGATTCAGGACGCATGCCGTCCTGTTGCAAAAGCATGTGAAAAAAGTACAAAGTTTGCTAGGACAAGACCCTTAAAAAAGACCGTTAATCGCGCGATAAAAAAATTAACGCCGTTAAAATGGGTTTGCGTTAACGCCGATAATAACGCGTTAAACTGACAGCCCTAGTATCTATACATTACTATCCCTTAAAACGTCACTCTTAATAATAATCTTATTTGAAGATGTTCGTTCGTTGGCTCAAAGACACTTGCTGTAAAATTTTCTTTGCGGAAGCTTCACTTCTATTTCAAGTGAGTGACATAAAATCTTTAAACTCAAAACAACATTTCGTGCCCAATTGTGTCCCAGACGTAGTTTCGGTATTGAGGTCAAAGTTAACTAGCCTTGCGTTCGCTTTACAACAGCGGGTGATGGTTACACAAGAAGACGACTCGGCAGATTTTAAATGTTTCTTTTGGACAGTGACTTTTTGTTCTGCAGACAGGGTGACTATCCTCGATCAAGTTTCTCTCGGGACTTTTGTAAAAGCCTAACTATGACCACACCCCAGATTTGGTCCTCTTAAAAGGCTGAATCTCCCAACCAAGCACGGTCACTGCCTTCCGCCATTTCTTCTCAAATAGTAAACATTGGGCACAGCGCGCGGCTGCGTCGGACTGGCCGACAGGATTTACAGTGAGTTATTAAAATCGCGAGAATCAAACACGGTTTTAATGATAATTACATTTTAAACGATAATACTAACCATCAGCATATTTTATCGTGGTTTATCGTGAAACTGGTTATCGTCCCATCCCTATACTGTTGTTTAACTGGGCAAGTTGATATCTACAGTATTAGTTAAAATCTGACTCGTTGTGTCTTGCCTTAAACAACAAGAGCAAACAGGTGTCTGATTCATTACAGTGATGCTGTAACAACAGCTTACATCATTCGCTGATAAATATTAATGTTGTTGCATAAATCTTATGTCACACAGGAGCTGGTTGGGTTTTCTTGAATAAGGCTGCTTTGAAAATCACCTTGTAGCAGTCGAAGCGAACCCTGTAATAATACCGGAGCGTTTGTTGCATAACCCTGGTTATTCAGCATCTCAGCAGGTTTCGATTGCTCGGATTAGACAAGAGATGTAAGATAATAGCGACGAGGATGTCAGTCCAGAAAAGTTGTGCTCCCACGAAGCCTCACGGCGAGCGTAATTCACGAAACGTACAAATATAGATGACGCCACAGAGGTAGAAAAAGAGCCATTATTTACACCATGTCTCAGTCCTTGACATCTTTCATTCACTCCCAGCAACCACAGCTTTCAGCTGCCAAGGAGCCGACGGCTCGCTCGTCTCCTGAGCAACTGTCAGCCCACATAATTGTCTCTCCTCTCATCTTGTTGTAATGGGATTTGTGCAATATTATGACATTTGCGTTTTTCTCCATGCAATGCTTTGACCCTTTTTTAATCTTTTGGAGAGAAGAGTTACTTCCAAGTGTCAATTTAATGACAGATGCTCACTAAACATCTCTTGTATAATATGCATGCACACAAGATCGCATGCCGCTTTAAGAGGCAATAAACACTCTCTGCTATTGAAATTCAAATCATTGTCTTGCGCAACACGTTTAGAAAGACGAGGCTCCTCTAGTTTACAGAGCGACACCCCAGACGTCTTATATGTTAAAGGCCTTGAGATTCCAAAGCTTTCACTTTATCCGTGTCCAAATGATAATTGGTTAGCAAATAAAAGGAAAGAGCAGACTAAGACCTCGGGCTGCACATCTGCAGTCGTCTCTCTTGTCTTATTATGTCCATCACTCATAGTGTAATGAGACAAACTATCATGACATCAATTTGCTTAAACTCGACAGAGAGCCGCGTTTGACAGATTTCAGGCTTTCAGGTGCGCCTTCAGCATCACGGTGCCTTATCTGTCCTAATACGCAAATAATATGAGGGCAGATGGCAAAAATGACAACTGAGTGTCACTTTTCCCAAACAGAAAACACTGTGGTGTCTTTTAAAAGACATAAATGCCATGTTTTTGTGTTGATTAAAATGAGTAATTTTAAGTATATTTAAAAGCTAGGCCTAACCTATTTAGTTTCGAAGGTGATTAGGCTCTCAGGCGAAATCCCAATTCGTCAGTTCCGATTCTGACGTAACGCGTCCGTTCCCTTCTTCAGGGAAAGAGGGTTACATACATGTAACGCCGAGACGTTTTTTAACGTGTTGAAAAATAAACAAATTTAAATAAAAAATGTAACAACTTTTAATTGAAGACATTAGCTACTTTACAAATGCTGCTCTAATTAAAAATGAGAAAAAAATAAAATAAATAAAAGTACAGTTTGGGGTTACTTGTCAATGGTATGTCAACTTTTTAAATGATTTATTTGCGCAATTAAGTTTATTTTGCCCTTTTTTTAGACACCCTCGCTGCAGCCTGTAGCGCGACGACGTAGCTGGATGGTCCAATACGTAGTGGACACAACGTAATATACTGCTTTTAACAATTTCGATTGTTTCAAAGCAGCTTTACATAGATTATACGCATATAATTTAATGTAACAGAGATTATTTGGGCTTTATAGCGGTTCAGTGAAATAATATTATTTTCCAGCTAAAGTTAGTTTTGATTGATTGTCGAAATTATAATTTTGTTATTAAATTATGGGATGACGCATTTAAACGCATTTTATATTTAAGAATTTATAGTTATTGTAGAGAGTAGAGAGTTGGTGAACAATCGCACATTGATCTTCCAAGAATACATTTAAATATAAATGATCACGAGTAGGCTATGGAAGCTCTTTTCAGAATAAAACATTTAAAAAAAAAATAATTGCGACTTTTTCCTTACAATGGCGAGTAGGCTATATATTTCGCATATACTGACTTTATTTCTCAGAATTGTGAGATATAAAGTCAGAATTGCATGAAATAAAGCCTCAATCGCATGTTATAAAGACAGAATTCTGTGAAATAAAGTCTAATGCGAGTTTATATCTCCCATTACGAGTTATAAAGTCAAATTCTAAGGGAAAAAAATCTGGCTACTTATTTTTTAACCTCAGAATAGTTCAATATCTCACAATTCTGACTTTATAACACACAATTGCGACTTTATATCTCCCAATTTGCGTATTATTAAGTCAGAATTTCAAGTAGCCTCGCTATTGCTAGTTTATATCTCATAATTCTGACTTAATAACATGCAATTCGACCTTATATCACGCAAATCTGACTTAACACGCAATTGCGACTTTATATCACGAAAGTCTGACTTTAACCTGCAATTGTGACTTTATTCTAAGATAAAAAGTCTGACTAGTAGTGAGATAAAAATTCGTAATTACCTTTTTTATTTCTCACTCTGTGGCGAAAGCAAGCTTCCAGACACGTCACACTGAACAGCAAATTAAGAGGAACCTTATAACTTTTATTTCGTAGACAATTGGACTAGCCTACTTTGACATTTTTTGCTTCCACTCATAGGAAAATATGAATAAAATAAATTTGCTTTATTTTAAAATGTTCATACACGCATTCAAAAAAAAATCATGTGATTTAAAATGTTAAATAACTTTGAGATCGGCACTGCGCATGCGTATATGACGTCACCGAAACACACCTCCATCCACTACGTATTGGACCATCCAGCTACGTCATCATGCTACAGACTGCAGCGAGGACCTCTTGCTTTTTTTGCCTGGACTATTAGTAAACATTTGATTTGAGAAACAGCTTGTTCAGGACAGTATAAAAAAAAATCAACGTTCCATTTTTATGATCCCTTTTATTTTGTTAATATTGTTAACATTGTTAACAAGTGGTATGTAAACTTATTAGCAGAATTATCATAACATATATATGGTTATAAAACAAGTACAGTATTTTAATAGTTGTGTTTACCGGTTTTAATTAAAAGTTGCACTAAAATATAATGAAATTTGGTTGATGAGTCCATGTCTGTATTCCGTAGGCAGCGACCTGCACGCAGGAAGTGCCTCTTCAGGGCATCGGGACGTCATTGGACCTCTGCCCCAACCACAGGCAGTTGCTCAGCTGCTCCCGGGACGACGTCCTGCAGCTGGTTGACCTGAGAAAGAGTAACGACAGGGTGGCCTTCAGGTAGAAACACACATCTGAGACGAGGTTATGCACTGGTGGCTGTGTTTTTGTTTTTTAACTGCGTACCACACATAGAACTGAAAAAAGATTTTATTCAGAGTTAAAAATGAACAGTAAAACCTGCATGTGGCGAGCAAATAAGCCACCCACCAGTTAGTGAATTAGGAAAATCTAAAAATAATGTCTGACTCTCAGTGTTGAAGCATTACAACGTAGATCATGGTATTGCCAAACTTACATACACTACCGGTCAAAAGTTTAAGGTCGGTAAGATTTTTTATGTTTTTAAAAGAAGTCTCTTCTGCTCACCAAGGCTGCAATTTTTTGATAAAAAATATGGAAAAAAACACAGTAATATTCTGAAATATTATGACAATTTAAAATGACCTTTTTTATGTTAATATATATTAAAATGTAATTTATTCCTCTGAAAAAAAGCAGAATTTTCAGCATCATTACTCCAGTCTTCAGTGTCACATGATCCTTCACAAATCACTCTAATATGATTATTTTATGCTCCAAAAACATGTATGATTATTATCCATGTTGAAAACAGTTTTTTTACATTTTTATTTAAGGATTCTTTGATGAATAGAAAGTTCAAAGAACAGCATTTATTTAATTAGAAACTTTTCTAACATTATAAATGTCTTTACTGTAACTTTTGATCAATGTAACTCATCCTTGATGAATAGAAGTATTGATTTCTTATTTATTTCCCCCAAAACTAAAATACAAATTCTTACTGACCCCAAACTTTTTAAAGGGTAGTGTTTAATGGAACAAAAGCTTTCCATTTCAGATAAAAGCTGTTCTTTTGAACTTTCTATTCATCAAAGAATCCTGAAATAAAAATGTAAAAAACTGTTTTCAACATGGATAATAATCATACATGTTTTTGGAGCATAAAATCATCATATTAGAGTGATTTGTGAAGGATCATGTGACACTGAAGACTGGAGTAATGATGCTGAAAATTCAGCTTTTTTTCAGAGGAATAAATTACATTTAAATATATATGAACATAAAAAAGTCATTTTAAATTGTCATAATATTTCACAATATTACTGTTTTTTGTGTATTTTTTATCAAAAAATTGCAGCCTTGGTGAGCAGAAGAGACTTATTTTAAAAACATAAAAAATCTTACCGACCTTAAACTTTTGACCGGTAGTATAGCTGCCACATGGCTGCCACAGTCCTTTCAGCATTGTGCTTTGTTCTAAAGCAAGTCAAAATGTAATTACAACGATAATAGTTTTATATATTGAGCTTTATTTGTGATTTGTTTTGTAGTTCAATTTACAGAACACTCAAGAATTTTCATTTTTTCTTGCTTGTCTTTGTTGTTTTAGAGCAGAGGGCTTCAAATGTGGAAGTGACAGCACCAAGGCCATCTTCAGGTGAGTGACATCAAAAAGGACGCTATGAGCAGTCGCTAGCCATCTGTCAATATGGAGTGTGCAGACCACTGTCTAAGCAAGAATAGGACATGTCTGTGCCATGTCTCATTTGAGAAAGCATGCGTTGTGATGCTTACAACCCCTGAAACGTACCACTGTGCTGTTGAGCGCTTCTGGCATCTACGCCAACCCTGACTTTTTTTCATTGGAGAGGTCATGTGGATTTACACATAGATGGAAAATCCAATTCTGCTACTGTAATGAACAGGGAAAGACTCTGTCCCTCTGAGTAAAGATATCTGGTGAGATGGATTTCATTTCTCAGTTTCTAGGACTCACATCTTATTTTCTCTCAAGTAAAAATCTAGATGATTCTGGCTGCGATGTTATATTATATTTGACATAATATTTTCAAGTGAATCTCACAAAACTTGTGCAGGTAATACTTCACCTCAAAATGAAAATATTAAAATATACATTTAACATGAAAATTAAACCTATTTAAGATTACTGTAGTCCAAGGATTACTGTGGTCTAAATATATAATTATATTATAAATTATATTAAAGCAACTCTAAGTAAGATTTTTTACCTTAAAATAATGTGTCCAAAATCGTTTCAGTGGTTCGTTAAGTCGTAACCGGGTAAAAGGCACTTCTGGATTCTTTGCGGTCCTATATCTGCTATAACCACGCTACAGTATGTAAGATTGCCAGATCAGGTTGCATTTCTGTAGTTCTAATGAGACATAAGAAAACTACAAATTTGACTTGCTTTACATCAACGTTACAATAGTCATTATTTTGTTTTTCTTTGTTTCTGATGACGCAATACATCATACTTTCATAAAATCGTGCAACATACTCTATGTTGTCTGTGGACATTATTCATTCCAAAGCCGGTGCTGGATAAACAACGAGCGTGTGTGTGCGACAGTAGCCTGCGGTAGGCTAATTTTTTTTATTTAACTAGGAAACTCATATTGAGGTTAAAACCTCTTTTACAAGTGAGACCTAGTCAAAATTATTTACAACAGCGGTAATGGACAATTCTGCTTCCAACCTGTCAGGGGACCACAGAGGAAAAGTTACTTGGTGTTGCTTTAATTATAATATTATGGTTCAAACATTTGGGGTAATATTTTCCTCAATATCCTCAACCTATCACCCCTGGCCAGATATGTGGAAACTGTGGGTTTGGCCCCTGGGGGAGATCAACATACTTTCTCTTAACTGAGGTTTTTGAGACCATCCTAAACTTTAGAGCTCCCTCCATTAGAAGACTTTATACCTGCAAGTGGAGAAACATTCACTTTATGGTGCCGAGAACAACAGTTGGAACCCAGTTAACTGCCCATTGGCTTCAGTGCTGGAGTTTCTTCATGGTCGTTTTTCAGACACAAACCCGGTGTTTCCCCTTCCACGCTTACGGACTAAATGAAGGCCATAGTTGCCTTCCATGCATCCTTGGGCAATGGGACTTTAAGTGGTGGAGACACCACTCTAACTCGTTTCCTTCGTGGCACTTTGAGGTTGAGTTCTGACCTGGGATCTGGCCGTGGTTCTCGAAGGGTCAACTCTGGCAATCTTCAGAGCCCTTGGACTCTTGGACTTTTGGAGATGGTTCTCATTTTAAGAGACTTTCAGCTAGCTATTACTTCCCTTAAGAGGGTCAGGATACTTGCAGGTCCTTTCAGTTGCCTCCTCCTGCCTAGAATTTTCTCCGGGTAGGGTCACAGCAATTTTGCACCCTTGACCAGGCTACGTGCCTCAGGTTCCAACAAACATAACACCTTCTAACAACCTTGCAGGCCTTTCATCCTCCTGCTTTCATGTCGATGGACCAAGAAAAGCTTAATTTGCTGTGCCCAGTTAAGGCCCTTGAGACTTACGTTTACAGACTGCTCAGTCAGCGTAAATCGGACCAGCTGCTGATTTGTTTCCGTTCACCCAGGCGGGGTTCCCTAGCCTCTAAGCAAACAATCAGTTAATGAATTGTAGAGGCTATCTCTACAGTTTATGAGGTGTGTGACCTGCCTTCGCCTCTTGGTTGTGAAAGCCCACTCTACCAGGAGTATTGTGGCTTTGAAAGTTTTATTCTCAGGAGTTTCCCTCCAAGAAGTGTGTGATGCTGCAGGCTGATCTTCCTGGTACACATTTATCAGGTTTTGTAGCCTGGACCTGAACTTCACATCAAGGTCTCAAGTGCTCTCGTCCAAAGTTGTGCCCAGAGAGTTTCACATTAGGAAAGGCATTTTTAAGTATGGCACATTTTTTTTGTTCCCCATAGTATTGTCATCAGCCTCAGCGTGGAGTGCCCTCCAAAGAGGATGCCTCAGGCATTACTGTGTCACCTTGCCATACTTCTTGCATGCCTGTGAGCAGTTTGCTTCAGCCAATCAGAAACTCAGTTCTCTTTCATTCACATCCACAAGTGTATATGATCGTAAAGTCCTAAGGACTACCAAGAAAAACGTTTTCCCATGTGGATGAAATCACAAAAGAAGATCAGATTTTCACAGACTTCACTGACAATTCTATTACCCTTATTTTCTTAAGGGATGGAACCCCTTGCTTTTAGCCAGAAATGAAATGCTTTTCCAGGATCTTTTGCACAGACTTCAGAATATTCTTTCCTCTGTAAGCACTTTCGTCCTCAATTCAGTGGTGTGCTCCCCACTATAGTGAAGCAAGAGCAGGTTCCATTATTAAGAAAGGAGTTGCACTCTCTTTTAGCAAAAGAGGCCATAGAACATGTTCCCTTCCTTTAAGAAATTTCTGTCTTAAGATAGCTGCCACCAATATGATACCTTTGGGGCTGCTGTACATGTAGAACATTTCATTTCTAGCTAAAAAGCAAGGGGTTCTACCTATTGTGCAACCCCTTTAAGAAGATAAGGGCAACATGCAGAGGCCTTTGCCAGTTCCCACTGGGGGCATATTGTCATCGCAAGACAGTGACTACTATCTCTCCCTTACAAGATGAAGTGCCATTCTGGAAGACATCTCTTTTGACACATAAATTACCTTGAGATGAAGGCTGTATTTCTGGATCTCAGGTACTCTCAGGTTACGGAAGCCTGAAAAGTGTCGGCCTTTGGGTTCGTCCTGCTCTGTTAAGGCTAGTTTGCTATGGTGCAGACATGGCCTCTCCTTGGGAGATTCCAACCAGGACGAATATTCTCTCCAGGCCATTATATTTCACTCCTTGCCTGAGATTTAGACCAGCCCCTTATCAACAAATTCATGGTATGCACCACCGTACAGAGCCAGGACTTCCCAAGTGGTTCAGTGCTGGAGTTCTTGTAGGAGCATCTCTCAGCAGGGTTATCCCCTTCTACATTTAAGGCGTATGTGGCTTCGAAGACAGTGGCTTTTTACTCGGGTAAAAGGAGCCACTCTGTGGGAAAGGAGTGTGCATCTCTTGGGATTTTATTTATTAACAATGTGTTGTGTCAGGCTGGCCTTTCCCATAGACATTTATGATTTAAACCCAGGCTTGAATCATCTGGTTTATTCGGTTCCTTAAGGGTTTTTTTTTTCAATATATCTATATATAATTCAATATATTTTAATTTATTTGTTTACTGCAAAATATTGACAAATATATAAGTAGTTTTATAGTGTAGGAAGATTCACTTACACCGTATTGTTTTAGAAGTTGCATTTTTATCCTAAATTCCAAATCCATGGTAACAATGACTTCTCTTATGGCTAGTGCTTCAATTATGCAAAGTTGAAACACACTGGCTTGAAGCTTTTTCTCTGGATTTTTTTTCACATCTGGAATCTAACTTTTATATTTCACATTCATAGTCTTTATGCAAAGTATGTTTTTTTATTTTGCTCTGTAAATTTGGTTACATTGCCCAACTTGATTGTTGTTGTGTTCTTTCTGGACTAAAAAAACCCACACATTACTATTATTATAGTACACATTACTACAGATGTATTTTCTATAATCCTAGAGCTTTTGCAGCCCTTTTCCTCATGCATAGTCTGACCCTGCAATTTTCTCAGCATTGTTAGAAAGTAAATGCAACACGCTCCTTATGATGTAAGATGAGAACTGAGCCTTACAGATGAGTCTTTTTAGCACCTCCCTACATAGACATATACACTGTTTCCATGGAGACAGCAAGGCCAGAACGCTCTGTGGCTTTTTTTTCACAGCTAGATCTGGCATGAACATTTGAGCGAGAGCCACAAGCAGGAACCTAATGGTCACTTTAGCATTCATCAACACCAACATTTTCCCTTGTGCCATGCATATAACTCAGTATCTTCCCCATTGGCCAAAACTTTTCTGTTAGGCTGCCCACTGCCACTGGGAAACAGTGTTTTCACTCAAACTAATTGTTGCACATAGCATTAATGACAAAAATTACAGTTCTTACCTTACGGCACTATTTCTAGTTATTCTGGACCTTAAAAATTACTTTGTTGATTTATCCTGATTTGGTCACGTTAATTCAGACATGATATTTTCACCTTGAAACAAATTAATTTAAATATGAAATATGCTACAGCTTTCAGTTCACTCACCAGGGAGGACTTTCATTCATGAATTATTCCATTCACATTTGCACACTAGCCCAATGAGTGTACTTAGATGATGGAACCCTGAAGTCTCTATTTTGGATGGGGGCTAACTTCAGGTGTTCCCGCTATTACCAACATGGAGGGAGGTCATCCAATGCAGTCTGGAGAATCTCTCAAGGCATGGAGATGATATCAGAGCCATCCACAGACAGGGTTTTTCCACCTGCCACAATAGAGGAGCCTGTGCGGATGACTGCGCCAACAATTGCCCTGGAGCTGAAGCACCACAGTGTGTCTGATCAGGTGTGTGACTCAGCAATTTCGTCTATCGCCGCCCGTTAGACTCCTATTTTAGTTTTAGTCAGAGAAAGATCGAGGGAATGTATTTGAACCCCACCCAAACTCTCACCAATGTGAGTGAGTTTCTGTTGGACTCTATGGACAGTTGCTTTGAATTTGGAGAGGATAATTCCCTGGGAATATTTTTAAATATGCCTGGGGTTTGAGACTTCTTCACTGCCATAACTCTAAAGCAAAGTTTGCACATTGCTTTTGTGATCCACTGGCTTGCCTTAATGGTTTAAAATGAAAATATTTCCAATAGTGTACAAAAAATTTCTTTACCAACAATTGCTCGCAAAATGATGGACAGTGATTTAGATTTTGCACATGTCATTTCCATTTCCACGTGCACACGTTATTTCCACATCGTGGATTTGCGCTGACGCCACTGGATCCCAGCCAGCCTCCCTCCCTCTCCAGCCTTCTCTTCAGATGGTCAGCCTGTCCGTCTTACCAGTCTCCACTGTCCCCTGTGCATTCTCAGCCTCCTCTCAGTAGCATGGATCTACCTCGAACCTTCCGTAAGCGAGCTACGCCTGGGCATGAATCTCCTGGCTCCACCTTGGCTCGTCACCCTGACTCCTCCACCTTGGCTCCTCCTTACCTCTCCTCTACCATGAGACCATCAGCTTACAGCTCCACAAGGCTCTCTCGGACCACCAGCTCCACCTCGGTCAGACATAACCCATCCTGCACCACGGACCAACGAGTCGTCTGCTGCGCTCTGGTTCTCGACCACTATGGCTATGTCAGGCTCCACCCTCCCTCTGGCTCTGCCTCACCCCCAGGACCTCTGTTCCACCTCTGGGTTTCATGCGCTGCAGCTCCATCGTGGCCTCTGAAGCCTTCAGAGTAACCTAGTTCCATCAGCTCTCTATCTGCGCCTGGAGCTCCACCACCATTGACTCCCAACTGTCACCATCAATCAGTGGCATGGCTCCTCCCTCTTTTGACGCCACCATGGGTTTCCATCCTGTCTGGGCTCTGGGATTCCGCCAGGCTTCTCTCGGGTTCCTCCTACCTTGTACACCACCCTGGTTTCATCAGTTGACACCTTTCCTGGCTCCCCAGTCCTTCACCAGAGCCTCCTCCTTCCTCTGTCGGCACAAGGTCGCACCTTTTGGGAGGGGGCGTACTGTGTTTTTTCCTACCTGAGTTTGTCACCGTGGTTACTGATTAAATTGTATTATTCTGTTCAGTTGTTCCTTATTAATTACCTTGGTTGGTCTGTGTATATGCTGTAAGTTCCTGTGTTTTCAGTACTCATTTGTCCTGTCTCGTCCATGTTATGGTTGTGTTTGCTTTCCTGCCTCTGTTTGGATCCAAGACTGTCTTGGATCTTTATCTCGTCATTGTGCCTGTTGCTACAGCCAGTTTGTGACACATACACAAATGGTTTGGGGTCTGTACGATTTTTTTAATGTTTTTGAAGGTCTCTTACTGTGCGTTCACACCGAATGCGATGCAGCGTAAAATTCACGCCTGACGTGTCTAGTTTGACGCTTGACCACTTTGTGTTAATTCGCGTGTCAAGAGTGAAACTGACAGAATTGAAATCCATTGGCAGGAGAGTTACCGCTCTGTATTTACTCTGGAGAGCAGAACAGCGGCGTGGGGTTCATTGTCGCCGTATATTTGTGTCCACTGCACCCTTCAGAGGTGAACCGTTTGTTGAAGTTTCACCATTTGCTTGCTCCAGGAGCAATTATCAGGTTTACCATTTTATTAATTGTTGTCTGTTTTAAATATTTTTTGGAATAGTTGTTTCTAAATATTTTTTGAATATTTATTGTGTTTTATTTCTGTTATTACTTGTACTTGTACAGCACTTTGGGGCAGTAGTGACTACTTGTAAATGTGCTTTATAAATAAACCTTGTTGACGTACAGAAGTCAGTAAGCTTTAAACTTCTCGTTCTCACTTCCCACTGCAAGATCACAAATACGTGACAGCTTGTGAAAGTAAAGATATGTCCATTTTTTTGCTTTTTTGATAAAGTGAAAGAAAGCCTAAAGGAAGCCTGCAGTATTTTTATTGGCATATTAAAAATAATTTTAACGTCAGACAAAGCATAGGCATTTTTACAAATGAACGCCTTAAAATAAAAAGATATACCTTAAAAATTAAAAGATATAAAAGTATATTCAAAATATTATCTGAAGAAAGAAATGTTTGTTTGTGACGTTGTGACGCTATGTTGTATTAATTGTTCATTAGCCGCTACTTATGATATGCTGGGGACGGTCAGCTGAGACAACAAGACTGCAGCACATCTCAATTCTTACAAGGATGTGTTCTTTGCCCTCACGTCCTTCGAATTTCGATCTTTTAAGGTCGCCTGGTAAGATTCGATCTCCACAGAGAACATCATTGCGTTCTTGGATTTGAGAAACAGCCCTAGACTCTGTTATCAGCCGAAAACTAGCCAATATCAGCATAAAAACTAGCCAATATCAGCATAAAACTAGCCAATTAAAAATGCTCTTTGCTTGTTAGTCTTTTTGGAAATATCTTCGGAGGGCAAGCTATGGAGAGACCCAATGGAGTCTAGCAGAAGTTAGAAAAGCTGAAATCGCTTACAGTAACTTTTGAAGTCAGTGTTGTGGAATAGAGCAAAAAAAAATAAAAAATTATGTCAAGATGGTTATTGGCTATAGTGTATGGCTCTTACATCGGCAGCTGTCTTCTAAGACAGCATCGTGTCTGAAAAGGAGCCTCAACTGATTTAAAACACTCAACATTGGACTCTATTCTCATAGACATTGCGATCACACATTCAATGCCATGTCTAATTTGTCCAAAACTATGTTAACCAAAACTACTAACTTTGAAGGCTGCATAATTTTAGCATAAAATAAAAGAGCTACTATGCCTTAAAGTGCATTCTTGTAAGGTCTTTCACTTGGTTTAGGAAAAGATTTTGGATGTCTTGTATAGGTTCCTGACATTTAAGTGAATTTGATCAGATCACTTGCCTGAGGGATTTATATGGCGAGAGAATATAAGTTCCAGAGTAATGTGTATTAGTCTGTAGTCATCAGTCACAATTGTCACAATTTTCTCTCTATTTCAGTCCGGATGGCAGTTACCTGGCAGCTGGCTCTGCGGACGGTGCCATGTACATATGGAATGTGAACACAGGAAAACTAGAAAAACGGCTTCCAGACATGCACAGGTAACTCAGAGATGGGCCACCATGGTCATTTAATCAACAATACTTTTTTTGTAAAGAAAAGTATGTTCTGTATGTAAGTTCTGTCATTACCAACATAGTTCAATGAATCAGAAATTCTCCAAAACTTTAGTTCTAACGAACATTCACAAACAGCATCGATAAACTTGGAACTACATCTTCTAGTTAGAATGACATTTAGAATTAGATCATGCTCTTTTGTAAAATAAGCAAACTAACATGGTGTACAATATATATATATATATATATATATATATATATATATATATATATATATATATATACTATTCTATATACTGTATATACACTCACCTAAAGGATTATTAGGAACACGATACTAATACTGTGTTTGACCCCTTTCGGCCTTCAGAACTGCCTTAATTCTACATGGCATAGATTCAACAAGGTGCTGAAAGCATTCTTTAGAAATGTTGGCCCATATTGATAGGATAACATCTTGCACTTGATGGAGATTTGTGGGGATGCACATCCAGGGCACGAAGCTCCTGTTCCAAAGATGCTCTATTGGGTTGAGATCTGGTGACTGTGGGGGCCATTTTAGTACAGTGAACTCATTGTCATGTTCAAGAAACCAATTGGAAATGATTCGAAGCTTTGTGACATGGTGCATTATTAGGTGCAGTCAGAGGATGGGTACATGGTGGCCATAAAGGGTTGGACATGGTCAGAAACAATGCTCGGGTAGGCCGTGGCATTTGAACGATACCCAATTGGCACTAAGGGGCCTAAGGTGTGCCAAGAAAACACCCGCACACCGTTACACCACCACCAGCCTGCACAGTGGTAACAAGGCATGATGGATCCATGTTCTCATTCTGTTTACGCCAAATTCTGACTCTACCATCTGAATGTCTCAACAGAAATCGAGACACATCAGACCAGGCAACATTTTTCCAGTCTTTAACTGTCCAATTTTGGTGAGCTTGGTGGTACCCGGTGGGGTCTTCTGCTGTTGTAGCCCATCCGCCTCAAGGTTGTGTGTGTTGTGGCTTCACAAATGCTTTGCTGCATACCTCGGTTGTAACGAGTGGTTATTTCAGACAGTCAAAGTTGCTCTTCTATCAGCTTGAATCAGTCGACCCATTCTCCTCTGACCTCTAGCATCAACAAGGCATTTTCGCCCACAGGACTGCCGCATACTGGATGTTTCACACCATTCTTTGTAAACCCTAGAAATGGATGAGAGTAAAAATCTCAGTGACTGAGTGGATTGGCTAAATTACTCGGACCGGCCCGTCCGGCACCAACAACCATGCCATGCTTAAAATAGCTTAAATCACCTTTCTTTCCCTTTCTGACATTCTGTTTGGAGTTCAGGAGATTGTCTTGACCAGGACCACACCCCTAAATGCATTGAAGCAACTGCCATGTGATTGGTTGATTAGATAATTGCATTAATGAGAAATTTAACAGGTGTTCCTAATAATCCTTTAGGTGAGTGTATACAAATATATAAAGTAAATTCGATCTCAAAGCAATTAATTCGCAGAAGTGATATAATTAAGGACTGTTGTATACTGTTAAACCAATGTGGTTCGAATGGCTGTTGCTCTAAGGTGCGGTCACATTTACCCGTTGCAGACAAATTACAGTAATTTCAATAGGTATCTGTGCATTTAGGGTGAAAAAAAATTGCTTTTACGCGTGCCGTTTTTGCGTCAAGTGTGCACACTCACATTGGCGCCCTTTGTTTAGTCACAAGGTGTTAAACGTTGACGAATATCGCGTGCGAAATTCATTCCGAATTAATAACCACAACCTTTAATAACCTTTAATGACTTCTGCAATCTCAAAATTATTCAATGCCCTGAATAGAATCCCTCATAACAGCACAAATCTGCAAAACAGGTGTTTTGTCTCAAGCACACATGATGCAACTAATTAAAGGGCTTCAAGGAAGAAGAATGAAGCATATGCTGAAAGAACACTCAGCGTACCACCTAGCATTATCGGGCTTGGTGATGTTCTGGAGCTGTTTTACATCCTCTAGCGTGTGGAACCTACAGCGTGTGGAAGAGAAGATGGGTTTATTGAAGTATCAGGAAATCCTAGGCGAAAATATCATGCCGTCAGCATCATTGGACCTTCCAACAGGACAATGATCCCAAGCATACTCTAAATTCCACCAAGGCTTGGTTGCAGAAGTCATCCTGTGAGTTTCTACAGTGACCATCAGGTACTGACTTGAACCCCATAAAAAAAATCTGTGGTGGGATTTGAAGAAGGTGGTTGCAACACACAAACTCAAGAGTATTACTGAACTAGAGGCTAAGGCTATGTTTACACGGAAATGATTCTGAAGAGAAAACGCAAAAGTGGCGTTGTGTCATCATTTTTAATTCTGCGTTTAGACAAGCGTTTTGTGTGGGAAATTCGCGTGCAAATGGTGACGCAAATGTCTGAGAAATTCAATGTAGTATGCACTCCAGGTGGCTAGGAGTACATACTACAGCAACACCAAGTCCACGCGCCTGCGTACAACCTTCACTGTCAAGCAGACTTTTGCGTTTTTACCCTTTACACGGAAACGCGACGGTGGAGCGTTTTTTAAGATTTCCACTCTGGAGGGTGGTTTCACTTTTTGCGTTCTGAAGCCTCAGAAATGGCATCGCCGTGTAAACGAAAGGCACATCCGATAAAATATTTTTACGTTTTCACCCGCGAGCGTTCTCGTGTAAACAGGGCCTAAAAGTCTGAAACACTGCCAGAAGCTGGTGTCTGGTTATACATCTTGTTTGCAGTAGGTCATAAAAGCAAATGCTGTTCTACTAAGTACTTAAGATGCTTGACATGAATGGGTTGAATGATTTTGAGACTGCGGAAGTCATTAAAAGTTGCATTTTCAGACAAATTTGGGGAAACCACTAATTGAGCTATTTCAATTACTTTTGTTTGATTTGTTCCTTGCAAACAGCTGAAAGTCTGGAAATTTTGCCAATAAAACAGATTTGAAATAGGGGTTGAATACGTTCACTAAGTTGAATACACTAAGAATAGCGATATATTCTGTTTACACTATTTGAAAAATAGCAGTATTTTCTTTGCAATAAGTGTAAATAAATGTAATTATACTTATAAATAGTGGCATATACTATTTGCACCTCAGTGTTGTTGTACATTAAACGGTATGCAATAATAATAGAGTGAAAATTATCATGTTTATTAAAAATAAATTAATATATTTATTTTTATATTATATAAGCATAGAGCGAGTTCGGCAAAAGGCTGATTCGAACTTACGTTGATTTGTGTCACAAATTCCTGTCATGTGCCTTACCCTTTACACCAGGGGTCATCAACTATATTTGTCAGAGGGCCAGAATTTTACCAGACAGTCTCCTTGGGGGCCGGATCCTTAAATAAAAATTAAATAAAAAATCTAATTTTGGTATAACATTATGATTGATGTTTATTGTTAATACTTTTTCCATTTCATTACAAAACTGAAGGCCTTTATAAGTCAGGTTCCTATCACCTATACCACAGACAACCACCAGGGGTGATAGATATTTTGCCTCAACTCAATTAAGTCAATTTTACTTATAGAGCACTTGAAAAACAAACACAGAGGAAGTGACTGGAAAGGGTCTCTTAACAGAGGTAAAATGGCACTCTCAGAGGCTATGAAACGCAAAGTTGATATTGAAAACAGGTCCTTCAATGAGACTGGACTACGCATTTATCATGCCAACCTTCCGGAATGCCTCACCAGTATGCCTAATTTGCAACAAAACTGTTGCTGTTGCAAAAGAATACAATCTGCGCCGTCACCACCACACTAAACATTCAAATTTTAAGATTTCATATCTTGAGCAGTCAGAGGCGCGTCAGAGAAAAATCACCGCACTGAAATCTGCCTACTCCCACGCAAGTGGCATTATTACTCAAACTTTAACTGATCAAGAGAGAGTAACGTGTGCATCCCTGCAGGCTGCAGAGTGAAACCTTTTTGCTCGGTTAAGTGGCGTCAATACATATTTGCACAAAACTTTTGTTTTTTTCTGAATGTCAATAAAAAAATATTGTGAAATGACAGCGTTTCCATTAACGATGTTATGCGACTAAAACACGATGTTATGCGACTATGCGACTTTTTTTCTTTTGCGATAAGTCATTCCAAAAATAATGGCAACAGACGTTGGTAGTCTATCACAGCCACCGCACTAGACATTATTATTATTTATGGAAGGAGACGTGCATGTTATCCAAGCATTAATGGCAGGGAAAGAGAGAGTTCTCCCTCATTTCTGCTCCGAGGTCTTGATTGTGGCATTTCTTTGAGGTTTTGTCTAGTAGGCTATTCCTTGTATCTTTTATGAATTTTAAAAAAAGAACTCTGCCTCGTATTATGTCCAAATGGTCTAATTTTGTGTTCATTTGTTTCCCCTTATTTAATCCATTGGCCTAATTGCAAAATGAAAAATGAACGGGTGTTGTATTTTGTAAAACGCAAAGTTGAACACCAAAATGTTCATTTGAACTTACGCCAAATGCTGCGCAAAAATATAAAGGCTATATATAGGCTACATATCGACGAATTTTCAGATATTTGTTTGATTTGTTTGCCCCTTTAAACATGTGAAATATTTGACAAATTAATATGAAAAAAAAAAGATTTTACTGGTTTTCTGAGGCCAGAATTAGAACCTGGAAATTATATTTTCTCCGCAGTAGGCTACTGAATGAGAAGAGCCGTATAACCACAGCCTAGAAAGGGGATTTATAGGCTATAATAAATGTGTCTGATAATAAAATAATATAAAATAACGAAGCATTAATTGTTTAGTAATAAACTATTTTTTTTATTCTAATTTTCGGCTAAAAACATTCTCCATCTCTGGATACACATTTAGAGAGAAATTAATTAGCTACATAATTACATAGTCAGAAGATATTGGCTTTCGTTTTCGAATTTGTTCGTTTTAAATTGGACATTTAAAGCTTTAGTCAAGGATATAACCTCTGTAGAGCAAATTTGAATGCGGTCGCTTCAGTTCACGGAGATCATCAAAGCGTGCCTGATTGTTAAAGCACAACGTTTTCTTGTTATTGTGAGTTTACGCAAATAAAATGTATTTGTGAATAATGTATTATTATTTTCTGTATGACCAGAAATGAAACAGTATTTTAAGTTGTTTCCACTGAAAGAACTGCAATGAAACTGCAAGTGTTCACATGGGCGTCTCGCAGCCATCAGTGCGCGCTCCACACACACTGGATATGCGTCAAAAATATTGTGTTTATTTGTGCTTTGTTCCTTTTTTGGATAAATGCGTCTTCAACATATGCAGCCTAATAAAATGTTACAATAATGATTATTATTATTTTTATTTGCGGACACAGAGTTTTTGCGAAATGGACGTTTTTCCAATGTGCTTATTTTCAATTGGCAATTTCAGTTTGAAGGGTGATGGAAACTACTTTAACTGCTTCGTACTTACCACTGCGTTTTATTTCGATAAATTAATTTAGTTTCAAATGGGGTCCAAACAGTTATTAAAGGTGTTAAAAATTAACTCTGTATCTCGAGGTTGCCTCGGTTAATGGTTAATGAAAAACTCGAAACGTGCAGCCCTAGCTTGCTTTAATAGTGCAGAATAGGCCTACATATTTTCTCTTGATCCTCACAATTTTGGAATCCAGTCGGGGCCGGATCGAACGGCTTGGCGGGCCGCATTTGGCCCGCGGGCCGCCAGTTGATGATCACTGCTTTACACTATTGCTACTGTTGACAATCCATCGTATTCCGTAACTGGAATCCATAATTTAGTTGTACGGACCACTTTTATGGTGCTTTTTGTGTCAATGATTCCACTTTCGCTGATTTTTGTGTGTGGGATGTGGTGATTATCTCTCTTAATTTTGCCTTTAAAATTTAATTCTAAGATTATAATTCTTTTTGCAGTGCTCCAATAAGCGCTGTAGCCTGGTCGTTATCGGGTGAATACATGGTAAGTGTGGACAAGAGCCGTCGAGCTGTGCTCTGGAGTGATATCTGAGACCAGACACTGGGCTCCC
The DNA here is from genome assembly GCA_030378365.1 of Hybognathus amarus. NCBI lineage: Eukaryota > Metazoa > Chordata > Actinopteri > Cypriniformes > Leuciscidae > Hybognathus > Hybognathus amarus. The sequence continues at coordinate 191,880 of JAQIUQ010001785.1, read as the reverse complement.
TTTTTCCATCTTATCAACTAAAATCACTCCTGGAAATGCACTCAGGGATGTCATCACAACACAACCTTGTTGGGAAAAGCTCACACTCTGCACTCCGTCAAGAGACACGACCCTCAGTGCTGTGACAGTCGTTGTTGCTAAGAAGCCATGTCATTCAAAAGCACAAACAGATGTGCTGATGTTACTGGGGTCTGGCGACTGTCGAAGCGGAGCTGTCAGGGTTTTGTTTTGAAACCTTGTTACAAATGAATTACTGACGCAGGACGTGGCGAAGCATTTGTAGGTCTTCCTGTTGCTTGACTTCTTACTATAATTGCCAGCCACTTTAAAATTCTCTTGACGTACACCAGATATTGCAGCCTCTGGGATTTGTTATCAAAGGGAAACATGAACAAAATGGAACCAACCAGTTTTAAGAACATGACAGCACATTGCTGAACACGTGGAAACTCAACCTCGGCGCATTCGCATAGCAGTCCTATTTTTAGAGACCAAAACACAGACATAATTTTCAATGCCTGGTTAAAGTCCATTGTATATTGTTCGCACAATGACTTTGATTCTTGAATGCAATGCAAAAAGAGATATAGATATTACTGATATATATATATGTATATATATATATATATATATTAGGGCTGTCAGACGATTAATCGCATCCAAAATAAAAGTTTGTGTTTACATAATATATGTGGGTACACTGTGTATAATTAATTTATATATATATATATATATATATATATATATATATATATATATATATACACACAGGCTTGTATATACTTAAGAAATATTTTTCATGTATATACAGTATATAGATTTATATATAATTTATATTATATATAAATATTTATATATAAAAAATATTTTTTCTTAAATATACATGCATGTGTGTGTATTTATATATATATATATATGAAAAGTTCAGATGCAAAAGCCTCTAAATGCCATTTGCAATTTTCTTCTAAAATGACCATTTTTATCAAGCTTGTATGTTTAAGTTCATTTAAATATTTAAATTTCACTTAAATGACAATGAAGATTACCTATTAATTGTCATTTAAGTGAAATTACTGAACTTAAATATACAAGCTTGATAAAAATGGTCATTTTAGAAGAAAATTTCAAATGGCACTTAGAGGCTTTTGCATCTGAACTTCATATATATATATATATATATATATATATATATATATATATATATATATACACAAATAATTATACACAGTGTACCCATATATATTATGTAAACACAAACTTGTATTTTGGATGTGATTTAATCGCGATTAATCGTTTGACAGCCTAATATATATATATTAGGGCTGTCTGTTAAACGCATGTATTAACGGCGTTAACGCAAACCCATTTTAACGGCGTTAATTTTTTATTGCGTGATTAACGGTCTTTTTGTCCTAGCAAATTTTGTCGTTTTTTCACATACTTTTGCAACAGGACGCGGCATGCGTCCTGATCCATTTCAGCGCCTCGCGCTCGTGTGCCACTCAAAGCCGGCTCGCAAGCCGAAACGAGTGTGTGCGGCGTGCCTGTTGTTTTGTTTCCGGTCTAGCTAGATCCGCTTGCGCTTTGGTCGAAGAAGCAACGAAACGTCCTCGCGCGGCGCAAGCCATTGACATGGGTTTCAGAGCGCAGCGCAAGGACGTTTTGTGCCGCACACACTCGTTTCAGCTTGCGAGCCGGCCAAATAGTAACGTTATGTTTTGAGTGGATGACGAGCGCGAGACGCCGAAATGGATGCCAATGAGATTCTGAATGTAAAGTTTACTTTTAAAAAGTTGCCAAATTGTCCCATTGACAAGACCAAAGCGATCTGTATGTTTTGTCATTATGAACTGAGCTATCATCATCGCAGCACGTCCAGCCTGAAACACCACTTGATGATGGCCAAGCAAACACACACACACACAAACACAGATGATGCTAATTCTCCACCCCCTCGTCAATATCAGGACCTCGTCAGTATTTCTTTCACCCTTTTATTGATGGACAGTGTTACATTGTGTGAGAGATTGTTTAGGCTATATATGTTAGAGTGAAATTAAACACTATTCCAATGTTATTTTCAATAATAATAATAAAAAAAAACATTTGCACTAAACAAGCCAATCCACTTTTCCATGTTGATAAGAGCATTTAAAATGAGAAAAAAATGTAACAAAAAGAAATAGAAAGAGTTAACTATGACATTAATGCGATTAACCGCGATTAAATATTTTAATCGTTTGACAGCACTAATATATATATATATATATATATATATATATATATATATATATATATATATATATATATATATATATATATATATATATATATATATATTTTTTTTTTGTTATTTAAGGATGCATTAAACTTGATCAAATGTGACAGTCAGGACTTTTATAATATTACAAAAAAAAGGCTCTTTTAAACTTCTATTCATCAAAGAATCATGAAAAAATTAGATTGTGGTTTCCACAAAAAAATATCTACCCGTTTTCAACATTGATAATAATAAGAAAATGTTTCTTGTGCCAGCAAATCATATTAGAATGATTTCTGAATGATCATGTGACACTAAAGACTGGGTGTAGTGAAGCTGAAAACTCAGCTGTGCCATTACAGGAATAAATTACACTTAAAATATATTAAAAATATATTAAATTGTAATAATAAATAAAACTGTTTTGATGTGTTTTTGATCAAATAAATGCAACCTTGGTGCAGCAGAAGTGACTTTGTCTTAAAAATCTTACAGATACCAAAACTTTTAAACCGTAATATATATCAGATGTCTTAAACCACAATGAAATCATCTTATTTATATAGATCACTTAGGAAATCTACTAAATCAAATTTGTGAAATTATCATTATGATAATATGATTAATATTAATATCACATGCAGAATAACATAATCTTCAGGTTTGCACAATGTTTACAGCTTGAGTGTTGCTGTCATTAAAGCAATAGGAAGACATCACCGGTTATCAAATTTTGAGTTTTAATACTCAAATTGTTATGCTGCTAATATAATTTGACAAATAAGAATTAGTATTAACTTAGAAAATGCAGAAAAGAAACATTTTCACCAGTGGTCTCAGACATTTTAGACCCCAGTGTATGTTGTTAATCACTGCCTCAGGGAAGAGCTCAGTTAGACTGGATTGACTGGTAATTTATTATAAAAAGGGACTGGTGTTTTAAAAATGAATGAGAGGAAGCCTTGCCCTCCGCCACACTCTTTAGTGCTGCCGTAGAGACCCAGTATGCTCACTGCTAAACTGCGCTCAGATTAACATTTAAAAGAGCCTGCTGTCTCTGACTGACTTTGAAGAACCAAATTACTGCCATCAGAGATCACACAAGTCCAGCGTTATTCACAGAACGGCATGTCATTTAATCTGCTGCGTTCATTTGCAACTTAATTATAGGCTAGCTGAGGAAAATCTAATGCCCATCTTACTCTTGTCAGCTGTTGGACCAGAGAGTTTAATGTAAAGTCTAGAATATGTATTAACCTAAAACTGACATATGTGTGAGTTACTATGATTTAGTATGTGCCACAGAAACCACTGGTTTTACAGTAAATCCTATTGTGAGTAGGGCTGTCAAACGATTAATCGCGATTAATCGCATCCTAAAGTTTGTGTTTACATAATATATGTGGGTGGGCTGTGTATAATTAATATATAGATATAAATACACACACATGCTTGTATATATTTAAGAAATATTTTCATGTATATACTGTATATAGATTTATATATCATTTATATTATATATAAATATCAATATTTTATATATAAATAATATTTTTTTCTTAAATATACATGAATGTGTGTGTATTTATATATATACAAAATAATTATACATAGTGCACCCACATATATTATGTAAACACAAACTTTTATTTTGGATGTGATTAATCGCGATTAATCATTTGACAGCCCTAATTGTGAATATTGTAAAATTATAACATGCCAAGGTTCTATTTCATCCTGGAATCAAAAGAAAACAAGAAGGTATTTATTCACAATTATTATTTTTTTTTTATAATAATATAAGAATAAATACAAGACAGTACAACCAATTCTACCATAGTTAAAACTTAACAAGTTAAAAATACTTGACTTCATAAGTTTACATGTATACATACGGTATATGTGCATTATGGCAATGACAGATTTTTCACCATGTAGTAATGAGAATTGAGATGGAAATGTACTTACTGTAATTGTCAGGAAAATAATGTTGCATTGCAATGCAAAAAAAAAAAGAAAAGAAAAAAAAAGATTGATTGATTGATTAAATATGTTTAAATGTTTTTTTATGACCTGCTTGAACACATTAAATAATCTGGTTAAGTAAATCAAAATTGATGAAGCCACTACATGAGATTATGTGTCAGAGAAACATCTGTTGATAAGAAAACATTTGGTGGATATCTTAGTTGACTATATGAGAATAGCCGTTATACATTTAATTACTTTAAACAGCAAAATTTTTACAAAAACAGGGATTTTTGTATTTGTTTTTCTCTGAAAAGTGTTTTCTTCATTATAATAATAATTATTATTATTATTATATTGTTAGGGTTATGGTTAGTTTTATCATTGTTTTGTGACCAAAAAATGTGTTATATTATACCATTCAAAAAAGTAAGGACCAAAAGTGAGTTTGATGTTAGTCTGTTGTTTACAGGAAAGTAAAGAAAAAGAGCAAAGAAGAAATTCATGCTTGTCTTTGTTCTAATAGGCACTTTCTATTAATACTGTAGGTTAAAAATAGGTCCTGAAACATCAACATTCATGTTAAGACATAGTTTAAACATTTTCAAATGTTTTCTACATTACATAAACATCAGAATTCAACAGTAAAATATTAAACTGTGGTAAACCGGGTAATTGTGTTGTAAATACTGTATAACAGGGTTAGAGATTTATCACTTTGGAGATTTAAAGGCTTTTTTTTCTTACAGTAACTGTTTGAAATGTAAATTTTTGAGATATTTAATGTGTTTAAAATGTGTTAAAAACAACTTTGGATTGGTGTTTAATAAAAGTGTAATGGGACACCAAACTTTATCTTTGTGGACAGTGCCAATATATCATAATTTTAGCATTCATTTTAGAATATTAATGTATTTAAAGCAACACCAAGTAACTATTCCTCTGCAGTCGCCCTACAGGTTAGAAACGGAATTGTCCATTACCTTTGTCGTAAATAATTTAGCCTACCGCAGCCTACTGTCGCACACACATGCTTGTCGTTTATCCAGCGACGGCTTTGGAATGAACGAATGTCCACAGACAAGTTAGAGTATGTTGCATGATTTCATGAAAGTGTGATGTATTGCGACATCAGAAACTAAGAAAAACTAAATAATGACTATTGTAACGCTTGATGTAAAAAATCAAGTCAAATTTGTAGTTTTCTTATGTATCATTATAACTACAGAAACGCAACCCAATCTGGCAATCTTACATAGTGTGGTTATAGCAGATATTGAACCTCAAAGCGAATCCAAAAGTGCCTTTCACCCGGTTACGACTTTATGAACCACTGAAACGAATTTTGGAAACAATATTTTAAGGTAAAAATCGGTAACGCTTCATTTTACAGTTCAGTTATCCATGTAAATATGTACTTATTTTAGTAACTACAATTACTGGGTAATAACTAGTACTAACCCTGAACCTACCTCTAAACCTACCCCTGTTCCATGTACTTACCTTATATTAGCCAGTACTTTCTAGGTAAGTAAACTGTAAGTACTGTACTGTAAAAGGTACACTGTACTGTAACCAAAAAATCTTACTTAGTATTGCTTTAAGAGTTACACGTTTTGTCATAACAGTGAAGTAATTATTGAATGCTGAGTATTGATGTGTAATATCTGATTAAATGTTAATATCATTTGGCTATTATATGGAAGCTTGTTTCCGCCACAGAATAAAAAAATTAAACGGGTAATTGCTATAACTGTTTTCTCGCAATTGTGAATTTACATCTTGCAATTCTGACTTTCTTCTCAGAATTGTGAGTTTATATCACGCAATTCTGAGAAAAAATGTCATAATTGCAGAAAACAAATCTAAATGGGAGATAGTAGCCTTTCACAATACAGTCTTTACTGGTAATTTTCCGCTGAATTACCGTAACAGATCATGTGTGAACATGGACCTTTTCAAAAATACCTATGATCACACACAAAGTCAGAATGTGCTGACGTACGAAGTCTGCTTTGGGCCAATCATTAAGACTTATGAAGATGACATGATTACTACTGTGCCGTTTACAGTAAGCTTTTTATTATGTTTTCTATTTAAATATGCACTAAATGATCATCTTTGACCGTTGCATCACATCTCACTGCTTTTTGCAACGTGCCGCGCTCGAGACCCTGTCGCTTTTTCCATTCATCAGCACTACTAGGTCTGCAGTTGGTAACTATCCTGCATGCCTCACGTTTGTAAGAACAACAATGCATTCTGTTTGATCATCCGTTATGCCTTTCACTTGGATGTAAAACGTTTTTGTCAAATTGAACAGACAGTGAAACTAAAGCTCTTTTCCTCTTGCAGACGGATGAAGACAACGGCACTGCGATTAAAGATAATTTCTGATGACTGACATTACAGAATTTACCGGTAGGTTGTTCCTGATGTGGGAATGGTCACTTACCGGTAAAAAGCCAGAGCGCTGTTGCTTGTGTGAACAGCATATTTGTGCATTTACCGATAAAGTTATTCTGATTATTGTATGGTAAATTACCAGGATTGCTGTGTGAAAGGGGCTATAAACTCGCAATTGACCATTTGCAAAGACCGGTTGCTACGCCAAACAAGCCACAACACTCTCAAGCCACACATCATGTTCTCCATATACAAATATATCGTGGAACAGAGAGGACATGGACAGCGCGTGACAGGACAGAGCAGTTTACTTCATAAACATGAACATCAGAAAGAATGTTGTTTCAACTGCCGAAAGACATCATTGCACACCGTTTTTCAAGTTCAAGTCCACCGACGTATAGAGAAGTGGACAGAGCCATCTCATTGGAACTCCATTGAGACAAGTGAAGCCCGTTTGGCGATTTTTCTTTAGCACTTCCGTTCCTGATGCGCAGACTCAAACAGAGATTGACGAAGTAGATGTGACGTGAGCAACCCGTCTTGTCTTCTCAGTGTAGTGTTCGCGAGGCTTCAACTTCCGGTCGATGAATTACGGTGAATAACTCTTCTGACTGCTTAGTAGGACAAAATGGCGGATTCAGCTGATGACGGGATTATGATTGGTTAGATCGCCTGTCAATCAAACTCCCAGCAAAGGGTGAATATGTGAGAAATGTCTCGCAATTCTCAGGCTGTGTCGATTCCGATTCTGGTTCTGGAATCGAAAAAATTCCCTGTTTTTTTTTTAAATAACCGTAGTCTTACCGTTCCACACAGCGACAAACCGCGCGTGACAAAGCGACCGTTGCAAATCCAGTTGTCCTTCCTATTAGACTATTGCGAGTGCTGCATGGTCATAGATATAACGAGGCATTTACTTCCATGCATGAAAATGAGTCTGGGGTGAAATAGGTTAAGGATATTACTAGGGGGTCCGGTTGCATGCTCCCCGTAAGAAAATTTTAAATATTACATATTTTAAAGCATCAATCTTATACATTTTGAGATGCATTTTTGCAAACATGGGGAGAGAAACTTAACTGCAGCTATGGGTCAAAATATGGCCTCCGTAAAGCGTATGCTGTGTTCAAATGACTCGTCAATTACCAGCGCAGTTAAAAAAAATTAAAATCAAGTAGAATTTCTATACCTCTAGTGTTGAACTGATAATCACTCTTTTGTGTGTTAAACACCATCTAATTAATAGAGACAACTTCATTATAGCTAAAGAAAAACAACAAATCAAAAAAAGAAAAAAGAGATCAACTGTCAGTAATTAAATTATACTAGATTACCTCAGTAAAATTTAGTCTGAGAAAAACAATAATTGTATAAAGTCTGAACATTTAGTGGAAAAAAAACATGTGGGGAACAAATAAGAGACAATATGTGTACTAAATCTGGTAAACCGTTACACATTGTAAAATATTCATGAAAAACAGGATAAAAATCAATTATTATTACATTACAAAATGTATATATATATATATATATAATATATAGTTAAGACATTTTTAAAAGTATAGCGCAGCTGTTTAATGAGGCAGCAAGTATGATAGAGAGGAACAGAACAAAAAAAGGCTATAAATAATCTTTCATTGCGCAAAAGTAGCCTATGATATGATTAAAGACTCCGATACAGTGTGGCATTTTATTTTTCATTTTATGTGAAACCAGAGCTTTATTGGATCATGTAGCCTATAATAATAGTAGGCTAACATTGAATCATCTTGGAGAGAGTTCTATTGACTGTCGTAACCGAACGCGATGTGCTGTTTGAACACTGGAGAAGGACTGACAGGGAAAAGTTTACGTGAACTTGAATTTAATTACTTAAATATTCATTTCTATCTCACATTAAACTATAGTATGGCTTCATATATTATTTTTTGTGAACGGCCCGAAGATGTTTTATCATTAGAGATGTAGTTTTGCTAAATTTATCGCAAATTTTTGTCGAATCTCAAAGTAGCACCACTCTTGACCTTGGATGCATTCTTCGTCGCGTGAGTGCGATTGATTTTTGTCGACTGATTTCATAAATCAGATTTATTACTTGTACTAAATTACAACAAGTAAGATAAAACCCTGAAACGGAACCGATTCTAAAGATTTCATTGAGTCAGTCATTACACTGATTGCCCTAAACCATACTCTAGTATCACGAATGTATCCATTTATTTAGTCTGAATTTATTTATTTACAGGTGACGTGATTATGTTGACAAATGAAATCGGTGACAGGCCGAGGTTTGTGTTAACACAAAAAACTTAAAGGAGGAGTTGATTCCCCTTAATGGAATTGTATTTCAACCTTTGGAATCGACTCTCAATTCCTAATGCCTCGAATTCAAGAATATCGATTCTTTGGAATCGAATTCCCAGCCCTACAGCAATTCTGACTATAATTCCCAATTGCGATTTTATATTATGCAATTCTAACTTTTTTCACATAATTCTTTTTTCTTGCAAATGCAAGTTTATTTCATGCAACTTTGAGAGAAAAACAGTATGAATTGTAGCCTACACTCAAAAAAGATGTGTTGGCTTTACTTAACCTTTTCATGTAAACAGGTTCCACCGGTTCCACATAACTGTGTTTCGTTAAACAAACATAATTTGTTCATGTAACTTCAACATCATGGAAGTCATTTTAAGCCATCCAATCAAACTCTGAGCTGAGTATTAAATGAACACTGAAGCAGTGTTAAAGTTAATGAGATAATTAAGTGATCCTTATACTTCATAGTTTAAGCTTTGTTTGTCTGCTGTTATTGGTTTATAACAGTCAAATGAACATAGACAAGTATGATCTGATAGTGTTGGTTATTTAATGACAATCATGCTGTGTTCTGAAAAATGCAACTCATTCAGATGATCTGGGATGCGTTTTCCAAAAGCATCTGTTAGCCATCTATGGTCGCAAGTTTCCGTCGTTACCAATAGAGTTCAATGGAAAATGCGACCAACTTCAACCATAGTTGGCTAACGAATGCTTTCGGAAACGCACCCTGGTTTAACTTTCTAGCAATAGTTTAGTGCTTCTACAGCATCTGGTAATTGTATTTTCTTATAAGCTAAAATATTTAATAAAAAATAGTCCGATCAAATCACTTTCATCTTTATTTAGAAACACAGAGATCAATAATCAGCCTATGCATCTCAACCATGGTGATACAATTATAATCCTTGTTGCCACCAATCACAACTCATTAATGGCTCCCATCATGCATTGCGGTATGAATAAATTATGATCTGAATTGTCTATATAATTTACTTTTCCTAATTGAATATTCTGCTCATCACCATTTTTGGGATGGATTGACTGAATCTTGATATCTTTGTTTGCCTACAAGAAAGATTTTTTTTCTACAACTTTTAAGAAATCCATTATATTATCTCAAAATCTGGACATTTATGCAGAATCTCAGTTATGCTGTAACCAACAGCATAAATAACAAACATAAATTTCAAATGATGAATGTCAGAATATAACCAACACAATTAGATATTTTTTATTTGCTCATCTGATGGGTATAACTCAGATGCAACAGCCAATTAAATTATAAAGTTTACATTTAGTGTTCAGTGTTCATTTAACACTCAGCTCAGAGTTTGATTGGATGGCTGAAAATGGCTTCCATGATGTTGAAGTTACATGAACAAATTATGTTTGTTTAACGAAACACAGTTATGTGGAACCGAGTGGAACCTGTTTACATGAAAAAGTTAAGTAAAGCCAACACATAATTTTTTTGAGTGTAAGATAAAAAGTCGTAACTTCGTTTTTAATTTTTATTCAGTGGCGAAACAAACTTCCATAGCCTACCATGCATCTTGGTTATTTTTAGTTTTTAGAAATCTTAATTTCAGTTTCTGAATGAAACAAATTTATAGCTTGATGCTGATACTGGCTACCATCAGTAACAACTCTTTAATTTTTTTTTAATTTTTTTTTTACATGATAAACACTCAAAACATCAGGGTTGATTTTTCGATTAATAAAACTATCTTAAATCCACTAAATGGTTGATGTATCCTGTCCAATATTGATTTTAGTTTAGAACTGAAATGCTACACCACTTTAAATGATGTCACTGTCAAGATTTAAATAATGCTTCACCCGTCGCCGAGGCGACAGACAGCGCGCGCGCTCGTTTCACACAGCAGTGATGGCAAACTGAGAATATGTGCTCTGCGTTGGAGAGTATCATCATCACCCACTCACCTCAACTCAGCACCCGCACACACACACATACCCTCACACACCCAGCAGTGAGGAGCAGAGACAGTGAGTGAGAGAAGGAGAGAGAATAAGCACAGCGGAAGGGAGGGTGAGAGCTCTGGTAGACGGAGGCAGTGTGGATATCAAACGGACGCTTCTAGCTTTAGGATCTACACAACAGCATCAGTTTTTTGCCTGAAGGACTCCTAAACCAGAGCAGAGCAGGAAGGCAGCGAAGAATCGCCGGCTTTCGCTTGTTTTATCTGGAAACGCGGGGTTTGTCTGTTGGCAAGCGGCAGTGGAAGATGCTTCTTTAATTGGATTCATCTGGAAAGCTCTCAAACCGCAAGGAGAGCTGCCTAAGTGACTATAACGCAGCGTTGTAAATTATCTTTCTTTCAGTCTTTCTCTCCATCCTCCTGTTTTCCATCGGCTCTGCTCCCTGTCTTTTCTCGACAACCCCTCTCATCTTTTTCCCCACTAGCAGAAGAGTTTCTGTGGAACACGCAGGTCCTCGCGATGGGTGATAAAGGCACAAGGTAAGCCGTGTGTTTCAGATGGATTAGCTTCTACAGGAGGAAATGGTACAGTACAATTGCTCAGTTTTTTATTTTTATTATTGGTTTGTTTTTTATTCTATGGTCTAGAGGTAATTGGCCATTTAACATCACAACGCAGTCAGTTAGCTACTGTCAGTTTGCAATGCAAACGGTGCAAAACAAAACACCAATCATCACATGACACTAAAATAATGCAATGAACATACATTTAACAACATAAGATGTAACATACAGCTCTAATGTACATAAGTGATAACAAAAAAACGAAGAAGAAACAATTGTTAAAATAAAAAAACAGCAAACTCTTGCTTTTCACTGTAAATTATTATTATTTGGTCAAAAGCATGCAAAAACTGTACATTTAACAATATTTTACTGAAGAATTTGATGAAATGTAAGACTTGATCTAGTACAGTTTTCCCGATAGGCTACAGTAAGGGAATTTACTGTTAACCAATTAGCAGGTTTTAACTAGCATTTTACAGTTAAAAAAACAACAACAAAACAAAACAGAGTTGTTTTATTTCAATTGAACTGGACAGGTAAGTGGAGGGAGAGAATGTGATTGGGACACAGGCTGGAATTTACCTGCCCTCTTTTTGAGCACAGCACAGCCTATTTGCTATGCTAAATGGACAATTAGCAAAATAGTCAGTTGCATTTTTATCCGCTTCTCTCTGTGACCTAAGCAGGAACAAAACTGCTACCTTTCAGAAACCACTGCATAAATGTAACCCATTTGTTTAATCTTTTATTCCTTTTCTTTAGTTCTCTATGAAGGTTTTAGAGGTTGGTGGAAGTATCAAACTGTTTTGGCATAGTGCCATTTCCATTGATATTTGACATTTCACACAAGGACACATTTGACCAGGACATACCCACTGTTTCTAAACTCTCAGCAGGATTGTGAGCCTGGTCAGTGTTCAAAGCCCAAAGCTTTATGATATAACTCAACAGTTCATTCATCAAAATCATCTACATGATTAAAATGTTTCTTTATTGGTATCTGTGGTTCTTTGAAGAAGTAAGATCTCATGAAGTAGCGTGTGTATGACACGCCAATTCGTATTTCCATTTTTGGCGTGCTATCAACACGCATAATCGCTTTTCAGCGTGTTTATGAATGCCGTTGACTTAACGTTACATTACCGTATATATAAATATATGACATACCCAAACCCCGTCCCTAAACCTACCCATCACTTTGGATAATGGCATTTATGAGCCTTCCCCTACCATCCTAGGAAAAAAAGATCGCTCCCAGATGTAGATCTACATTTTGCTTCATTTCGCGCGCACATTTGACGGCGCGTACAGACACGCGGAATCACACAGACGATAATGGCGTAGACATACACGCTACACGCGGATACACACGGATAGCTTAAAATGCGTAGAGATAACACGCCACTTGACTCGAAAGTGGCGTGTATGTTTACGCAAAAGTCATGATGTCATGTTGCATGTAAAAAATGTTTCCTTTTATTGCAATGTTCTTTAGAGTGAGGAAAATGTTTCTATTAAGAAGTGTTTACTAGGGGTGTAACGGTACATCACGGTTCGGTACGTCACTTGGTTTTAGGGTCACGTTTCAATATGAATTTGGTACAACAGGAAAAAGCAACAAATCCCCAATGTTAGATTGCTTTTCAATCATTTTGAGCGGACAGTAGTGCAAATTACTGGTTGTTCCACCTAGCGGCATTTAGTCCCCACTGAGATAGTCGGTACAGTCTATTATTATTTGTGTACACTCAACACTCACAATAAAAATTAAACATTGTGCTTTTGTAAAATAAAGAAAACAGACAGGATGCCTCTTTCTGCCATATCCTGGTATCATTTTTCATGAAGTTAGTGGATTGTGTTTAATTTTTTTTTTAAATAATCAAAACAGTGGCTTTTTTGCAGCCCCACAGCAAGCTCTTACATGCCATCTGAACTCTTGTTTTGGGTTGGTGCACGTCTCTTGTTGTTGTGGCAGTTACATTTTTTTTGTGTGTATTTGAGGGTTACTAAAAACTAATACTGCTATTGATATTTTTGTAAGACTGCCGATCTGAGGTGCCGGAACACAGTTACGGATCGTTCCAGCCCACTTTAACCCCTGGTTACACCCTACTGTTTACTGTTCGGATCTTTGAAAAACCCAAAATAATTCTTATATGGCATCACTGCAAAACATTTTTTTGGGAATCTGGCTTCTTTATAATTGAGATACTCTTAGGCAGTAGGCTCTGATTAAAGGGGAGATAAACTGAGAAATAAAATTTTCCTTGAACTTTTGACATCTAAGTGGTCATCTTATTATAAGAATATCCTGTAAGTTTCAGAACTGAAAACGTCCTTGTTAGTCCAATAAAAGCTTTTATTGACAACAGGTTTAGCAAACGAATCGTTTTTTTTTAATTGGGGAACTATGACGTCAAAGAGGATAAAACACCACCCCCGCAGAAGATCAACGCCTATGGCTGATTTAGCCCCACCCACCGATTTCGTACATTACACGCATAGCTAAATAACATAGGCCTACCTCGTGATGACAAACCAGATCGAGAGTGAAACTCATAATATGCAAAATTGTTATCCTCTCACAGGCAGTGGGTGTTTACCTCCAAGTCTTCAATGTGAGACGCCCAGAAACCGAGCGTTTTTGAGCTGGGCTCAAATCTAGGATAGAAAATAGCCAATTACTTATTTATTTTGATGTTTTTTTTAATGTAAATACCAAGCGAACATCATAAGTTGACCTCAGACAACAGTATAAAAAAATTTAAAAAGCCAGTTCATGACCCCTTTAAAGTAGGACATATTTTTAAACCTTTAACTTTCAGTGGTTCCATCAATGTTGTGGCTTGAAGTAGATTAGTGGGAATAGGATCAAGCGGACAGGTTGTAGGCTGATTGGAAAGGAGGAGTTTGGAAACCTCTGCCTCTGAAAGCTGAGAAAAGGAGGGTAGAATATGTGTGTTAGCTGGTAAAGATGTGTGTGTCAGTTTGTGGATTGTTGAATTGGTAAACCACATCATTCAGAATCACCAAAAATATCCAGCAAAATACAGTCTTTTTAAAGAAAAGCACAGGCATTTATGTTCAGTTTATGCGTAAAAGGGGGAATGTTACATCTTGAAGATAGTTTTACCTTGTGACATTCTGTTTGAATGTTGAATGGAGAATGATTTGCCCAATGCAGTTTTATAGCAATTTGTAACTATTTTAAGTTTTACCGCAAATTGGTGTACCAGTATCGAATTTGGAGCAGTCCTGTTTTTATTGATACCCAATTGGACCAATAAGATACTCAGTGTGAGATTGGCGCATTCAGCATTCCTTCACTCACTCACACCAGCTCAGAGATTCTCTCGGCCAACTTACTGAGGTAAACGCTGCACAATGGTATCATTGATTACAACGTCAGACACTTAAAGCTGCAGTCCGTAGCTTTTTTGGGGTTAAAAATGATCCAAAATACATATTTGAGAAAATACATAACCAGCCAGTGTTCAAAACGATCTGCTTGCCTTAGCTCGATTGAAAACGGTAAGCTTGTAATAATGTTTTTAATTCCAGTGGTACTGGTGGATTTCCGCAGAAGATTCGAGCATGTCTTTGTGTCATCACGCCACATCTGTTCACATAAAGAAGGAGTCTCGGGTAGTATAGAGCTATATTGCGTGTGAGAAAGCTGGAGGTGGAGATTTATAAAAAAGAGAAGATAGTCTTTTCTCACAGCACTTGATATAATTAAACTTATCAATTTGAAACTTATCAAAAAATCACCAGTGACAACAGAATCACCCGCTGTAAAATGCAAAAGACTTCGTTCGGACTTCGGAGTGGCTAAAGAAACAAAGAGACTGCAACCGGCCCATGCGAAAACAAGGATGCATACAAGGATGCATATTACATGTAGTAGTCACGCAATGCTGACGTTACCCAATGTGAAGTCATGCAATGTTAACATTAACAATTTAAGAACAAAGTATAATTTGCACGGTTTTGGGTGATATGATAACTTATAAGCGATTGTTAGATTTAATCAGTGCGATTTACTGCAATGTCAGAACCAGAACAAAAGTGGATGTTTCTTACTAGTTCAGATGACATTTTCCGGTGAAAATGATTGTGTTGGTCATACTTCCAAAAATAATAATCTGATTCTGATTGCCAGTATCCAGACCAGTGCGGTGACTGACAGAAACACACCCTCCTCAAACATTGTGTTCATCCACGCTGTGCAGTATCGAGACTGCAATTGCAGATTTCAAACAAAGATGGTGACAAATAGGAAAAACTGTGGACTGCAGCTTTAACGGTAATTAATATGATTCGTTTTTTTGCTTGAGGATGTTATGTAATAATGTGTTGCTAATGTTACACAAACTATGTGCCAATTCGCCAACTCAGTCTGCCTTATCAGTTCGCCAATCATCAGAAACGCTTTAAACAAGAACGGCATCATACAATCGTAATATACATCATAACAAAAACATATACCGGAAAGGCATCATACAGCATACAATAGAGCCAGACCAATATATCGGCAGGCCAAATATGAAAATGAATATTTCAAAAATAAAATAAAAACGGACGAAACACGCTTGAACCATGTCATGAGTGTTGGAGTTGTATAGTTTGTCCACCAGAGGGCACTCTACACCGTCCCTGTTGGCAACACTCGTTGAGTTGGCCACGAGACATACATTGATTGAATAACAATTAAAAGAACATCCCCATCAGTTCTCTTAACTCAAACAAGCATGACAAAATTTGTGACTCATGTCCGGTTTTGCTGCTGTTAAATAAGCCGAGAGTGAAGCGGAATTAGCTGGTAATAGTTATGTTACGTTGCGACAGTGTAGTTGACTGACTGTCCTTTTAACTTTTGACAATGTGACTGAAGTATTTCTTTAATAGTGCGTGACAGTTATAGCAATGAGACGGATCATCTCTCCTTGGCCTGTTATATTGAAAATGTATGTTTTACAATTTGCAGTATGACATAATCCATTGCTAAATTATGGCTCATCATAGACTAGCTAACCACAAAGCTAGCTAATGCCACTATCATCAGTCTGTTCTGTTGTGACAATAAATGAAACAAGTTTATTTTAAAATGCATTATCGTATTATTTTATTTAAAACTCAATAACTACAAATAACTAATGTTAGGGAAATCTGTTCATGTTTTGTTGCGCGTTTCTGAAATAAACAAATAAATAAAAAATATCAGCCGATATATCGGAATATCGGATTTTAAAACCAAAAAAAATATTTGTTTCGGTATCGGCCTTCAAAATCCTTTATCGGTCGGGCTCTATCATACAATCGTAATATACATAAATAAAAGAAAAACATATACTGGGATAACCTGGCATCTTTTGAAACTCCTCTGCTAGTTCGCTGTTAATGATATGCTAAAGCCCTCCAGCACGTTGACCTGATTGGTTACAAGGTAGTTTGTGACGTCAGAAACACTGAGCGATTTCAAACCGCATTTTTGAGACTTGTCTTTGCAATACTGTCGACTTATGAATTTTCACATGGTTTGTCTCAAAGCATATAAAAAATAATTAAAAACACCACATAGGCATATAAACAACATTAAAAGCTGGAATTTTACCACAAGGGGACTTTAAGATAAAGGCATTTTGTTAGAAAAGTTTTATAGATCAAAGTGTATTACAAATTGATACAGTTGTTGTCAATGTCTCCTAAAACAAAGAATCATTCGTAACTACTGAAAGGAGTCCTCCTCAGCAATTCCAGATTCACTTACTGTTACTTACATAACAATGTAACAAATTTTCATTATGCCAGTCTATGATCTCTATAGGCGAACATACTTTGACCTTTTTAATTGTAGCTGAGGTCTGAAAGTTCATATTAGTGATATGTCGAGAAGGTGCTGTTTTCAATCAACTTTGCGTGCACTTCAAAAGGATGAGGACTCATGCTGGAGTTGATATGGTAAAACCGATGCCATCGTTATATTATTCTGCATCAAGCGCTGAGGAAACCTCCGGAGCTGAGATTGTCCAACATGCGCTGTAAGCAGTAGACCAATCACAACATTCTGGGCCATCTGACCAATCAGAGCTCTCGGAAAGTACGGTTTCAGAGAGACTGAGGGTGTTTCTCAAAACCAAGAATGCAAAGAACGCTCTTGCTTGTTGTTCTTGCAAGAATGAACTCACAAGGTGATGAGCACACCGAACGCTGCTGACAGTTTGAGACGGTGTGTTCTTGATGGTATTGCGCAATAATACCCCCGCACAGACACCATCTGTAGTACCCAAACATAACGAGAATTATGGATGATAACAGATGGTAAAACGAGTCTGTGAGCAAACAACCCGCAGGCGCTTATGGAGATTCTCACTTCCGAAAACGTTTGAGCGTATTTTTGATTCGCCATACATTTTCGTAAAAATGACAATATTTGAAATCTACAGTTGATTTCTCGCATCAAATGTTCTCAGAAGTGAATTTAATTGTAGAAAACGAAATTCTGATTGACCTGCCTCTTCTTCCTGGAATGCCAAATTGAAGGCTGGGATGTTTCTGCTATCAAGTTCACACAAGTTACCAACCGATGCATCCTCGGTAAAATGGGCGTGTCAAGAACACATCTGGGATTTTTAACCGTTCTTGCCAAAATGCAAACTTGTGTATTGGAACAGTACTTGGGCTACAAAAGATGACGTTTCACAAGAACACAAAGACACAAGTACAAGACAACAACACCGATTGAGAAAGGCCCTGAGGCTGTTTCTCAATTCCAAGAATGCAAAGAACGTACTTGCGTTCTCGTGGAGACTGGTCTTGCCAGGCGACCTTGAAGGAACAAATTAAGAAGGACGTGAGGACACAGAACGCGTCCTTGTGAGAATTGAGATGTGCTGCAGTCTTGTTGCTCAGCTGACCGTCCCAGCATATTATTAGTAGCGACTAATGGACAATTAAAACAACATAACATCACAAACAAATGTCACAACATCTTTGAACAAACTGTTTTCAGACTCTGAAAAATTAGGTGGTATGCAATGTATATTATAAGAAAATGAAAGTGTTTTTTGATGAAATCGACATTAGAGACAGTTCTGGGCGCGACCATTGGAGACGGGAGATTCAGTTTTAGCTCAACATCTATGGCAGGATTATGGGCAGGGTTTTCTTCCATACCCTTGAACTCCACTAAAATTCCCACGGTGATGCACGGTTGTGCCGGCTCACACAACCAGTCAACTCACAGTGGGGCTGGGACTCCAGGCGATGGTTGGCTCTGTCCTCAACTTAGGCTCTGGCTTGTTCATTGTGGCAGGCGTAAGCTCCCCGTCTGTGGTGGGCTCTGGACAAATGTTTGTGCATGGGGTTGATGGCTGGATAGGCTCTGGATTCAGTGTTGTGACAATGGATTTTGGGTGTTCAGTTTAGATGAAGATTTATTGAGATTTATTGATTTATTGAGTTTCATTTAAAGACACCATGATAGTGGACAGTGTTTGCTTTAGTTGGGCTCTTGACCCTTGACTTTATAACACCAGTTTTCCCCTGACTGCTGTAACTGAGTGTTTATATAACACATTTGTTATGGCACGAAAGCCAAAGAAAATTTTGTTTTGATAATGATTTATGGAATGATGAATTGTCAGATGGTGCCTTGAATCTTTGATCTTTTCTAGAGAATAATCTCTGATTGAACAGTTGATATATAAAACTTGTATTATTCATTATAAAATAACAGTGATGCTGCTGCAAGGCCCATTGTTGTTTCAAATTAGATTTTAAAAACCTCTATGGTATCATGCTGACTTCAAGACATCAAGAATCAGCATATGAATCTCAACAATGGTGACCGTTAACCTCTTAACCGTTGCCAGAGCGCTATTCATGCATTGCAGTATGAATAATTTTTTAATGGTCACCATTGTTGAGATTTTCTGTAAACCTTTCGTAGTGGTGATCTGAATGATGATTATGTGACTGAGCATTTGTGCAGGGTTTTTCAAAACACTTATGAATAAGATAACAAAAAAATGAGAACCATCTGAACTGTTCTCGAGTTTACCCCTTTTGTACACTGCACACATTTGCAGTGCTCCGACAAGATTTTATTCTGTCCTCCACACGGTGCCAACTCAGACCAGGAGCATTTCAGAAGCAAAGCGACTGGTTCTTTGACCATTAGAGCCAGACACTGCTTGAAATAAAACATGGTTGTGAAAGGATCAATTCTGCTTCTGCTCTTTGAAAGTTGTAGGAACATATAACCCCCTGAAAATCTATGGACTTGCATTATCAGCCATGTTACTTCTGAATCGACACCCCATTGAATCCAGAAACTAGGCCTCAGGCCTGACTGGCAGTTGATATGCTGTGTGATAAAGTTTTGCATTATCTGCAACTCCTGCTTAAGTGCTTTTTTGTGAGATAAAAATTATCTTTTTTTTTGCACTTAAATCTAATTCAGTATTGTATCAGGCTATCAGCACTGATGCGCTCGTTAAAATTCAGAGTTGATATCTGAGTTTCCGGTGCAGTAAGCAAGTTTAACATTTTTATAGCCCTTAATGGTTTATTGTTGCTTGAAGTGCTTTTTATTTGAAAAGCCTGTTCTTTTATGGATCTCTTGCACAGTGATTTCAGCACATGGCGTCCTGCTTGTACTATAAAACATTCAAAATAAATTAGTATTCTTTCTGATTCATTGTTCCCTTTGAATATTGTGTATGCTTTAATTGTCTTTGTGTGGGACTGTTTGAGTATCAGAGCTCTTCAGTAGCTTTTGAATTCTCCTGCCAATCTGAACCTCCCATTTGAGCACTTGAATCACAGTTTGAATGTCTACAATGAGTTGTCTCTTGTGCGGGATCCATTAAGAGGCAAATCATTTAAATTGATGTGGAATCCAATAATAGAAAGCACATATTTAAACCTATAACGTTTTTGTTGTTGTATTTTTTTGTAAGAAAACTGTAATTACACAAGAAAAGCTGCTGTCACTGTACCTGATAAGTGTCTTTAGACTTTAGACTGATGTATCTCTTCTTTTTAAAATTAAAATTACCTTGTAATCATTCAACAGGCTGCTGAAAGAAGTAAACATGCTAAGTCCAACCCCCCATAATAAAAGCACACTGAAACAGCTGCAGTTTTCAACATTATATTATTATTGTTTATTATTGCTATTATTAAACAACTATTATGTGTAGATAATGATAAAACAAGACAAGAAATCATAAAAGCACACTGAATCAGCAGCTGTCATATTAGAAAATATAATACATTATGTAATAATGTAATAAACAGCTAAAAGATCATATGATTATTGCTAGATATGTATTAATAATGTATAGCAATTATAATACAAATGTAAAAAAAGATTAGTTGACTCAACTCAACTAAGTCAAGTCATCTTGTTGCTTTGACTGAGTTCATTTGAGCTAACTTATAGTGTCAAGTTTTTTATGCTTCAAAACATAAGTTGATGCAACACGCACTCTGCTGACTCAACTTCCTGTATAAAGTAATGAGGACTGGAAAACATTACAAGAGAACAAAAAAAAATGTTGGTTGAACTTATTTTGGTATGTACTGCATTGTGCTTTAAACAGACCCATGGCCACCAATGCGCTTTACACATCAAATTCACCTATTCATACACACAGCGGTGTCAGCAGGGCACAATCCAGCTCACCGGGAGCAGTCGGGGTTAGGTGTCTTGCTTATGGACACCTCGACACTTGGTCAGGTGGAACCAGGGATTGAACCACCAACCTTCAATGTTGTAGACAAACTACATGAACCACTGAGACATTGCTGCTCTATTGCCAAGTTACTTGAGTTTACAGAAATTACTAGATTTAAAAAATGTAAGCAAACTAATATCGACAAAGAATCTACATGAGAATTGAGAATTGGCCAGTCAAACTTAACACTGACACTCTGGCGGTGCTAGCCAGCTAGTGCTACATGTTGCTACATGCTAGTGCTACAGCTAGTGCAATACAATAGCAAATGTCCATCTATTTAAATAGTACATTGTGTTTAATTTGTTGCCTAATGAGATCTAATGTGTTAGTGCCAAGACTTCTTACATGAAGAAATAGATATATCCATTCCGACGTTTGTTCAGTGGCAGAACTTTAGACTAGTGTGTAAGAGATTTTGGGTTCTAATCCACTCTCGCATAGTTATTTTTTTCCCTCATTAAAACCGATTTTGTTTATCAGTGGTTGTCAAGCAGGGACATGTTTGAGTGCATTTTACTTTGTGATTTCATTGGTAGGAATAGAAATTTTTCGCAACAGATGTTTCTTGTGGCAGCACAAGCCACAAGAGAACACTTTATCAGCACCACTGATCGATTTAACGAGCACTTTGATCACTTGATTTAAAAAACAACACATTTCAGCGTGCTATATCGCCTCTTATTTAACAAATTAATGCTCTGCTAGTTAACCGGATATGTTTTATTCATTTGTTTTGTTACATCCGTGCTGCGAGATGTTTAAAAGTGCTGGGACAATATCGACCCTGGCAAAGCGTGGTGGGGAAATTCGCAAATAATAATTATTAATAATAGATCTGCTCTGGCACCGACTTTGTGTTGACGGATAATTTGCGATGGAGAGACATTAGACAACTTTACATTACTAACAGATGAACTAGCTAAGCTAAAACCGTTTTACTTGGACGGTTCGGCTTCGAGGAAAAAAGATGGTGGTCGGCTCAGATTTTCAGAGTTCAACTGCGGGTGTTGGTTGAAATGCACACCTTGACCTATTTTCTGAAGTGACCCACTAAGCAAAAGATGTCCAAAAGACATTTGTCACAAAAGTCGGACGTTAAAAAGCGTGTGTTCTGCACGTCCGATATAGACGTTCATGGACCCTTCGTACAGCTAGTATTTAAAAACTAGTTCAAATGTGGTCATTGTGGACATATTTTTTACATCATTTATGGTCTCATTTAGATATAATTACTTTGACTATTGCTGTCAGATGATCTTAGTGAAAATTAACTGAGGTTTAGATGTTGATATTTGTTTTATTTGAAGTGTCACCATTGTGGTGATCAGTGTTTGCTTTAGTTGGGCTCTTGTCCACTTTAGCTTTTCTTTTCGCTACTGCAACTGTGTGTTTGTATAACACAATTCTTGTGACAGAGAAAACAAAGAAAAAGTAACATCAGGTTTTATCTGTCATTTTCAGTTTCAGCATATAAATGACTTGTGGCTGGATGTTTTGTTGATTTGCACATGATTTGGTCACAGTGTCATGTGTACAGTATGTCCAGTGTTTTTGGAGAGTGGAAAGTAAAATTATGCCAAAAGTCTGTTTAAGATATGCACAATAAATGGGAATTTTGCCTGTCTGATCTCATTAACAGTAGTCAGGGATCAGTTATGTGCACTTCCAGTGTTGAAGAAGCTACTTTGAAACTGGAGTTTGTAAAGCTACCAGTAATTTTGAAGTAAAACTTCAGTCAAGCAGCTCTGCCAAACAAGTTAGCTACTCTACAAGATACCAACAAATAGAGTTTTAAGAGAGATTTAAATGGACAATGTCATTTTAAATTATGATCAGAGAAAGCCTAAGGGTTTGTTGGTCCTGATGAAAATAGACCCCAGTTCTGTCAGGACCACTATCGTCAAATTGACAACTAGCATACAGTTTGGATTGGCGGTATGGTTCAGTTCTGGGCAAGAACTCTCTAGAGCCTAGCATGGATAAGAGCAGCAATAACCCCAACAGGACAGAACCAACATGAATGTATTGTCAATGATAACATATCAGTAATTAGTTTTAATGTACAACATAATCAGAATGCCAAATCCTAACTGGGCGAGAGGAGGAGCTGGGGATGGAGGAGGGTAATTAGCTCCCGAGAAACACGATAGCTGCTGATAATACCGAAGGAGCTTATATATGCATATGGCGATAGCTAGGTGTTGGACCTGCCAGAACTGACGCTACTCTTGATTGTTATTAAACGACCTTCCTATCAGGAGTAATGATCTGCATTTATTATTGATCATCTTGTTGGGCACCTCAGATACACCGGGGCCCTAGGGAACCTCAGTTCTATAACTGAGTAGAGGTCAGTAGGTCAACATTTTCAACCACTTAATGATCATGTGCCATACTGTACAAACAAACCAATTCACAAAGAAAAGAATCAGATTTTTTCAATGTTGCCTATCAAACCAGTTTTGGAGAGCATGCTTGAATATTTCCTCAGTTATTATTGTTAATTGAATCTGAAACTAAAACTAAATCCCATAAAAACATTTTCATTACTTTCATTACAAAATTAATTGTAAAATAAAATAAAAAATGAAGAATTAAACTTATTTTATTTCAGTGTGTTGCTTGCCACAGTACTAAAATAACTAAAACTAAGCCAAAACCATACTTAAAAAATCATAAATCAGAAAATATTAAAAAAATGTTTAATTTGAAATATTAATAATAACTATAATATGTCAGTGGTACTAAAATAACAGTTCGGTCAGTCATAAAGTTGTACATAAACAATGCGACATAGTTTTTCATCAGAACAGTATCTGACAGGGAATGTCTTACTGGTTGTGAAAGGTGTTCAGACAGGACACATCAAAATGATTGACACAACTATAAAATGTGTCAAATCGATGGATATACTCAATTGAACTTTGACCTGCATGACATGAGGAAGCAATTAGATTTGTCATATGCCAGGTAACATCAAGTTTGTGGTCTCTGTGCTGTTCCCTTAGCTGACACAAACATACACACAGACTTTATGTTTAAGTCAACAAGCTCCTTAAATTCAGATGTTTTTTTGTGATGGTCATAAGCCAAAAGTAATGTATTTGCAAGAAGTTAATGTACGCTGTAAAACAAATTAATATTTTGATCTGAAAAAAAGTTAAACTACTGCTTAATTGATCAGATTGTATGTTAAAATTGGCAACTACTCAGGAAATCAATACATGTAAATGTACTATAAAATACTGTTTAAATATTTTTTAAAAAGCATGAATTACTTTGATGATTAGACGAAAAATGTAATTGCCAAAAAAGCTAAACTCTTTTTTAAAAAAATGTTAATGCACACTGTAAAACATCTTAGTAATTTTAATGTTTTGAAAATGTTGCAGTCTGTTACAGTGAATAACTGTAATTACCATATGGTTAAAATGTGCATAATATTTAACAAGGCAGAACATAAAAGAACCACAAAATACAAAAAAACTGTTACAAGATGTATACATTACTAATAATTTATACTTAATAAATATTAAGCAAAGAGTACCACCTTAATTTAGAATATGTATGTGTTTTGATGAAATTTTGTCAATTAAAAAGCACATCCGTTAATCTTTGAAAAACTGTCTTTTTATTATGTAAAGTTCTGGCAACTGCAGCCAGTGTTTTATAGTGTATCGTATATCGTTTCAGTCCAATTTAACAAGAGTGGGACCATTTATTTTCACTTTGAACTGCAGATCTTAGATGCTTTAATCACAATAAATACCACTACCATTTTATTTGATGATTATCATAAGCACCTCTATTGGCTTAATGTAAAGGATGGCAGTTGTTTGCCACTGAATGAGTGGAAGTGGTGAGGGGAGAGGCTTTGCTCTCAGCCCACCATCTGAAAGGGCACGACCACTGTTTGTTAAGAGCACTGCCTTTATTTATTGATTCAGGCTGAAAGCCTCTGACATAAGCATGAGCAAAATCTATTGCCACAGCAAGATCGTCTCAAGCAGCTGCCAATAAACTGGTTGTCTTCCCCTGTGTTTTGCCCTGTTGTTCTCTTTATTCATGGACTGCTAGAGAATTGCTTTCTCTTCTTCAACATTTGATTAGTACAGCAGAGGTTATTCAGTGATATCGCCTTGACCTGTTAATTCGCTCACTTAGCTGTGGCAGCTTTGCTTTACTCTGGCTTACAAAAGATGATGCAAATGTCATTATCCATGAATAGGGCACAAATTAAGGCCAGAAACAATTTTAAGTCATTTCCTTTCTCTTTTTCTTTCTTTTTTTTGCAGTGCAGTGGACAGTAAGGAGCTTAACCTTCCGAAAATGTTAATCATACCTCAGAATAAACATTATAAGTATATTATTAAACATTTAAAATAGGATGCACCGATATGAAAATTTTGGCCAATACCGATAACCGATAATTCTTTATATTTGAAAGCCGATAACCGATATATCGGCCGATAAACTTTTATCTAATTTTGAGAGCCTGATTACAAAAACAAAAGTCTCACAATTAAATCCATGTCCCAAGTGCACAATTATAACAATGTCAGCTGATATGACAGATTTGCGTTGCACATGTTGGCCAGAACCAGATTTAAATTTTTTGAAGAGATTTCAATCATATTTCAAAAAATTCAAAAACATAAACATAAAAAAAAGTTCTCAACAAGTGTCTCAGCTGAAGAGAATAATACATTATTTATCAGCTTTAATATATCGACCTCATTTTCTTACCAGGCCGATAATGATAACATTAAAAATGAACATATATCGGCCGATACCGATATGCTGGCCAATATATCGTGCATCTCTAATTTAAAAAAACTAAATTCATTAAATTAAACAAATATATTGTGAAAAACAAACAAAGTCAAACAGGGGGGTCAATTAGATTTAATTTATTATAATTTTTTTTTTTTGAAAGAAAGTATCACTTTTATTCAACAAGTTTTAAACGTGTATATTCATTTGATTTATTTTCATTGTCCTGTTCCTGTTTTGCCTTCCTGAGTTTCTAGTTATTTTCTTAGTCCCTCACACCTGTTTCTGTTCAGTTTGATTATCCTCTCCGTGTATTTAAGGCCTCTGTTCCATTTACTGTTTCCATTTACCTCTGTTCCATTTTGCTTCAGAGCTGAGTAGTTACTGACAGCAATTAAAACTCTTTTGCTGGAAGAACTTAAAATGCATACAGTGATGTTTCGCCATCCCAATGCAGAGTTAAATGTAGCAATTCCCCCTGGATGCTTCATGTGAAAAAGCAGATTTCCCTAAATAAATAGAGCAATCAGGGGCGGCGAGATTGTTTTTCAAGATTCCTTTCCATCTGTGTGTTTCTGGATACGAGTGTTTCCTGGCCTCACAGCCACAATCGCGGTCACACTTTTGGGCCATGAGTATGCTGAGCATGGTCTTTAAGGATGGTTCATGTCCTCATTGCGAGAATATGACCATGACGACATTGTGATCGCGACTCTGTTCCCTCATGAAGGGTACAAGACAGGGTCACAGTGGTTAGTTTCAGAGTTGATGGGCATGAAACCTTCCACCTGAGTGCTCGCAGTTGACATCATACTTGACTCCTAGGGCTTACAGTGCCACTGGACAGGCCACCCCTGCCCTGTGTGTGATGGCTATCCTGTAGTACATCAGGCGAAAGCACTTAAAGAAATGTATGAGGGTAGTTCTGAGCCGGGGGCGAATGCAGAAACTGAACAAAGGCCGGAGCCCATCACACATCTGACCCACCGTGATACCACCGCCGCCAAGCTGTGCTCGTTGCTGAAGGTGTTCCCCTGCGGCTTCTACACCTGCTCTGGCGCCACCAGAAGCAACACCTCAGCCGAAACGTTGAGCCCCCACCCCCTCAGGAATGGAGGTGATGGACTACATCCCTCAGGCCACCACTAAACCCTCCAAACGTACATCGAAGCGGTCCTGAGCTGCTCTGAATCAGGAGGTAGTGATAGCACCACTCGTTCCCTGCAAGAGGGCCGGTGGAGAAGAGTTAATTCAAAAGAGTTAATTTCTGTTCCATTTAGCAACCTAAATTTTCAATAAAAGAGTAGTTTCCTCAGTCTCTGATTCATACTGGTGCAGTCTGGCAGTTAGTGACGCTGCTCGTCTTAACTCTCAGCCTCTAACCCACTTTTCGCCAAGAGGTGGCATTCTGCTTCCTCACTCATCTCTAGGTAGCCCCTCATGGGATCCTTGGAGCTGGGTAAGTGTCTCACCAGACTCCCTGCCTCTACTTTGGGCTTTCCGGGTTGAGCCCCAGCACTCCTCGCTGCCCCTCTACAGGTATATCGGTTGTCCCTCTGGTGCCGCTTGCATGGAGCTAGGCATCCTGGCCAAATTTGTGCCTCGGCCTCTGTCCATCATGGCCTCCTAATCACCCCCATATAATGAATGGCTTCATCACTGTCTCCTCTCCACCAGTAAGATGGTGTGTGGAGGGCGTTCTGGCACAATATGGCTGCCAGAACCAGGTGGATGCTGCACTTTGGTGGTGGTTGAGGAGATCCCCCCTTCAATGCTGCTTTGAATGCCCAGAAAAGCTCTATATAAACGTAACAAATTATTATTATTAATATTTACCTCGTGGCATGCAAAGACATGCCTGTCCTGTGAGTGGAGATTGCAGTCTTGTTGGCGAAGGACACAATAGATCCTGTCCCTCCAGCATAGAGATGAAGTCAGGTTTTATTTCATTGTATCGAAGAAAGGCGGAGGGTTATGGCTCCTGTTCAAGAAGTTAACTCAGAAGCACATTTTCATGTGTGTTAGCCCTCCAGATTGGTTCACAGCGATTGACCTGAAGGACACATTCCACATACTTCGATTTTGCCTTAACACAGACCAGTTTTCTGGTTTGCTTTCGAGAGTCAGGTCTATCAGTTCAAGGTCCTCCACTTTAGGCTGTTTTTGTCTCTCCGTGTTTTAACGAAAGTTGCAGAGGCTGCCCTTGTCCCGTTAAGGGAAGTGGGCAGTCGACTTCATAACATTCTAGCTCACTCTCGAGATTTTTTGAGCAAACACAGACCTGGTGCTCAGGCACCTCAGACATCATCTGGGGCTTCAGGTCAACTGGGAGAAGAGCAAGCTCTCCCCTTTGTAGAGTTTCTCTTTTTTGGATATGGAGTTGGACTCAGTCAATATGATGGCGCATCTCATGAACAAGTGTGCACAGTCAGTGCTGAACTGCCTGAAAATGCTAAGAGGAAGGCTACAGGGTCATATGGCATGTGCCACGTAGGCCGCCATCTTATATACCTGTACGTCTGGGGAGTGGCTAGGCATACAAATTCCACTCACCAATATCATTGGCCATTTTTGTAAAATGGGTTCCCAAGTAAGACACAGAGACGTTTCCTTTGTTTCATTGTCTGGTATTGTCTTAAGTTTAATTTGGTTGTGGTCATTTGTGCTCCTATGATTTCTTGAGTATTCCTTGTTTATTTTTTTAAAGACTATTTTTATTCTCTATCTTTTTCTTTGTGTGCTTCATTACATCAAACATGGAGTCATGCTGCATTAAATTGATTAAAAGTGACAGCAAAAAAGTTGCTCTAAAATGAATTTTCTATTTCCAATCTTTCTATTCTTCAAAGAATCCTAAAATTAATGCATTGCAGTTTTCAGAAAAATATTAAGCAGCACAACATTGATAATAATAATAAGAAAATGTTTCATGAGCAGCAAATCAGCATTTTAGAATGACTTCTAAATAATCATAAGACAATGAAGACTTGAGTAATGATGATGAAAATTCAGGTTTGAATCACAGGAATATATAGTTATTTGAAATTATAATAATGGATTATAGTTTTTTAGTTTTAATCAAATAAATGCAGCCTAACTGAGCATGAAATATTTCTTTTAAAAACACAAAGATCTGATCCCAAATGTTTCTACTGTATTCACTATTTTTTTATATATATATATTTTTGGGAACATGGTTAAATGGTTGACAAAAACACATCAATTTAAAAATGCAATGAGTTTATCTCTCTACCCATTATATGAAAAGGGTCCAGACAAGCTTTTAAACATTTTTGGCACAGTTACAGTACTTTTTTGATCATTAAATTAGCTTTGGAACTAAAAGGGTTTTAATTGAATAAAAATCAATTCAACAGTTTTTCCAAATGATGAAAATATTGCATGATTTTAATTGTTGGTTACTGTCAAGAACAAAGTTAGTCAGTGCAGAGTGCCAAATATTGTGAATCTCTCCTATGTCCGTCTCTATTGTTAGGATGGTGTTTAAGTGTTTTCTGCAACGCGTTCTCATCCTTTAGCGTCATATAGAACGTTATATGACAAAACGGCGTTATACTACGCACATGGTACCCTTTATCGTTTATATAACACACGCTGTGATGGTTAGGTTTAGGTGTGGGGTAGGGTAGGGTAGTCTCATATTACGCTAAAGGATTTATGACGCCTTGAGTTTGCGTGTTATATAAACGATAAAGGGTACCATGTGCGTAGTATAGCGCCGTTTTGTCATAAAGCGCTTTATGTGACGCTAAAGGATGAGAACGGGCTCGTTTTCTGCACTTTCCTCATTGTCAGAATAGATGCTGATGTCCAGATAGTCTGGAGAATGAAGACTTGCATGTGTAAGACCGTCAGAAGTCATGCTTAGCGTGCTAAACAGAGAGGGCCTGTCATCTATCCTTTCCGCTTCCTCCCCCAGTCAACCCCCACCTGCCTCAATCCCACCCATGCTCTTTGTTCCTGGGTGCACATCCTGTGTCTTCAGAGGCCGAGGGCTGGAGGCTGCATGGGATGAAGGGGAAGCAGTTGAACACAGATTTAACCTGTTCCTAGATGTGTGGAAATGTGGAAGGCGTTTCTATGTAGTTTTTTTTATTTTTCTATGTAGAATGTCTAGGTTAGTAATGTAACCTCTGTTCCCTGAAGAAAGGAACAGAGATGTTATGTCCCTCCTGCCACAGCCCTGAACCACAGATGTATGGCCGGGATTCTGTCTCTGCTCCTCAGCAAGACATGAATGAAGCGAGTAATGCCGGTGCCATTTATACTCGTTTGTCTGGGTTGGTGTGACTTGACACGCATATCTCACTGGCCAATGTTTTTTTTTTTCTGTTACCACTTGGAGGTGAATGGGCTCCCAGGTGAGACCTCATGACGTCAGTCTGAGTTCAGTTCTTCACAAAGAACGCCTTCTTTGTGAACACAAACACGACCCGGATTGATACTGGCATCGATGCCGGGTTGGGGACCT
Organism: Hybognathus amarus; assembly: GCA_030378365.1. Taxonomy (NCBI): domain Eukaryota; kingdom Metazoa; phylum Chordata; class Actinopteri; order Cypriniformes; family Leuciscidae; genus Hybognathus; species Hybognathus amarus. Next base: position 161,400 of record JAQIUQ010001785.1, on the reverse strand, counting down.
AGTAACATTGCCGAATCAGTCCCGGAACACGCGCTGTGTGAACAAAAGCCAGAACCAATGCCGTAAGGGGTGTGTCATAGTGATGACGCTCGTGCCATCACACGACTCTGTTGCTCTTAGAGGAAAGTTTGTGTTCGTCATCAACAAAGAAAGGATGAACAAATCTCTGCAAACTGGAACGAAGCAGAGACCAGGAGCTCCTCACTGTCCGCGCTGAAGCTGAGATCGTTCACCAGTTTGTGGAACGATATGCGCGTGTACATGTTTTCGACGCGTACGTTACAAGTCTCATCCTGACGTCATGTGTCTTTCCGGGATCTTTCCGGGTTGTGTGTGAACGTACTCACTAGTGATGCGCGGGTCGGCTTTTTTCCAACCCGCGGGTCCCGCTTTTATGAAATTATTTGGCCCGCCCCAGCCCGCACCGCACCACTGTCTCTATTTTTACAACCCGCCCGCCCCGCAACCATTAAATAGACATAGTAGCTACTAGGCATTGTAATGTAAATGAAAATAGCCTTTATTTCAGCCTGAAAGTGCTTGGAAACATTGCCTTGTAAACTGGCAACAACAGACGAATTATGAATATGAACCATAAATCAGGTCATATTAATAAACATTTTCAACATTTACAAAGCAGCATTTGTATTCATCTAATAGGCTAAACCATTTTTTTATTTCTTAGACCCCCACAAATATGTCTTGACATGCTGGAAGTGGACATTTTGTGGCGCTACTGTTTGTATATTTTTCACACGAGTTGCACTTCAGGTAACCGAGACTACTGTTGTCTCCTGCTAGCCTGCAACTACTGTACTTATGAGAACCGCTCCCAAACATTAGATTTAGCAGCCTGACCTTTTTTCTTTTAATCATGTATATTCCTGACCTCAATTTCTCCCGCACCTCGTCTTCCATCTTCACTTATATTTCTCCGTTGTTGTTGTTGTCGAGGCTGGCGGCGGGAGCTGCTTGGCGCGCCGCTTCCGTGACGTGTCACGTGACACCAAAGGTTTGGGAACCTCACGCAAGTTAGTTGCTATGGCAATCGTATTGTAACCTTATCAAATAACCTTATAAAATATGAAAATAGATATTCCCAAATATTTAATATAGGCTGGAAATTACAAGCAACATACATGGATAAAAAAAAATAATAATAATTAATGACCCGCCCCAACCCGCCCCGCAAATAAAGTGACAATTTCTTTACCCGCCCAACCCGACCCGCGGGTTACCGTGGTTCTTTGTGTTTCGACAGCCAAAGAACCGGTTCTCGGCTGGGAAACTGGTTCCAAAGCGGCACCCACTCTTTGCTGGACTAGAACCATTCTTTTACCATGTCATGCTTACGTCGAGGGCTGGTTTAGATGTGTTCTAAACATCTTTTCTGACCATAATATAGGATCGCAAAGCCAGGAGAAACATTTGCAGAAACACAATGGAGTCCGCCTTTGTAATTGTTATGCTTGAAGTTGGCGCAAGCGTTTCTATAATTTTTTTATTATTATTGAAAACATTATAAGCAAAGAAGAAAACAGTCACAATATAGAACAAATAAATTGAAAGAAAAAAAGACACAAGACCGGGTACATAACTTAACAGAAAATATTACATCAAACGAAAAGATTAAAAGACTTGCATATTTCAATTGTACTTGCAAACGTTTCTAGCTAAGACGTATGGCGACGTACACAGTGACGTAACGACGTTGTTCCCTGGGCGCTCTAGTCAGTGGAAAAACAAACAGGTTCTGAACGGGTTCGCAAGTTTGAACCAACTCCGAACCAATTTTGAACCAGCACCAGTTCCGAACCAGTTCTTTTTTGGTGGAAAAGGGGTACCAGTGAAAGGGGCTGTAATGTCTCCGTACCCTCTTTCAGGGAACAGGGGTGACATTAGTAACCTAGACATTCTCATACAACGTGCTCGGTGCAGTCAGATCAATAATGTTGAATATTAAGTGTCCCCCAACTAAGCAAGCCAGATGCAACAGTGGCAAGGAACCCAAACTCCTTCATGTGACAGAAATGGAGAAAAAACCTGAGGAGAAACTAGACTCAGTTGGGGGGCCAGTTCTTCTTAGGCCTACAAATGAACATGGTGTCATTATGATTCAGGCTGCATCACAAGTCAGAATTCAGAACGTGATCGGGAAAAAACTAATAAAGAAGGGCAGTCACAGCAACAATCATTCTCCCATCCTCCATCCTTTTAAAGTTTATGGCTCGTCCAACTTGGGAATTTGGGTATCAAAATTACAAAAGAGCTTAAAAGAGCTGGCTTGGATCCATCTTTTTGCTTCTCTTTTTCCTAGCTAACTAGAGGAGCATACTGTACTCGAGTACATACTGTATTTTTATGATACATGTATCTTCCTTTTTGGAAATTTATAGCATCCATCCCCATCCCCTCCCATTATCTCGACAAGAGAAAGTCTAATGGGGCAAAGTGCTTTGATGACAGCATTTTCATTATTGGATGAGTTATTGTTTGATTTAGTGAGCCTTCATAACAATTCAATAAAACCTTTTTCAGAACATTGTACCCCCACAATGAGAAAATTTTAACTAATTTAGAACAAGGTCTAAATAATTAACTTATTTAACGTCACTAGTAGCCAGTCAGTATTGCTGCTTTTGCCTTTAGCTTAAAGAGTACATTAAAGATTGCATATAGTCTTGCATGCACCATATTTAAAAATTCATACATACACTTTAAAATCACTTACTTTATGTTCCCTGGCTATTAAAACCCGGAGTGAGATAGCACATTATGGCCTGAAAGCTTCCTGGTGCCTCTCAGGTTTATTTTCATGAAACCTTTGTCTTTGGCATGTTTATGTTAACACATAATCTAATGCTTTTAGGGAATGCTAGGTGTCTATGTATGGCCAAATCAGCCAGTGTAGAGCTGTGGTGGGTCCGGAATTGCATACAGCTTTCTATAAAATTACATTTAGGTGACATTGCTGATATAAACATGCATAAACTTAAAATAATATTGAGGTAATTGCAATCAGGGCTGTGAAACGATTAATCACGATTAATCGCATTCAAAATAAAAGTTTGTGTTTTCATAATATATGTGTGTGTAGTGTGTATAATTATTTTGTATATATAAATATATAAACACACACACATATGCATGTAAATATTTAAGAAAAATGTGTTATCAATGTATCAAATATTTATATTTATGTATAATATAACTTTGTATAAATATAAAGTATATACATGCAAATATTTCTTAAATATATACATGCATGCGTGTGTATATACACATATTTATATATATATATATATATATATATATATATATATATATATATATATATACACACACACTACACACATATATTATGCAAACACAAACTTTTATTTTGGATGCGATTAATCGTGATTAATCGTTTCACAGCCCTAGAAAACATTTCTAAAAAAAAATCGCAAAGCCCAACAATTGGCTTTATGCCCAGCTGCACTACTTCCTGAACTTAAGCCAGCTCCTTGTTTCCTGTCTGCCATTATTGGCCAAATTGATTAATTCAGGTGTGACTGATTATTGTTGCAGTGACTACTGAGGTCAGTCACACCTGAATTAATCAATTTGGCCAATAATGGCAGACAGGAAACAAGGAGCTGGCTTAAGTTCAGGAAGTAGTACAGCTGTGCGTAAAGCCAATTACAGCTTCAATATCATAAGCAAGTTTTTTTATCTCATGGTTATGCATCTGAAAATGATCATCTCTCTGAAGACTGTGTGTAAGTTTTAGCAAAACGATTTATCAAATGTCGTTTCAAATGCACCTCAATACATCCTTCCTTCCGTCGACTTTAATGTGGCTTTGTAAATGAGGCAAAATGTAGGTCAGAAGAGACAGCTGCAAGTATTTTTTATTTATTTATTCTGAGAAAATAATGAATTCCTATGGCTGCATGTGGTGAAGTCTACTGTGCTGTGTGTTATGACCCAGAATTCTGAGACAAAACATGTTATAATTGCCTTGTTTACATCAGTGTCTGCAGTGGGATCTTAGGGAGCCATGAGCCTCTATGAGATCACCAAGATATATTGTTACATTTGACCAAATACAGTTTTAATATTATGAATGTATGGTTATAAAATATTAATAGCCTAGACATTTCCCTTCAAGGATACCACAGTTTGTTGTTTTTATGTTTTTTAGGCATTGGTTTATCTGAAATACATGTGCCAAATAGATTTTTGAACAAAGTATGAAGGAATCTTATGCTCACCAAGGCTCAATTTATTCGACTAAATACAGTAAAAACAAAATATAAAACTTTTTTTTTAAATGGCAGTCATGTATGGCTATTTCAGTAATGTAGGTAGTAGTTTATGCATGCAATTTAAAATCCTCTTGTTACGAAGAGGTAAAAAACGATATAAATACTGTTTGTTTTCTCACACAAACCACTTGTTTTGTGTCTTAGGCCATCAATGTGTCATTAAATCATGTTTAATTTGGACTTCTCTGTGCATGGTCTTTCGGGTGGTGACCATAGACCTGCATTATATGACTGACAGACAAGAACGGTTTGACCTAAAAAATATCAAAATTGAAACTACTGCGGAAGCAAAGACACCTATAACTACATCAGCTAAAACATGCCAAAAATAATTTAAAAGTGAACTATCCCTTTAAATAATATATATATATATATATATATATATATATATATATATATATATATATATATATATATATATATATATATATATATATATATATATATATCACTGTGGCTGTCATAAATTATTTTTAATACATTTTCTGCTTTGTAGAATAAAAAGTCAAATATCAAATCAAAATAAATCAACAAAAACATTATACATGACTGTAGTCTCTCTTGATTTGCATGTCAAAGGCAAACATTTTCATGAACAAATTATTACAGGACATGAATGCTGGGAATATCTCTCCAAACAAATTTCCTTCTAAATGAATCAGGGTTTATGGCATGACCACTTCATGTGCTCAGCTAAATATATAATTAATTTTTAATTCCTTCCTGGTTTGTAAGAAGCAGCCAGGATGTATTAAAAATCCAAAGAAATTAATTAATCATGTATACATCATACATATATTATTGACCTTCTGCAAGTATGTATATATTGATCGTGACAATTTCAACTTTCTACCATTAAATGTTAAAATATTAAGGAAATATTAAAATGCCCAAAAAATATATGATCACATTAATCTGAAATGCACTGTATGGTCATCATTTGATGAAATATGAAGCAATAGTACATTTTGGTGTCTCTCTTATCTGATGCACCCTTTTCAGGTCTTAAAGCAACACCAAGTAACTTTTCCACTGCGGTCACCCTACAGGTTGGAAGCGGAATTGTCCATTACCGCTGTCGTAAATAATTTAGCCTACCACCATTGTTTATCTGGATTGTTTATCCAGCACCGGCTTTGGAATGAACGATGTCCACAGACAAGATAAAATATGTTGCATGATTTCATAAATGTATGATGTATTGCGACGTCAGAAGCGAAGGAAAACTAAATAATGACTATTGTAATGCTTGATGTAAAGCAAGTCAAAATTTTAGTTTTCTTATCTATCATTAGATCTACAGAAATAAAATGTGATTTTTATTTTGTCTCCACCATGGCGATAGACTTTAAGAGCGTGTCCAAGTGAAGACTGCGCAGTCACAAGAGGACACTGTATCCATGACACTGAGAGCAGCGGACACGAGCGCTCGGCTTGATTTAAAAAACAACAGATTTAAGCGCAGATGTCTTATTTAATAGCTAAACTAAACTAAATGAATGCTCTGCTAGTTAACCCAATATGTTTTATTTATTTGTATTATAGGTACTCAAAATGCCGAAATCTAAATTGATGCCTATGTACGATTATGATTGGCTAAGGCAGAGTCAAATTTCATAGTAGCAAGTGTTCCCATTCAGGGAACTTCGAGCTTGCCCATGAAGACGCTCCACTCCCGCCGTGCCCTCTTCGAGGAGAGTGGTTCGGTTCGCACTCCCGCGGTGCGGGTCCCGCTGCTGCCGAGGCACGGCGAAGGCTGCAATCGTGGGATCGCAAATGGATGTGTCAGCAGGGATGGAGACGGGCTCCGCCTTTCTCTGCCCTCAGCTGACAGATACAGCGCCTCAGATCCAGACTCGGGGGTCCGCGCTGCGGTTCCTCCCGACCGGGCTGACGGCGCGCCTCACTTCAACTCATCTAGTTCCGAGGAGCTGGATGTTGTAAGTGTGGATACAGTGGAGACTGGGGACTCGTCACTTCAGTCTCCGGTCAGTGAGGAGCTAATGGAGGTTTTGACTCACGCTGTTGAGAAACTGAGTATTGAATGGCCATTTGAAAAGCAAGAGACCAGAGTTAAAAGTAAACTGGAACTTTGCCATCCCATTCATTGCCTCCACGCCGGTGTTTGCCTTTTTTCCTGGATGTTCATAGAGAGGTTATAAGATCATGGAATAAACCGGTGTCTGCGAGAATCCTTACACAGCAGACATCGGTCTACTCGAATATATCGGGGGCTAAGGCGCATGGTTATGGGGCGATGCCGAGGATGAGAGGGAAGTTTTGGCGAGCCATCTTTCTCCTGAAACGGCATCGTCCTTTAAAACACCGGCGTTGCCCACCAAGCCACTCAGAAACACCTCGGCTTTGGTGGGCAAAGCTTACTCGGCGGCGGGACAAGCAGCCTCTTGTTTACACACTATGTCTGTCCTGCAAGCCTATCAGGCAGATTTATTAAAGGATATGTGTGAGGGGGAAGTGAATTTTGATACGTTGAGAGAGCTACGTCAGGCAGCCAATCTCTCTCTCCATGCCACTAAGGAGACGGTCAGATCAGTCGGCCGTTCTATGGCAGCCCTAGTGTCCACGGAGAGGCATTTATGGCTAAACCTCTCAAATATGAAGGAGAAAGAGAAATCCTTCCTTCTGGACGCGCCGCTGTCGACTGTGGGCCTCTTCGGTGACTTGGTAAACTCGGTCATCGCGAGGTTCCAAGAAGAAAGGAAGCAGGCAGCGGCGCTCCAGAAGGTCCTCCCCCTCCGTGTGCATGTCCCGGGGGCTGCTGGGCAGGAGCAGCCCCGGCCATCGAGTAGCTCCTCACACAGAGCGCGGCAGAAGAGGAGCGTCGCGTCTCGGGCCCCTCCCCAGCAAAACTGGACCGAAACGCGGCGTTCTCAGACGAGGTCTTCCAGGGGCATAACCGATCTGAGGGACGGTTATTGTCGCCAGGAAGGCCTCGTCGAAGAAGTCCTGACGCCACTGGCTTCTGAGGGCAGTCCCCACCGAGAGGACTGTGTTCGCCGCTGTACCCGGCGCCCGTTCGGTCTCGGTGCCCTCAGGGTCCGTTCTGCTAATCCCGCCTGCGGGTGGGGGCGCAGACGGTCTCGGTGAGCGGTGTCCCGAGGGACGCTCGTTTGCTCAGAGAAGCGATATGAGAAGAAAGACCAAACCAACCGTTCCTTGCCAGTGCGCCATCACAGGGCACTGTGTTTGTCACTCAAATATCTCCAGAGACCAGTCTCGAGAGACTGGTACCCTTCAGTAGAATTTTTAGCAGAGTGGAAAAGTCTTCCGAATGTTTCTCATTGGGTCCTGCAGACTGTCGAGCGTGGGTACGTGATCCAGTTCAGGTCGCGCCCGCTTCGCTTTCGGGGGGTTGTACCCACTGCGGTGGGCCCCGAGCAGGCTCTGGTTATGGAACAAGAGGTGAAGTCCCTGTTACTGAAGGGGGCGATAGAACGAGTTCTTCCTCCCGACAGGAACGGGGTTATTACAGCCGTTACTTTCATAGTTCCGAAAAAGGATGGGGGTTACGTCCAATTTTAGATCTGCGCCAGCTGAAATCGCGCAGTGGGGAGATTCAAGTTCAAAATGCTCACTCTCAAGCAGATCGTGTCACAAATCAGGTCCGAGGACTGGTTTGTCACGATAGATCTTGAAAGACGCTTACTTCCACATTTCCATCCTTCCACAACATCGGAAGTTCCTGAGGTTCGCTTTCGGGGGCGAAGCATATCAATATCAGGTTCTTCCATTCGGTCTGGCCCTGTCTCCTCGAACCTTTACGAAATGCATGGACGCAGCTCTTGCTCCGCTGCGACTCCAGGGCATTCACATTCTAAACTACATCGACGATTGGTTGATTCTGGCTCAGTCGGAGCAGCAGGCAGCTCGGCCTGAGATGTCGTCCTCGCCCTTATGGAAAGGTTGGGGTTGAGACTCAGACACCAAGAAGAGTGTGCTTTCTCCGGTACAGAGAACCACTTTTCTGGGCGTGGTTTGGGCCAGTCACTCACGGTGAAAGAGTTTCAGAGATTTCTAGGTTTGATGGTGGCAGTGTCCAACATCATACCTTATGGTCTGTTGTACATGAGACCTTTGCAGTGGTGGCTCAGGGCCAAGGGGTTCTCCCCGAGGGAAAACCCGTTCCGCAGAATCAAGGTCACGCGACGGGGTCTCCGTGCCTTGGCTATGTGGAAAGAACCTTGGTTCCTGTCCCTGGGACCGGTATCTGGGAGCTCCGTGTCATCGGCTAACGTTAACAACAGACGCCTCTCTTACGGGCTGGGGAGCGATCATGAGTGGTCGCTCGGCTCGGGGTCTGTGGCAAGACCATCAACTTCACTTGCACATAAATTGTTTGGAGATGATGGCAGTGTTTCGGGCCCTGAAACATTTTCTCCCAGACCTGAGAGGTCACCACATTCTTGTCCGGTCAGACAACACATCGGTGGTCTCTTACATAAATCATCAAGGGGGTCTGCGCTCACGCCCATTATACAAGCTAGCTCATCAGATCCTTCTGTGGTCCCAGGGGAAACTTCTATCATTGAGAGCAATGTATATCCCAGGATATTTGAATCAGGGAGCGGACATTCTGTCGAGGCAGGGGCCGAGGCCCGGGGAGTGGAGACTCCACCCCGAGGCGGCGGAGCTCCTATGGAAGCACTTTGGTCGCGCCGAGGTAGATATATTTGCATCCAGAGAAACGTCCCACTGTCCTCTGTGGTTTTCTCTAAATCCTCCAGCCCCACTGGGGTTGGACGCGATGGTGCAGGTGTGGCCGAGGTCACGCCTGTACGCCCTTTCCTGCGATTGCTCTGCTCCCAGGAGTTCTGGAAAGGGTTCACCGGGACGGGTTCAGTCTACTGTTAGTAGCCCCGTACTGGCCGGCCCGAGTATGATTTGTAGACCTAATTTCTCTCCTCGACGGGTCTCCCCTGGAGATTCTGGTCAGGAGGGACCTTCTATCTCAAGCAGGCGGGTCGATACTTCACCCCCGCCCAGATCTTTGGAGGCTGTGGGCTTGGCCTCTGAGGGGGCCCAGGTCATAGAATCTGGTCTCTCGACGGAGGTCGTGGAGACCATCCTCCAATCTAGAGCTCCGTCCACGAGGAAATTATATGCCTTGAGGTGGAAAATGTTCACCTCGTGGTGTGGAGAACACCAGTTGGACCCAGTTAACTGCTCGGTGTCGGCGGTGCTGGAATTTCTTCAGGAGCGTTTCTCCACAGGGTTATCCCACTCCACACTGAAGGTGTATGTGGCGGCCTTATCGGCTTACCACGTCTCTTTGAGTGGACTTTCTCTCGGGAGACACGCACTCGTAATTCGTTTCCTTCGTGGTATCCTGAGGCTGAGGCCAGCAGTGCGCACGAGGGTGCCGGCTTGGGACCTAGCGATCGTCCTAGAAGGGCTCTGTCGAGACACCATTTGAGCCCATTGAAGAGGTTCCGGAGAAGTTTGTCACCTTGAAAACTATCTTTCTTCTGGCTATATCCTCCCTAAAGAGAATAGGAGATATTCAAGCGCTGTCGGTTTCTCCCTCGTGCCTAGAGTTTGCTCCCGGTATGGCAAAGGCCTTTCTCCTCCCGAGACCGGGTTATGTCCCTAATGTTCCGACTAATGTCGTTAGACCTATTGTGCTGCAGGCCTTCTGTCCTCCTCCGTTCCGGACTTCAGTCTGAGCAAATCTGAGCAATTGTTCATCTGTTTTGGACCGCCTAGGAGAGGTTGTCCTGCATCCAAGCAGAGGCTGAGTAAGTGGGTGGTCGAGGCCATCTTACTTGCATATGAGTCGACCGGTTGGCCTTCCCCTTTGACTGTCCGTGCTCATTCAACTAGGGGTATGGCTGCCTCTAAGGCATTTTTGTCGGGGGTTCATATGAACGATATTTGTGATGCAGCAGGATGGTCGTCACCACACACGTTCGTGAAGTTCTATCATCTCGACTTCAGCTCCACTCCAGGGGCGCAGGTGCTTTCGTCTGAATGTGCGTCCTGATTTTCACATGACAGACACCTGCTTGCATGGTGGCGTTGGTATTCAGCGTTCCCATTGCGGTTACACGCAGCTTCGAAGTTCCCTGAATGGGAACGTCTCTGGTTACGTATGTAACCTTAGTTCCCTGAAGGGAACGAGACGCTGCGTGTACATGCCATACTCGCAGCATGCCTGTGAGCGCTTGCTTCAGTCTTATCAGAAGCTGTCGCGCTGGTGTTTTTGGTGTGCTTTATAGTTTCCTGGTCGATACATCACCCCGCCTATGACATTCCGTTTCGCATTGGACTGATTTTATACGTGCTTCATACGCACTCACGCAGGGGCGTTCCCATTGTGGTTACACACAGCATCTCGTTCCCCTTCAGGGAACTAAGATTACATACATAACCAGAGACGTTTTTTACACACTTGCCAGCACACGCGCAACACACACTCACACAACAGCTAAAGGTTCGATGAAGCAGCTGAGACAAGTTGGCTCACAAGTTTTTTTAACAGTAACGCAAATACTTACTTTCCCTGGTAACAAGTTACTTTTATTATAGAGTAATTCAGTTACTAAGTAGCGAGTAACTATAACTAATTATTTTTTTTAAAGTAACATTCCCAACACTGGTTATAGTGTTTGTTGTTGATGAATAGGGGTGTCACGATTCTCCAAATCCTCGATTCGATTCCATTTTTCGATTCTTAGGTCACGATTCAATTCGATTCTCGATTTTTATCAATCGGCCAATCAGGATGCTCTCTTCATTACATGTGCTTTATGCCCATTTCACACATACTCTGTGTGCAGTGCGTATGTTGCGGTGTGTATGGTACAGGAGCAGCATGCGCTAAAGTGCTTTCACATAAGCTATTTTTATTTCAAATTCAGATATGCAGCAAATTTTATTAAAAAAAGTTGTGTCCGCATTGAGATTCTCTTTGTACACTTATACAAACTTGAATGGATGTATGCATGTTTAAACACAATATAAACAACGTAGGTCGATAATTACATGCATTACTTATATATATTAAGGTTCTCAAGCAAATTTTCAAATATTCAACCATGTATATTAAAATCACAAACATTTTAAATTAAAACTTAAAATTGACAAAAACAGCCGACTCTCATGCCTTTTCTTTTGCATTTAAATTTTAATACAATAAATCTTGCATGTCTCAAAGAAGTTGTTATTCTACCTCCACGAAATGAGACGAGTGTCGTTCATTATGACCTTGTTGAGGTAAATTGTAGTTTTCCTTGCTTAAAACCCTGGTCTTGAAGAAAAAAGATGAAAAGTAGTATTTAATTAAATACATTTATGGTGAGATTACTACATTTTATTGAATTAAATGCATTTATAGTGAATCTTATAAATTTTCAGGTCAATCTGAGTTCAATTTGACCACGAACCGTGCGCTAGTCACTTAATTCAGCGTTCGCAGCACAGCAGAAATAGATTCGGCGCGGAAACGATCTCTGCACTGCTGTATATGCACCGCAGCTGGAACGGATCGACGGACTGCATCTGCGTGCAGTGTGAAAGCTGTTAACATGGGTACGGAAACAAATACGCTTCACATACACATTGCAAACAGAGTGTGTGTGAAACGGGCGTTATGAGGAACACATGCAAGCCAAGGTCTCTCGCTCTCTCCCTCTCTACTCTATCGTGCGCGCAATGTGGTTTGGAGCACAGTTTTTTCTGTCTCTGCATGCACGCTCGCTCTTGCTCACTTGCTCTAGATTACGGGAGATTTTAACCAATTTGCGTGCATCAGGGAGCCGCTCATAAATATGCGGGAGACTCCCGGCACTTCGGCGAGACTTTGGATGTCTGCAAACTGGGGCTTTTTTTGAAGCGCGAACGTTGTCAACATTACTCACTGTAAATCCAAAAAACTTCCACACTTGCCACTTCAATGAGGAGGGGTTCACATTCTGTCGATGGGTCTCCTGTGTCTGCAGTTTCCATGCTATCTTTTGAATGGCTTAGAGGTTGACCATAGACTCGTCGCAGCACTTCAACAATCGTGTTTTTTTTTCTGCTTGGCAAGCCGAACGGACATTACATGGGGCGTGGCAGCATCGACAATTTTGAATTAATTTCGATCGATTTCGATTTTAATAAATTTCGACCGATTTCGATTTTAAATCGTGATACCCTTATTGATGAATTTTAAAATTTGGCTAAAACGCAGCCCTCATCACTGTCACTTCTTACCCAGCCATCCAATCACAGTGGAAGAGGGGCGGGGCAAATACCACACTGACCAACCGTCACATTCTGCCTGTATTATGTGAAGAACAAGATGACAACAAGCATAATAATGGAACAAAATCATTTAAAACAAGAGCCAGAGCAAATACTTTACATTGTATTGACATTTTTTAAATAAAAAACAATACAGAAACAAACTATCTATGAAATTAGATACTAGTAACACTTCTGTGGATTGTTTAGATCATAGAAAGCAAAGCGTCTCAACTGAAAAAAAATGCTGCACTGCCAAAACTCTCTCTGGTGGCCACAGCTAGGTGTTTTCACCAGTGTGCCTAGTGTTTTCAGCTGGCTAAAAGCACTTTGGTGGACACGTGGCTTAAGGCTATGTTCACACTGTCAGTGCGAATCCGACTATTTATGTAACTGATTGGAATCTGATCTAAAATGAATGACATCCACATTGTTTATCACAACTGTTCAGAACCGATTTGTGTTTTTCCATTGCTGTTATTTCGTTTCCCAGAATATTTGCATTGGTTTCTATGGCAGTGAAATTGTGTTGGTAGGTATACAACAACCGCTACATGGAGGGCGTTATTTACAGCATGACCATGTGTAGCCGCCGCGCTGGACTACTGCGTCTTCTGAGGCAGCGACAGAAACATAGAAGGCTAATATGTGTGGCTTTATTCCATGCTGTGGTCTTCATGTCTCCGTTATATTGCCATTTCCTGCTCATCTGGCACTTTGCAACAACACAACCTTGTTTCTGCAGCGGCTTCCTATGACAGTGTCTGAAATTTACATTACAGCAAGTGGCTTGAGAACATCACAATAGCCATGTGACATGGATTTCAATAGCATATGCACAAAAATCTCGGAGCTTAAGCCGAGCCTCAGATTCGAGCCTCCTCCAAGGACTGCCAGCCAAGTTAGTTTACTATTAATCTTTAAGGCTGAATGGGCAGGCGAACTAGTGAAACATTTGGTAATGCTTGAAAACAGCAGTAATCTGATAACCAGATTAATGTAGTCTAGTAATACCCTGGATATCCAGAGTTCTCGCGAGAGCACAATTTGAATTTGCTCCGCGAGTCACCCATTGAATAATGATGCTCTTTAACTATGCCCCTGTAGCTGAGCAGCATCAATCACATCGGTGTATCTGATAGGTGGACCAGAGGCGAGCTAAACAGATGACAGATGTTGTTAGTAAATGTATGACTTTTTTCATATTCTCCTTGCAAAAGCAACAAAAGTCGTCTTGTTGCTCCATTTCCATTAGCCTCCATTTAGGTCTCTCAGTCAAACTATTCTCCTAAACAAACTCGTTTCCTTCCCTCTGGATACGTCACCCCGTGTATTGTTGTGATTGGTCGTAGTGTTATCTAATTGCGTGCAGTGAGATCTTCAAAGGCATGCTTGGTGCCGCCCCTCAAATTGGGCGATTTTCATCACTCATTGCCAGACCCATAATCTTTCGGATTTGAGTCTGGATTTCCAGGCTAGTCTAGTAATACAAATCAACATTTACTTTTTTTTTTCGATCGATGGCTGATGGGAGTGTTGGAAAATGTTTTGCTGTTCCAGTCTGCAGAAATTACATGCTGAAACTTTTAGTTTGATGCCATCACCTTAATTATTATCCCAATTGATAGATAGTTCAAGGTAGCTTCCCCAATGTTTCCAGTGTGAGTATAAAACATGGACACCTCTTGTAAAGGTTCTGACTATTATGACCAGTTTTTAGACAGAACAGAAGGAAGAAACTCTTTATAATCACATCTCGCATCCCTTTCCTCTTCATGAATATTTTGTTACTCTAGAGCATTGCCTTTTCCTATTGATCATTTCCTCTTTATTTCTTAAAGCTTGGTGTGAAAAGGCTGAATATTTAACTGTAATTGCCATTAATGATCTAAATCACTGTCTGTCATTATCTTGCTGCCAGTGCCTGAGCCAAGGGAGCATAATAAGAGGCTCCACTGAATGAGCCATTGATTTAGATGAAGACAATTTGACTCTGGAGATTTCAAAGAGGCAAGTTGAATGGCTGCTTCTCTTCCCAGGTGTTTGCATACGCATGACATATTCAGGAGCATTGTAGCTGCCAATCTGCTCTCAACTCTTTGGTAGTAAGACATGACTTTTTTGGCTCATGGTACTGTAGTAGGATGTCTTGGTCCCATGGCTAATGATTCCAGCTGGTGACTGAAGAGGAACCCTTAAAGGGGGAATTTCACGGCTGGCTAAATGGATGATGCAAAATGACTGACAAACAAAAGGGGGGATAAACACTTATATTTATCAGTTAGGGGTGTAACGGTACACAGAAGTTAACGTACATCGGTTTTGGGGTCACGGTGTTCAATGCAGGTTTTGTACAACAGGACAAAGCAAGAAATCCCCCACATAGCAACATTGGGACATCCTAGATCCGGCCCATGTGGAAATGAACATTTTATGCCACAAACGTTTTGTGTGGCCCACATAAAATGTTGTCGTGATGAGCAATGAGTAAGCAGAGGACAGTCTGTTGATTGCGAGAATGAAGATCTAATCATTGTAATGCAGTTTCTGCTCTCTCTAATGCTCTCACCAATGCAGACACAAAGATGTACATACAGTAAAAGCTTTGTTGTGCAGTGTAACGCGTGTCATTGATTTCATAACGAGTTGTCCAGATAAACTCGCGCTGTGTGAAAAGATTGTTCTTTAATGCTTTCTGTATATAATTTGTTCACAATTTAAATAAAGATTATTTTCATCCTAGTAAAAGAAAGTAGGACTTACTGATGAATAAACAATATTGAACGATTTTGAGAGAAAGATTACCTGTCTGAACTTGAACAATTAGGCTAACGTACACATCAGAAATTGTTGCTTGGTAGCTTGATTGATTTATCATCAGACGTTCACCGAGAAATGTTTGGACCATATACAAAACTTTGGGAAGTGCATTTCCAGAGAAAATTAAATTAACCCATTTTTTCTTCAGAGGCAAAACATTTCGGAAAACTTTTTCTGTTTTTTGGCTATTCATTTACATAACAATGCTGTTCCCTTTCGTAGTCACTCAAGTTACGTCGGATGACGGAGAATGGGGTTTCGCCTAGAAAGCCAATCCTCTTTGAGTTTTTAAAAACGAGCCAATGGTATGAAAATGCCTTGGGTCTGCGGAATTTGCAGAGCGTACCTCCACCCCACCTCGTGGGTATAAAAGGAGGAAGCAGACGCAACCGCAGTATGTTTTCGCTTCGGAGCCAAGAGATTTCTTCACTCCACAAGCCACTTTCACTGAGTTTCATCTCTTCGAGACGAGCGTCCTCTCCAGCGTTGGTGTGACGGCGAGATTCTGCATTGCCTGCGATCTGAGCAGTGCAGAGTGAATTTCCTCCTCTCATTGTAAAAGAGCTGCACGTGGCACGTCTTTTTAAAGATGTCTCGCCCATGTTCTTCTGGTTGCGGTCGATTCCTGTCTCCCTCCGATGGTCACGAGCGCTGTTTGGTGTGTCTGGGCTTTGAGCATGCTAAAGCAGTGTTCGTGGATGAGTCATGTTCCTTTTGAGGGAACATGACCATCACAACACTTAGATCCAGACTCAATGATCTTAAAGCTGTGAGAGTCCCTGGGCCCGCTACCCGTTCTGCTTCCTCTTCGAGGGGGAGCTCTTCGGCTCACGGGCTCAGCAATCTGACGGTGACGGTGTGGAACAAAGCCCAGATGCTTGTTCGATTTTTCATTCCCCTCTGTTGCTGAGGCGGAGGGGAGCGGATGTCATCCCCGGACCATGCTGCTCTCCTCCCCTCTCTCGCCAGACCCCCAGCAGAACAGATCCCAGTGGAACGCTGGTCCTTCCCTGGTCTCTTCTGTTGGGGAGCGGAGCTTCGACTATGCACCCGCAGGGGGTAACACTCATGCGTCTGCCGGTCTCTCCGCCTCGCTTCCCCTTCCTGGGAGCTTGGTTAGAGTTCCCCGGCCTATCCCGCTGGGTCGCCAGAATGATCAGACTCGGCTATGCGATTCAGTTCGCAAGGTCTCCTCTTCGTTTCAGAGGAGTTTGCTTTTTGGTCTTTTGCGGTGGCAATGCCCTGGTCATGAGAGCGGAGATTGCGACCCTGCTGGCGAAGGGTGCAATCGAGACTGTCCCTCCAGCCGAGATGAGGTCAGGGTTTTACAGCCCCTACTTCATTGTCCCCAAGAAGACCGGTGGGTTACGACCGATCCTGGATCTTCGTGTTTTGAACCGTACCGCTTCACCGGCTACCATTCAAGATGCTCACGGCCAAGCGCATCTTCGAATGCATCCGGCCTCAGGATTGGTTTGCAGCAATAGACCTGAAGGACGCATACTTTCATGTCTCCATCTTGTCTCGACACAGACCGTTTCTTCGGTTTGCTTTCGAGGGACAGGCATATCAGTACACGGTTCTCCCATTCGGGTTAGCTCTGTCTCCTCGCGTCTTTCCGAAAGTCGTCGAGGCAGCCCTTGTTCCCTTTCGCGAACACGGGGTTCGCATCCTGAACTCCGACGATTGGCTACTTCTAGAGGTCAAAAGATATGTTTTTTTGCACGCCGATGTCGATACCGATCTTTTGAAATCCGGGTCAGCCGATGGCCGATTAATGCTGCCGATTTATTTTGGCCGATATTTGCTTGGTTTTTAACCTCTATTTGAAAGATAAAATGTAAAAGAAATGATAATTACTTAACATAAACTTTCTCAACAAAAACATTTTATCCTCTCAAAAAAACATGTATTTCCTGAAACATGTCCTGAAACATGTATTTTTGGTTTGTTTTGTTTCTTGACAGACAAAGACAAATGGACATAACCTAATTATCACAAAAAAGGAGAAAAAAACTTTAAATTATTTATTTTTTTATATATAAGATTTATTATATTTTATTTAAATTAACTTCTAACAATAACGTATTTCACTAGTAAATTGCTGTTGAACGACAAAAACAACCACCAGATGGGAAAATTATATTTTACAAAAACTTTAAATGCACCACAGCGCACCGTCCGCCTGTTGTTCTTCAGACAACGGGATCCCGCTGTTGGACCTTTTAGTCTACAGTGAAATACAGTCACGCTTAACACTGTTTGGCCAGCATTTTAACCATGTTTAATCCAGCTGTAATGGTCAGTGTTGTGCCTGAATGTTATGCTATCGTTCATTGAATGCATTCATATTTTGGGCAAACGTGAACGGAACGTACTGTATTACTGGCTGATGAACGTTACCTAGTTCATTCTGGTGTCTGTGAACGCGCGCTCTCGGGTGCCAGATTTCTATAGAGCCCTCCAGGCGAAAACCCGGCTAAAACACATGTAAACAGGCCTTAATATGTAGTGAAAAGAACACCCAATCTGGCAACACCAGCCACCAGTATCTAAAATCTTACATTAATGTGCAAACTTCGCCCGTTGATAAAATAATTGTCTGTGTTTGTATATGGGCTGTGGCAATAATAATAAAAAAGCTCGCAACATATGGAAAAAAGAACTATGAATGAACTAGCTCATTTTAAAATTTGTAAACTGAACTTTGAACTAGTTCATGTAGAAAGCGAACATTCCCAACACTGCTAATGGTATGTAAAGCGACGTTTCTGTTATTCTAATGTCCGTTTTCTGAGCATCCGAGAGAAGCACTGGCATAACAGTAGCACCAAACTGAAGCACAGAAATCCGTGTTGATCTTCGTTGCGGAAGATAACGGTGGTTAAGGTTCCAGTGCTGTATTAGCACCGGGTCTGTCTGTAGCTATACCCACTAGCAAAGCCTATAGTGCGTTGGTCTCCTTTTTTATTACTTATTTCTCTGCATTGAGTGACAATCCTCTCAAATATAAGACACACAAACAGAACAAATAAAAGTCTCAGATTCACTCTGTAATTGCAAAATTATTGCTTATTTATTGTGACATGATAGCAACTCTTCTGTGATGATGCAACTTCAGCTACGATCCAAAGTAGCCGAATGTCTTGTCGCTTATTCAGGTTTTTTCTCGAAGTTGGCAGTATCATCATTTCAAATGTTTTTAATTAAATATAAAGGAGTTATACGAACTGAATCATTGCCGTTAGCTCCTTAGGCACTGGATGAGGTCTGCTGCTTAGTGCTTACTCGGCTGGAAAATGACTCCAGCGGCAGCGCGCGTCAAGAACGACAACACAGGGCTGCCCACAGATGCGCCTGCCTAATAATCGGCTTGATATACTGGGAGATTGGTCGATGCCGATTATGTTGAAAAATGCCAAAAATCACCCCGATGAATCGTCCGAACCGATTGATCGGTTCGACCTCTAGCTAATTCTAGCACACTCTCGTGAGCAGATTTGCGAACACAGAGATCTCGTGCTCCAGCACCTAACCCATCTGGGCCTTCGGGTCAATCGAGGAGAAGAGCAAACTTTGCCCCGTGCAGAGGATCTCTTTTCTCGGTATGGAGATGAGACTCGGTCGCCATGTCCGCGCGGCTCACGAATGAGCGCGCTCATTCACTGCTGACTTGTCTTCGACAGTTCGGAGGGCAAGAGTGCGGTTCCACTGAAACACTTTCAGAGGCTCCTGGGGCATATGGCATCCGAAGCCGCTCGGACTGCTTCATATGAGACCGCTTCAGCTGTGGCTTCGCGGGTTCCTGGACAGGTTCCCAGCGCCTTATGCATATCAATTGCCTCAAGCTGCTGGCAGTAGGCCTGGCCCTGCACCGCTTTCGAGCATTGCTCCGGGGTCAACACGTACTTGTCCGATCGGACAATACCGCGACAGTCAGTGTATATCACCCATCAGGGTGGTCTACAGCTCACGTCGGATGTCGCAGCTCGCACGCCACCTCATACTATGGAGTCAGAAGCACCTGAGGTTCCTTCTGGCTGTTCACATTCCAGGAGAGCAGAACCTGGCAGCCGACGAGCTGTCACGGCTCCGCCCAGTCTCCGGCAAATGGCGACTACATCCCCAGTTGGTCCAGCTGATATGGGACCAGTTCGGGGAAGCACACGATAGATCTGTTCGCTTCCCAGGACTCATCCCATTGCGCCCTGTACTATTCTCTGTCCTCAGGGCACGCTCGGCACAGACGCCTTGGCGCACAGCTGGCCGCGGTGTCCACGCAAGTATGCATTTCCCCCAGTGAGCCTTCTCGCACGAACGCTGTGCAAGATCAAGGAGGACGAGGAGCAGGTCTTGTTGGTAGCCCCCTATTGGCACATCAAGACGTGGTTCTCCGAACTGATGCTCCTCGCGACAGCACCTCCTTGGCCTATTCCTCTGAGGAAGACCTTCTTTCTCAGAGATGGGGCACCCTGTGGCACCCTCGTCCCGAGCTCTGGAGGCTACACGTGTGGCTTCTGGATGGGACGAGGCTGGTTTGAGTACCCTGTCAGGGCTGAATGATTATGGAAAATAATCTTATTGCGATTTTTTTTAACCAATATTGCGATTGGGATTTAATATGCGATTAAAAAAAAGTTCTTTACCTTCTGTATTAGTCGACAAAGACGAGCAATAAATCATTGTACAGTAGGGATGGAAATATTTAGGCAGCTCATGATCCGAATCTACTTTTCTTATTAATTAATCTTAATAACACTTAAAATATTATTTAATTACATGTGTAAAACACATACTTTCAAAAATAAATATATATATATATATA
Organism: Hybognathus amarus; assembly: GCA_030378365.1. Lineage (NCBI taxonomy): Eukaryota > Metazoa > Chordata > Actinopteri > Cypriniformes > Leuciscidae > Hybognathus > Hybognathus amarus. The sequence continues at coordinate 141,201 of JAQIUQ010001785.1, read as the reverse complement.
TAAAACATTTTAATTAAACCAATTACATGTTAAGAATTTCAAATAGGCTATATAAAATAATATAACTTCAAAATATAAAAGCTAGTAAATAAAGAGAAACAAAAAAAGCATTACAAGCAATAAACAAAGAGTGGTCTCAGTTTTTAAAAGTAGGCTGTCTGAATGTTTTTCATTCAAGAGCATAGAGCTGGAGTGACCCCCCCCCCCCTCAGTAGATACGATAAGCTCCATTCACACTAATGCACATATCTCTTTTGAAATTGTAAATGTGGTTTGTCCTGTTGGTTTAGAGATATAACGGACCATGTTTACATTAATTTCGCGTCATAAAAGCATTTTGACATTCAAGTACATTTAACCAATGAGTCGCTCACAGCAGCATGCATGAGCGCTCTTCACAAAGCATGCGTTAGTATTTTAAAATGAAAGCAGCCTTCTCAGTGATTTTCATAGTTTTAATATATAAGCCAACTGCATTCCAAAAGACATAAATAATGCCTCTGTGAAGCATTTGTAAGGAAAATTCCCACGGGAGAGAACGCGCATTGCAAGAGTAACGTTATAACACCAAGCAAAGCGGCAAAACCTGTTCATTGAAGCCCGCGAATGTCCTTGTGATTCGGTTCAATCCCGAACTTTATGAAATAAGCGTTACTATGTTTTCGGAAGGTTCGAACGTTGTTATGTGTGTGTGTGTGAGTGAGGGAGAGAGAATATAGAAGCAAGCAGAACACAGTTCGTTTCTAATGCACGCGCAGCGTCATCACGCATCTGTGTTTAAAACTAAGCTCAGACTCGATTCTGAAATTCTCTGAATCGATCCAGAATTGTTGGGGAGAGAATAAATAACACAATATCACATACATTAAAAAACTGTTCTTTTCTGAACGCCAGACCGCGTAGTGTGGCAAGTTGATGCTTGATCTTGCAGACTGCTTTTCTCTCGCGTGTCACGTGACCAGTCTAATCGCAGCTCTTGCGATTACAAAATCGCGTTTCATCATATCGCGATTTTATCGCAAATGCAATTAATCGTTCAGCCCTAGTACCCTGCCACCTGCGGTGGCAGCTACCATCACTTCCGCTGACAGCGTTGTCCACTAGACACCTCTATGCGTTGAAGTGGAACTCTTCGTCAACTGGTGCTCTTCTCGCCGAGAAGACCCCGGAGATGCTTGATCAGTGTCGTGCTTTCCTTCCTGCAAGAAGGGTTGGAGCGAAGGCTGTCTCCCTCCACCCTGAAGGTGTATGTGGCGACTATTGCCGCATTCCACGAAGCAGTTGAGGGTAAATCTTTAGGAAAGCACGATCTGATCATCAGGTTCCTGAGGGGAGCGAGGAGACTGAACCCTCCTCGCCCTCCTCTCGTACCCTCTTGGGACCTCAGTGGTTTTAAGTGCCCTGCAGAGGCCTCCCTTTGACCCTCTGCAATCAGTTGAGATTAAGTTCCTGTCTATGAAGACAGCGCTCCTGGTTACACTGGTCTCCATCAAGAGGGTAGGGGACCTGCACGGCATTCTCCATTGACCAAGCGTGCCTGGAATTCGGGCCAGCCTACTCTCATGTGATCTTGAGACCCCGGCCTGGATATGTGCCCAAGGTTCCTACCACTCCCTTCCGGGACCAGGTGGTGAACCTGCAAGCGCTGCCCCTGGAGGAGGCAGACCCAGCCTTGGCACTGCTCTGTCCAGTACGTGCACTCCGTGCTTACGTGGATAGAACGCAGTGTTTCAGGACCTCAGACCAGCTCTTTGTCTGTTATGGGGGGAGCCAGAAGGGAAGGGCTCTCTCAAAGCAACGGTTGTCTCACTGGATAGTGGACACCATCGCTTTGGCTTACCAGCAGCAAGGTCGACCGTGCCCCCTTGGTGTGAAAGCCTACTCCACTCGGAGCGTGGCTTCCTCTTGGGCTCTAGCGCATGGCACCTCGCTAACAGACATTTGTAGAGCTGCAGGCTGGGCGACACCCAACACTTTTGCGAGATTTTATAATCTGTGAGTGGAGCCTATGTCCTCCATGTACTCGCTCACGCCAGTACTGGACCTGCTCAGGTGTCTTCGCTTGCTCGCCATTCCACTCCTTGGACTGGATAAGTGCGATATTCCTCAGCTGAGTCTTCCGTTGAAGCCCTGAGTCCTCCAGCACTGTTGATGCTGGCGCCAGTGTCTGTTGATCTGGACGTCGGCTAGGTGCCTCCGTGTGTATGGTTCCCTTAGGCAACTGTCACATGTGTATTCTCCACTGTAAGCCTCTCTGAGCATGTGTCTTCCCTCGGCAAGCCACCGTGCCATTCTGGAGCCAAGTTCTAGCCACCCGTAGGTTGGTGACTCCAGTATTCCTCCATATGAGTCCCTGCGGGCCATATGTGTATTCTTAAGTCCTCCCTTCGGTAGGCATACTGTGGCATATTCCTCCCGGGATATGCTTCCCAGTGTACCTTGGTATTCCTGTGTTAGGTGGGACTCCTTGTCCGTGTAAGTCAGACAGGGGTTTGGACTTTCGCAGGGCACTGGAAGACAGCTGTGAAGGTGGCGCGATGGCACAGACCCCCATTCTGCGTCATCCGACATAACTCGGAGTGACTACGAAAGGGAACGTTACGTCTCCCTGCCACTTCCGCTGTTCCACTGGGTAGACGCCTGAGTTCAGTCTCGGCTCCTCAGCGAAGACATACTGCGGTTGCGTCTGCTTCCTCCTTCTATACCCACGAGGTGAGGCGGAGGTACACTATGCAAATTCCGCAGACCCAAGGCGTTTTCATGCCATTGGCTCATTTTTAAATACTCGAAGGGGATTGGCTTTCTAGGCGAAATCCCCATCTCCGTCATCCAGACGTAACGTCTCCGTTCCCTACTCAGGGAACGAGTGTTACATACGTAACCGAGACGTTTTGGGGGCCTGAAAACGCAAACTTTTTAAAGTGCAAGTTTTGAAAACCATAATGTTATCATCTCCATGTAAACTACAAAAACGGAAATTTGTAAATACGGTAATGTCATGCGAAATGCGTTACCTGTTCAGTCTATTGGCGTGTAGTGTTTTTTGCAAAGTGACATGCCGACTACTGGATCTCCTATTGAGATTTTAATATCATTATTAACTATAATCACTTATGATTATCATAGCAGGCTAATATAAAGTTATACTTTGCACATATTTAATTGCACATACAGATTTTTTGTATTGTTTAAAAAATATTGAAAAATGTATTCTCAAAAATCATGTACAGTGAGTGGGAACATTTTCCCATGCTACTAACGTTACACTGAAAACAATAATCATTTTTGTTGTAAGTTGTAAATAAAACATATTGTAAAGTCAGTGCCCTAAAATGGTCATTTGCATTACAAAACTATTTAATTAGAGCCATACCACTGAGTGTGTTAAAAGGCATCATTCATTGCCAATGCGACTGCTTTCTTTCACTGAATGCCAATGTGCTTTCAGGGTCAATTTCTCTATTTTTTTTAAGCAGTGCCAGCTGTACCATGGTAACATAAACAGTGACCATCACTGATTTTTTTTCATTTATTTACCAAATGCTGTTAAAAAAACAGCAATCAGGATATTTGTGGTGTCAATAAAAATTTGTGTAGAGTGAAAGTAACTTAATGTTGTTTTACATGACTTTTCATAACTCAGAGAATACTACATAAGAAACATACATTTTAGACCACATTGACAAATGTGTTTGTTTTCGATTACAAAAATGATAAGTAAACACAAATGTAAATAAAAAAGAGAAAGAAAAATTTGAAAAAGGAAATGATTATTGTATGATAGAAAAGAAAATACACAGTAAGCTTTTCGAGAGCTGTCTCAGCACTATCATCACACTCTTTTTTAATGAATTTATATGACATTTCCAACCATTCATGATTTATTGTTTAAATATTTTAATGTTAATGTAATAATTTTAGCACTTTGGGATTGTTTTTAACTATGAAAAGTGCTTTACAAATAAAATATATTATTATTATTAATAATTTAAATGTTAAAAACATTTTCTACTCATAATTGCTACCAGATAAAATCTTTTAGAGCTTGGCATAATTTGTTATTTTGAGGCCACCTTAAGTGAGAGTTAATATTGTGAAGCTAATACTGTGGTCTACTTTATATCAGTTTTGAACAAAACATTTTGTACATCAGTGCCATTAAAACCACTTCAAATTTGTCTTCTAATGCTAAAGTCATAAAAATCCTCAAACTTGTGTTTTTGAAGCCACTAATGGTTCACACTCACTGCTCTAATAGTAAACAGCTTTTTGCTAACTGCCTGTAAGATCCCCATCATTACACACTTCTTCTATCGTAATACAAAATGCCTTCTCTGAAAGCTTAATGTCCATTAATGAGGACACTCCCTCTAATAAGGATGTAAAGTTGAGGAGAGGATATGCTGGTGTCCAGAGGGATTTCTGGAGACACCACAGCTAATTTACAGCAGCATTAGGGCTTAACAGAGAGGAAAGCAGGGTAATTTAATTGAAGCCCTTTGACTAGAATAAACATGCCTGAAGGCTATCACTACATAGGACACTGAAAAGACAGGCTGAGAAGCTTTGCGCCTCACCTGGCTAACTTTAGCCTTGGTCTGTGAGAGCACTTTAACAAAGGCGGCTTTAGGGATGGCTGCTCTACGACACTGTGTCTCACAGTGCAGTGTGCTTGATCAGACCTTCCATTTCTTATGTAAATCCAAACCCATAAGACTTTTGCTCATCTTCAAAACACAAATGACGATATATTTAATGAAACAGAGATATGAGATATTTTTGTTCCTACACTGAAAGTCCATTCTAAAATGTTGACACTTCAAAAAGTTTATAAAGAAATCCTTGTGCATCAAGCGGCATTTAACCTAGAGCTGTGTCTGAAACCGCTCACTCGTTCACTCATTCACTAATCCCTATATAGTGTATGGCATTTGAGTGCACTATATCTGCAAGGAGTGAACAAGATGAACTTGAGTGAATTCGGACGCTGACGTTTACACTGTGCGTCTGAGAGTTGGAGCTGTCACAGAAAAAGGCTTCATCACACGTACTGATAACTCCTTTATCTTACGTTACTTACTTTATAAAATAATATTACCAACAATAACAATCATAATACTTTATTTTGTAATTATATATACCTCCGTGCCAGCTTTGTTGTTTAATTGACTGAAATTGTAATTCTCACGCTCACAGATGATGTGTTGTCATGAAACGCCCCCTACGTAACCGTTATTATATCCGAATGAATACGCTTCCTAATGTTGTTTAACGGATATTTTCAAATCCTCCACTGGATGTAATGTAAGTTAATCTCTGGTTTAAACTTGCTCGCGCCACACTTTCATGCGCGCTCAGTTCTCTCCGCATTGGATTGTGGGAAATAGTGCTTCAGCAAGTGTACATCGAATCTAAACTCGAATTCAGAGAGGATTGTGGGTAAAAGTAGTGAAATGAAAGTAGGGAATGATGTCGTATTCAGAATTTGGACACCTCTACAAAATGGCCGACACCCAATATAGTGCACTATATAGTGGATAGGGAGCGATTTCAGACACAGCTTTAGTCTTTTGAAGACACGCGTTGCTTTATATGGTGAGTAAAAATAAAGTCGTCTTTTATTAGCATATAAACATTAATCAGTGCAAATAGAGCATCAAATACGGTAAATTGAAGCTTGAATATGCATGGTTGACACTAATGAGAACTAATGAGGTTTGTTATTGCGCATCACGCAAACACATTTAGCTCCGCAAAAAACAGTTAGATTTGTTCGCACGCATTCATTTTTCACTCGCATTTTTGGTTCATTTTCAGTTTTGTGTGATATTGGGATAAGTAATTGATTACACAATTTTAATTTTTGGTGAACAGCTGTCACGGATCTGTGGCTTAAGTGAAGACGAACAACAAAAAAGGAATCGAACTTAACAGTCCTTATACAAAACCCAACAAATAACACAGGAGATTTTTTATGAAAGTGCTGAGACATGGCGACCAGTGGCGCTGCTGATGTGGTGTCTGTATTAAACTGCAAAACGACTATTTAAATAGGAACCCTGCATGTTCTGCTTGTCTCTGTGTGAATGGCGCAGACACGTGGTTTCATTTAACGTTACCTGACACACACACACAATCACAGACACACTGAAGCACGAGTGACAATTGCGCTGTTTTCAGTCTCTGCTGCCTCACAACATAAAGACATGATTCATGATTCCATTCATCTCTGAGAGTAACTTCATGACCATTTTATTGATTCATTTGAGAAAAAATATCTTCATATCATACACGCACAGAAACTCAAAGGTCTTCGCGTAATTTTTGCTGTAAAAAGTTCTTAAATTCGTTAATTTATACTATACAGCAGCTCTGGAGAAAACAGTGATGTCATCGTCCATCTCTGGGGTATGTTCCCAAAAGCATCGTTAGCCAACTATGGACGCAAGTTCCATCGTTATCAGCATAGTTCAACGAGTTGTTGTTTCCCAAAAACATAGTTCTTCTAGCAAATATTCGCAAACACCATTGCAAAGTTGTGTGGTTGGAATGACAGCTCTCGACCTGTGGTTAGAAGCATAGTTTCTTGTTTACATGACATGTGGACTTAATAAATCTGTATCTTGAGCAAAATAAGCATGCTGACATTTAGTACAACCTGTGTCTTTTATTTAGAATACATACAAATGTAATTTACATCTTTGAGTTTGTCAAGAGATTTAGAGCACCCTTTTTGAAGAGTGCCCATGCGCACATATTCCTACCGACTTAAGAACGAGCCTGGAAATAGAGCAAACTGAGAAAAAATGGAAATAGTCCTCAGATGCCATGTCCGTAATTTATAGAAAAACATCTAGCATTAATTCGATCTCAACAGATTTAGTAGTTATTACTCCACCGACTGCTTGACATCATTAACCAGACGTGGTTGAACGAGTGAATTAGCAGTGAATTACGTTGTTGTCACGGAAAACGCATGCCTGTTCAGTTCTCATATAATGGTGTCAATGCAGGCAGATCAATATTATTTATATCACATCAGAGGGAAAATGGAGGAAAAAAAACCTTGGGATACACCAGGCCCCCTGCCTGTTCTGTTTCTATGGTGTTTGATTGTTTGTTCAGTCAGGTTTGTTCATTTGCTCTTCAGTTTTATGTAAATCCTGTGTCTGGTTCTTTGTCAGTTATTAGCATTACTTGTTTTCGGTTGTTCAGTTCCCAATACTGGTGAGTATCCGTTTGTTAAAGTTTTAGTTTTTTTTTTTGTTTAATAAAGCTGCTGCACGTAGATCCTGCTTCTCTGACCTCTGCAACTGGTTGTAACAGTAGTGTTCTAATTCTGAACATAGCCAGTGTCTCTGTGTATTTGACTTTATTTTCTTATTTGGTTCTTCAGTTGTTGTTTACAAAAGGTGGCACCCTAAATCTTTGTCCAGAATGAAAACAGCTCATTTCGTTTAGGCCATATACAAACAGATAAAATGCCTTCCTTTCAAAACGTAGGCCATCACATCAGCACAGGCTGATTTACGACTTAATTTATTGTTGTTTGCTGTAGGGTGCTATCTGTGAAAGTAATGAAGCAAAACTGTGGGTGAGGATCTAATAGATTTGGTATTATTTCAGACTGAGCCACTGAGGCAGTCAATCTTTTCACAAAGGCAAAATAATGTCAGTACTTCTATGTAAGAAAACCTGCTAAGGGTTTCTTTGCAAATGCTGCAGACAAGGTGGCCTTTTTAAAGATGTTTGACTACTTAATGGCATCAGAAATTTGAGTACTTTCTGTGGAGGACTTTTCACAATATACAAAGTACATATTGATTTACTTTTGTCACTGGGTAATAATATGGTTTACATTTTGTGATGATACAAACAATCAGAGCAGTTTAAGAATTTGCTATCTGTCATCGCCATACATAAGCAAACAAAATGTAGGCCTATGCGAATAAGGTTGTAAAACCCAACAAGTTAAGCTAACTCATTTCATTTGAGGAAACTGATTGCCTTAATTCAGTATAAGTTTATAAAAAACAATAGTTATAAGTACTCTGAAATTATTTCAGTTGAGTTCCCTAAAAGTAGATATTGCAGTCAAGAAATTAAGTGATTAATTAAGTGATTGTTGACCAAAAATGATGAACACCTGCTGTTAACATCACTGAAGGAAAAAGAAACACAAGAACTACAACTGACTTTCAACCACAACATTAGATTAAATAAATTGAAGATAAAATATGTTTAATATCTCTCAAAATCTCAGCAGAGGATGATTGAGCAACTCCACAAACAGCATTACCAGCTTCACTTATACTAATCATTTTGACTTTTATCAGTGCATCGGCAGAAGTTGTAATTGTGAATGAACAGAGGTTTAGATGATGATGATTTATTGTTTTATTTAAAGACACCATGCGAGTGGTCAGTGTTTGCTTTAGTTGGGCTCTTGATACTCTGGCTCCTGTAACTGTGTGTTTATATAAGACATTTGTAATGGCACAAAAAAAGAAAATTTAGTTTTGATGATTTATGGAATGATGAATCATAATTTACGTGTCTTGATTCTCTGATCTTTTCTAGAGAATAATCTCTGATTAAACGGGTGATATATAACTTGTATTATTCATTATAAAAGAACTGTGATTCTGCTGCAAGGCCCATTGTTGTTTCAATCAGATTTTAAAAACCTCTATGGTATCCTGCTGACTTAAACAAACATCAAGAATCAGTATATGAATCTCAACAATGGTGACCATTAAAAAAAAACGATTAATTCTGCAATGCATGCTGGGAGCCATGGATAAGGTTTGTATTTTAGTAGTACTCAGTATGCTTTATAGTATGAATCATTTTTCAATTGTCACCATTGTTGAGATTCATATGCTGATTCTTGATATCTGTGTTAGTTTTGGTAATTACATTTTCTGTAAAATCTTGCATACGATATGATAGTCATAATATTATTAGTTGTAGAATCTATTTTCAAATACAACTAATAATATAATCAAGATTAGATTCTGAAGGAGATCAGGGAATTAAGTGATGACTGTCATCATCAAACCTTGACCAACATCATCTGATCATACTTTTCCTTGACTTTTGTGCTATAACAAATGTTTCATGATTAATTAACTTAACTATACATATATTATTCAATTATCATTCTGGGATTTAGAAATGTTCTCAATCAGGTTGAGTTCTGTTTCAGTCATTCAAGCCACGTCAAGTTTCAGTATCAGTTGAGTGCAGTGAACCCAATCTAATTGAGGAACTATTACTGTTAGGTTTTACAGTATGAACATTTCCAACTTTATATATAGAGCTTTGCGATAAAATAGTTTACATCATGCAATGGTATAAACAGTCAAGCAGTTGAGCTTTGCTACACTAAATCTCACTGAGAATGTCCTACTTTTTCTGCATACATACAGTATAGTCTCAATCTGTAGTGTTTCTGTTCAGTTTTTTCAAGAATTCTTAATTAGTTTATAATTTAATTCCTGTGTTTCTATTCTCTATGTTTGTTGCCATGGATATTCATTGAATTACTGATTATCTTATCACACACCTGTTCCCTATTTGTTAGTGAGATCTCTGCGTACTTAACACCCTCAGTTTCTCTTTTGGTTTGTTTAATATATAGCTGTGCTATAGTACATTTTGGAAAGGTATAATCATGGCTGAGATTTACTACACTATATAATACATATATCCCTGGACATGATTGGGTTTGAGACCCAACCTTAGGTTATCTAACCTCTCTGAGTCTAGAGTCTCGACTCTGACTCGAGAGAGCTGGTCTCGACTACAACACTGTGGTGATGTGTATCACTGTCATGGTTAGATTATGCATAAATATGACAAGGTTAAAATTCATGACCCAAAGCAAGTATTTTTGTTATACTTGGTTGAAACTCTCTTCACATATTTTACAGTTACTTCAAGAACCAGAATAAACTGTTGTGTGTGTGTGTGTGTGTGTATTAATATACTATTTAAGCAAATGAGAACAATGAATGATTTAGGGGTCTAAATGTGATTTCTCAACACACCTATTTCAGTGATATCTGTCAAGGGGTAATTTAATGGATGCTTCTTATGTGTCACTCTTGTATTTCCACAGGGTGTTCAAGAAGGCAAGTCCGAATGGAAAGGTAATATTCCGTTCATTTTGTCCCTCCTTCATGTCCACTGTTGTTTAGAATCTGATACTTCAAAGGTTTTCTGTCAGTGTCTACAGCATAGCCTGATATGAAATGGTTATGTCTGAACAACCACAAATATTGAGCAACAAAGAATCTCTTGTTCCAAAATTTGATTTGATTCTTGTGATGGTGAGCCAGACTGATGGGTACCAGCTCAAAACGGCTGTGGGTTAGCATTTAGCCTAGCCTGGAGTCTATATCATTAGCAGGGAGACCTGTAGTCGCCACAACAGTCCTTGAGCAGGAAGCGGGCGTGAGGCGAATGTGGAAAGAGGGGCATGTGACTCAGTATCCAGCCTTCTGCAAAGCTGGGAAAGGCTTTTCTAAGGATCGGCACAACACAACTATATGTAAACATGTAATTTTGAATGGTACAAATTGGTCTTGATCAAAATGCACATTTAGTTCTCATAACTTAATAAAAGCATTTATTTTGATACATTTAATGAAAGATAAATATTGAACTGTGCATACACAATGGTGCAAATTGGCTTTTTAACTCAGTTCAAATTGTGCTGTGTTTGAAATATGCTGATTTTAATTATATAATTGTATTTTCAGCTAACTGTGTACCTTGGTAAGAGGGATTTTGTTGACCATGTGGACCTTGTGGATCCTGTTGAATAGGCAAAAACGAATCACAATCTTAAATTTTAGTTTAACTTCATGTTAGTAAACATGTTACATCGTAATTTATTTGTAATTAAGAAGTCATAAATGATTATGCGTAATTCATTTGTAATTACTTATAAACTGTTCCCTTATAACTTATCATAATTATACCACCAAACCTGTCCCTAACATTACTCGTATTTGACCTTAATAGCAGTAAAAGACATGAACACAATTAGTACATACCTTAAAGCTGCCGTCGGCAACATTTTTTTGATCATATTCAGTGAAATCGACACTATAATCCGACAGAACAACATAAATAAAGTGGTTTTAGAAAAAAAACAGAGCTTCTAGCTCCATCTGGAGCGTGTTATTTGTTTTGCAAAAATCCAGCGCTCCCTGTTAACTGTGTCCAATCAGCCCAGGGGGGTGTGAGATCTGACTGTCAATCACAGATCGGGCACACGCCACCCTCGCGCACGTTACAATCACATGCACACACCTGAAGTTCGCGCAGTAAGGAAGAGTGATGGCGGAACACTAACAAACCAAGTAAGCTCATTTAGAGTATAAATGACGTTAGCAATTGCAATATATTGGTAGATTAGCCAGGGCAGCATACCTCCAAATAATCCATGGTGTTGATGAATGCTGATGAGTACGGTCGCGTTCACAGAAAACCTGGTGCGCACGCACTTGAGCACGAACTGTGGGAGAGTATTCGTTGATAGTGGGGGAGGGCCACATGAGTTGTAAACATTCAAAATGTTGCCAAAGTCCACTCAATGAGCCATAGTTGCCGACCGCAGCTTTAAATCTTTTTTATGTAAGTACATTAAAGACATCTTATATCAAGTGTGAGCTTATAATATTGGATTATTTAGCATTATCTGCTGTATTCATCAAAAAACAACACAATTTTACCATTTAACTTTGTAAATAGTTGATGAATTTAATTTAAAAATTAAAGTAATAAAGAACAATAATTTCATAGCTAAGCTGCAGCTGACATTTTACCCCTAATCTATCTTTTTCCTATTGCAGATGGTGTGGTTTTAATTGATCCAGAGTACTTGAAAGAAAGAAAAGGTGAGGAGCCTTTTTTCTCCATTTTTTAAGAGCCATGGTATAGCAATATGTTATTTATGTGGTCTCATAAAAAAAGCAATAGGTTTATATCACAGTTGTTCCTCCTAAACAAGATTTAAGTGCCTCTATATTGCTTTTTTTCGGATATTATATATAATGTAGTGTGTAAAAAACTGTTTGTGAGTGTAAAAGGTCTGCAAAGTTTTAAAGATGAAAGTGCAGGATAAATGCAGTTTCTCCCAAAAGAAAGAATCGATTCTGAACTGACTGTAATTAATCGTTATTAATTCCAGTCTGTCTTTCTGCTTAAACGAATGTGGGTTTGTAACAAATCTCCATAATGCCAGCCTATAGTCCTCAATGGCTGCCTGCAAACATAGTCTAATTACACACCCTTACAGACCCTTACATTACACACCCTTACATTACAGACCCTTACGCACTGTAGTTGTAGCTGAGTCTGGAAGAGTTTGATCTGTGTTGTTGACATGTCAAAAGACTGTTCTCTGCACTGTCAAAGCAAATCCACTTTTACATGCACTTCCAAAGGATGAGGAATCTGGCTCAAATTGATATGGTAAAACCAACACAATCACTACCATTCGTATCACTGTGGAAGGACCATCTGACCAATCAGAAAGGAGTAATTTAGAGAGGCTGAATCCTTTATCCCTTTCAGACACTGTGAAATAAGAGGTGATGCTACAATGTAGATTATGAGATGAAATCTATTGTCAGGAGACCCCCTAAAAAGTAAGGAGCCGATATAAAATAACATGATGGAGGCGCTTTAAATGAAGAACAGATCATTTGCAGAAGTTCCCTGATGCACTGATGTTTCTCCTAAGAAGAAGACCCTGTTAATCACACATTCAGAAGAGGTTTCAGTGTTACAACCATACTCAGATTTTAAAGATACCAAAGTCTGGAATCATCATGAATCAGAAATCTCAATATGAACTCAATATGATCTTTTTTTCCAAGACTAATTTCTGAGATGTAGAATCCACATTCATTTAATGGCTCTGTACACTTAGTCTACATTAATAATTGTTCCATTTGTTGCTGGTTTTCTTTTATTAGGAACTGGGAGAACAATGACTGTAAATCCATTAAATAAACAGTTAATGTTATTAATTTTCCCACAGTTTTTGTGACACTGACGTGTGCTTTCCGCTATGGACGGGAGGACTTGGGACGTTCTTGGCTTGACGTTTCGCAAAGACCTCCTTGTGGCCAATATCCAGGCATTTCCTCCCGTGCCTGAAGAGAAAAAGGGCTTGACACGTCTACAGGAGCGATTGATAAAGAAACTCGGAGAACATGCTTACCCCTTCACCTTCGAGGTAAAACTTTTTTTTTGATTTCCTTAATATAATGGCAACTATGTTATGCTGTGCAGAGATTATTGGATTCACTGTTGATTAAATTTGGTCCCTTCATCCCCATTTCAATCTCAAGTTTAAATGTCAAACCTTTCCTCACAGATTACTCCGAATTTACCCTGTTCCGTCACGTTACAACCAGGGCCAGAAGATACAGGAAAGGTACATTTTCCCGCAAATAATGTTCTATAGAGCCAGACCATATATATCGGCATGCCGATATTATCTGGCCGATATTAGGCATTTTCCAAATTATCGGTATCAGCAGTTATAATGGCCGATAAATAAATATTTAAAAAATAAACAAATTTAAACAGACGAAACACGCTTGAACCATGTCATGAGTGTTGGAGTTGTATAGTTTGTCCACCAGAGGGCACTCTACACCGTCCCTGTTGGCAACACTTGTTGAGTTGGTCACGAGACATACATTGCTTGAATAACAATTAAAAGAACATCCCCATCAGTCGCGGAATTAGTTAGTAATAATTATGTTACGTTGCTACAGTGTAGTTGACTGACTGTCCTTTTAAATTTTGACATAGTGACTGAAGTATTTCTTTATAGCGCGTGACAGTTATAGCAATGAGACCAATCATCCTTGGCCTGTTATATTGAAAATGTGTGTTTTACACTTTGCAGTATGACGCCATTCATTGCTAAATTATGGCTCATCGTAGACTAGCGTATATCGGCATATCGGATTTTAAAACCAAAAAATATTTGTATCGGTATCGGCCTTCAAAATCCTTTATCGGTTAGGCTCTAATGTTTTATGATGTTGGTTTTTATAGATATAGAAGTAAAGAAAGGGCTATTCATGATTCCGCACTCTCCAGAGTAACATTTTCTTTTCTTCTTGTCTGCAAAGGCCTGCGGGTTGACTTTGAAGTCAAAGCTTTTTGTGCAGAAAATGTTGAAGAAAAAATCCACAAAAGGTATAACCTTTCACAATGGCACCCAACTGAATAACAGACACGCATGTTTGCAACCGTTTCGCCAATCGTCAACCGAACCACAGGCTCTACTCTTCAGGACAATGGGAACCCCAAAAACTCACACATACCAGAAAACCTTTTAAATTACAAAATAATAGAACATTAAACACTAACAGAGCTCACCCTATATATTAATATCGAGGAAAACACAACTAAATAACACTTCATTTTAATGTTTACTCTACTTCAACAGTCAGAAGCAAAGAATGCTGGGAACTAGAAATCTGTTGTGTACATTCACATTTATGTGGGAACATATATGTGCAATATATGTACACAATAAAGGATGAAACTAAATGAATATTAAATGTAATGCTATTTTTGTCTTCAATTCTGAATATTTTATATCTATCAATATAAAGCCACATGGTCAATACGTGTATTGCAGTATACTTAAAAATATAAGCACTAGTTTCCCATGTATAGAAATGTTTTATGTACACTACCGGTCAAAAGTTTAAGATCGGTAAGATTTTTTATGTTTTGAAAGAAGTCTCTTCTGCTCACCAAGGCTGCAATTTTTTCGATAAAAAATACACAAAAAACACAGTAATATTGTGAAATATTATGACAATTTAAAATGACTTTTTTATGTTAATATATATTAAAATGTAATTTATTCCTCTGAAAAAATGCTGAATTTTCAGCATCGTTACTCCAGTCTTCAGTGTCACATGATCCTTCACAAATCACTCTAATATGATGATTTTATGCTCCAAAAACATGTATGGATTATTATCCATGTTTGAAAACTGTTTTTTACATTTTTATTTCAGGATTCTTTGATGAATAGAAAGTTCAAAAGAACAGCTTTTACCTGAAATGGAAAGCTTTTGTTACATTAAACACTACCCTTTAAAAAGTTTGGGGTCAGTAAGAATTTGTATTTTATTTTGGGGGAAATAAATAAGAAATCAATACTTCTATTCATCAAGGATGAGTTACATTGATCAAAAGTTACAGTAAAGACATTTATAATGTTAGAACAGATTCTAATTAAATAAATGCTGTTCTTTGAACTTTCTATTCATCAAAGAATCCTGAAATAAAAATGTAAAAAACTGTTTTCAACATGGATAATAATCATACATGTTTTTGGAGCATAAAATCATCATATTAGAGTGATTTGTGAAGGATCATGTGACACTGAAGACTGGAGTAATGATGCTGAAAATTCAGCTTTTTTTCAGAGGAATAAATTACATTTTAATATATATTAACATAAAAAAGTCATTTTAAATTGTCATATTTCACAATATGACTGTGTTTTTTGTGTATTTTTATCAAAAAATTGCAGCCTTGGTGAGCAGAAGAGACTTCTTTAAAAACATCAAAAATCTTACCGACCTTTAAACTTTTGACCGGTAGTGTAATTTATTTCATTATATTTTGCAGTGTATTCCCATTTTTGTTCCATAAGTGTATTACTCTTTACTCACACTCATAAATAGTCTCATACCATTTGTGCCATGTATATACTGTAAATGATACTTTTAAAAAGGCGATTTGTTGAAGAAAGATTATGGTCTAAATGAGCCAGAAAATCGCAGAGATTTATTACATAGATTGCAGCATATATTTTTGTTGAAGACAATAAATGTCACAAATTATGATATGGTTCTCCTATTACTGGCCGTTCCACAGGAATTCAGTGCGTCTCGTCATCAGAAAAGTGCAGTATGCTCCAGAGAAGCCGGGCCCGCAGCCAATGGCTGAAACCACTAGGCAGTTTCTCATGTCAGATAAACCATTACACCTGGAGGCCTCACTTGACAAAGAGGTGGGTTTGCGTTCAGCTGCTCTAAATATGATGAAATATCTGACGATTGATTGAGGAAAGGCAACAGAAGTAGGATTCTACTATACTGATCTACATCTACATCTAGTGATGGAAAAAGAGCATTACAACTGAAATGCTGTGGGTGCAATGTTATGTACACTCACCTAAAGGATTATTAGGAACACCACACTAATACTGTGTTTGACCCCCTTTCGCCTTCAGAACTGCCTTAATTCTACGTGGCATTGATTCAACAAGGTGCTAAAAGCATTCTTTAGAAATGTTGGCCCATATTGATAGGATAGCATCTTGCAGTTGATGGAGATTTGTGGGATGCACATCCAGGGCACAAAGCTCCCGTTCCACCCACATCCCAAAGATGCTCTATTGGGTTGAGATCTGGTGACTGTGGGGGCCATTTTAGTACAGTGAACTCATTGTCATGTTCAAGAAACCAATTTGAAATGATTCAGAGCTTTGTGACATGGGTCATTATCCTGCTGGAATTATCCATCAGAGGATGGGTACATGGTGGCCATAAAGGGATGGTCAGAAACAATGCTCAGGTAGGCCGTGGCATTTAAACGATGCCCAATTGGCACTAAGGGGCCTAAAGTGTGCCAAGAAAACATCCCCACACCATTACACCACCACCACCAGCCTGCACAGTGGTAACAAGGCATGATGGATCCATGTTCTCATTCTGTTTACGCCAAATTCTGACTCTACCATCTGAATGTCTCAACAGAAATCGAGACACATCAGACCAGGCAACATTTTTCCCAGTCTTCAACTGTCCAATTTTGTTGAGCTCTTGTAAATTGTGGCCTATTTTTCCTGTTTGTAGTGGAGATGAGTGATACCCAGTGGGGTCTTCTGCTGTAGCCCATCTGCCTCAGAGGTTGTGCGTGTTGTGGCTTCACAAATGCTTTGCTGCATACCTCGGTTGTAACGAGTGGTTATTTCAGTCAAAGTTGCTCTTCTATCAGCTTGAATCAGTCGGCCCATTCTCATCTGACCTCTAGCATCAACAAGGCATTTTCGCCCACAGGACTGCCGCATACTGGATGTTTTTTCCCTTTTCACACCATTCTTTGTAAACCCTAGAAATGGTTGTGCGTGAAAAATCCCAGTAACTGAGCAGATTGTGAAATACTCAGACCGGCCCGTCTGGCACCAAGCAACCCATGCCACGCTCAAAATTGCTTAAATCACCTTTCTTTCCCATTCTGACATTCAGTTTGGAGTTCAGGAGATTGTCTTGACCAGGACCACATCCCTAAATGCATTGAAGCAACTGCCATGTGATTGGTTGATTAGATAATTGCATTAATGAGAACATGTGCTCCTCATAATCCTTTAGGCGAGTATATAGTAGTAGTATTATATTAGATTTTAGAAATATTATTATCTAATTGTAGTATCTAATAATATATATTTAGAAATATATTGGCAAATGAATATTAATTTGATTTATTATTATTTTAGCATGTCTCAGCATGTTATTACAGACTTGACATTAAATCCTATGCAGGATTATTGTAAAAAAGTAAAATAAATGATTATCTAAAAAAGGTTTGTAGTCCCAAATAAGAAAAACAGTATCACAAATATTTAGGCCTAAATTTAATATTTATATACATTAATTGTTTATTCAATTTATATCACATAGTTTTAACATAAACAAAGTATATAAACATTAATAATCTTAATTTGATGCAAATGAGCAGATAATAATTTAATTCCATATCAGACTATACATTTTTTTTAGAAACACAAACTGTACATAGATTTTTTGAGGGGCCTTTGCTGCTGTTAATTCGTTTTGTTGTTTGCATGATGCTGTATGTGCATAATGTCTTTCAGATTTACTATCATGGTGAACCAATTAGTGTACAACGTCCATGTCACAAACAACACAAACAAGACAGTAAAAAAAATGAAGATTTAGGTCATTCAGTTATTTATATAGATGGACTTTGTATTACACCAGTATGTAGTTAAGAAACTCTTTGGCAATAACATTTATTTCTATTTTAAAACATTGCCAGTGCGTCAATATGCTGATATTTGCCTCTTCAACACTGCCCAGCTGCCAAGTGTCCAGTGGGCGACAGAGGAATCAGAGTATGTACACTGCAAACTGAAACCATACGCTTAATCCGAATAGAGAACACACCTTGACATCTGTCTCATTGCTCTCTGCTTTGTGCTGTTTTCTAGTGATTTTGTGGCTCCTAGTGCCACATTTTGCAAAGTATATACTCTCACCCCCGTTCCTGGCAAATAACCGAGAGAAACGATGGCTTAGCTCTGGATGGCAAACTCAAACACGAAGACACAAATTTAGCATCGAGTACATTGTAAGTATAATTTCTGATTTTAAAGTATGTTGTGTTTCTTGTGATGTTTATTAATTCACCTTTCCATGGCATTGTTGTCTTAAAAGGTTAAGAGAGGGAGCCAATAAAGAAATTCTGGGCATCATTGTTTCTTATAAGGTGAAAGTGAAGCTGGTGGTGTCCCGGAGGGTAAGTTTGCATTTTACTTATGCGTTTTACAATTTGCTTAACAAAAATGTACAAAGCACTTGCCAGGAATTTCATGAATGGGGATTAGGAGGCCATGATTGGCAAGGGCCATTGGATGTAATTTGGCCAGGACTCCGGGGTTACACCTCTAATCTTTACGAGAGTTGCCATGGGATTTTTAATAACCACAGAGATCCATAACCTTGATTTAACGTCTCATCCAAAATACGGGATTGATTTTTATTTTTTAACTTATGATATTTATGTGGTTGACCATAAATTTGGGTGGGTGAGGGGGATGGTTCTCTTTTACTATCCAATGAGGCCACGGGAGAGGATTTGTAAATGGGAGTGTGCGACTAAAAATGATGCTGGTAGGTCACATAATAATGAAAACATGGCGGGTGTAGTTTGACCTGATTACAATCTTACACAAGTATTCCATAAGATATAGAACATACTTTTTAGCAGTAAGTAAGTAATTACTTATTCAAACTAAGTACCTACTCAGAGACTATTCGATTTCGGGCGCAGCCTCTGTCAATGTAACTGAGTTTGGCAGAGAGGAGGACCATTCAAAAAACCTTTAGAAAGTGTAAAAATCTTGTTACATTATTAGTCAAATTGCTTGGAAAAGTATTTTTATTTAGACCCAGAGTGCATGACCATAAAAGTTCAAGTAACAGGTATTTATTAACAGTTTATGTTTTTATATATATATATATATATATATATATATATATATATATATATATATATATATATCACACATAGTATATATATTTGTATATTAAGGGTTAATGATACAAAAAAAATATCTATATATACGTATATATATATTTTCCTGAACCCATGACCAACGAGCCCGTTCTCATCCTTTCAGCGTCACATAAAGCGCTTTGTGACAAAACGGCGCTATACTACGCACATGGTACCTTTATCGTTTATATAACACGCGAACTCAAGGCGTCATAAATCCTTTAGCGTAATATGAAACTACCCTACCCCACACCTAAACCCAACCATCACAGCGCGTGTTATATAAACGATAAAGGGTACCATGCGCGTAGTATAAGCGCCGTTTGGTCATATGACGTTCTATATGACGCTAAAGATGAGACGCGTTGGACCAACAAATATGTAAATGAGCCAATACCTTAATTATTGTAATACATTAAGATCATGTTTAACTGTTTTTTTTTCCAGACTGCTGGGAGATCTTGCCTCAAGGTACTGTGCTATAAATGTTTGACACCTTCACTTTGAAACCAGATTAAAGCTGTTCCATTACTAAGACTGCATGACCGTAAACTGAAAGAGTGTGTCTTATACAGCCCATTGTGCATACTATTAGATTCCTATCAGTAGTGAGAAACTTTTGGCCAGAATCACAGACAGGCTCAGACACTTGATAAGATGCCATCAATTACTGGACCATTTGTGCTGATGCTTTTAGGCCTGTGGTTCCAGCACTACTGTTAGCCACCCGCATGAGTGGTGGGATTGAGGTTTAGGAGCAGTGTTGGCTGGCGTTTATTTGGTTATCATGCCTACTGGATGCATGATTTGTGTTTTCCTCTCCAGTGATGTTGCAGTCAGAGCTCCCCTTTACATTAATGCATCCCAAACCACTGGAGGAATCGTTACTACACAAGATGGTATTTGCCAGAATGCCTTTTTATCTACTTTCATCTTTGTTGAACTAGTTATGATTTATTCATAAATGTATGTTTTAGGTGCATGTTCTGACACCTAAAACATACTTTCACTTGTACAGGAAATATAAATATATTTTTCTGATTTGAGTAACATATTAAAAATATAATCAAAATGTAAATATTTATATTAAAAGATATACTTAAATATAAGACTTTTAAAGCTCATGTCCTAAGTATTGAATTCCAGCTTTAAAAATCTATGCAGAAGAGTCAAATTAAATATTTTTTATTTATCTGAACAATCATTGCTTTTTGGTTGTCTGGTTGAAAAGGTGCCAGCGGGGGAAAATTTAGTTACTCTAAAAATAAAAAATAATGACAAATTATTTTATTTTGACAAATAAAAACATTTCTATGTTCGAAGACTTTTATAAATTGGGTTTACAGAGTTTTTTAATTGTTTTATTGAGAAATGGAAGTATATTACCTACAGAGTTCAAATCAATGTTCATTTTTGTAACCTTTCTGTTCTAGCCCCAGAAACGATGCCCCCATTGACACAAACCTCATTGAATTTGACACAAAGTAAGTGAAATTCTTATTGTTTAATTGGATTTTAAACTACTAAAATGCTTTGAGCTTTATAGTCATAAATATAGTTATAGTTTAAACACATATGGATGGTGGTTTAATTTGATGTATTCATTTAATTTTTTAATCAAAAATTCTGTCAGTCATATACCAGTCAAAAATTTTGAATATTTAAGATTTGTCATGTTTTTGTAGAAACGCTCTGCCACGTCTGGGCCAAGGGTGTTTGAAGGACTCAACAGGTTTTTCACAGGGGGAGTTAAAAGGATGCACAGTAGGGTGCTAGCATACTGACAGAGCCGGGCCTCTCTGTGCTTCTACCCATTTAAGGTGGGAACACAGAGGAGACCGGCTCTACACACACAACGTGTTAGGTGTCGCCCAGCCCGCAGCTCTACAGATATCTATTATCGAGGAGCCACATGTCAGCACCTATGAGAATGTAACACCTAGTCATGGAGTGAGCATGCAAACTGAGCGGGCAGGGCATGCCATGTACTCTGGTAAGCCAAGGCGATTGCATCCGCTATCCAGTGGGCCATCCTCTGCTTTGGAGAGTGGTTTGGGTTCTGTTTGGGAGTGGTAGGAACCTTGGGCACATAGCCAGGTCCTCTTTAAGGTAAGAAGAACACCACTCTGAATGAACAGTTTCCAACCGCGCTGAAGTGATGGTGTTAAGTACTGGGGTAAGTCACCTAGAACCTCCGCTGGACGGTCCGGACGTAGGTGCCGTAGGGTTCCCTGTCTCTGAATCAGTATGTCCTTCCTCAGAGGAATGGGCCAGGGAGGACTGTCACGAGGAGCATGAGTTCTGGGAACCAGGTCCGGATAGGGCAATAGGGAGCCACCAGAAGGACCTGCTCCTCGTTTTCCCTGACTTTGCACAGGGTCTGCGCAAGAAGGCTCACTAGGGGAAATGAATTTTTTTGTGGGCCCCGCGGCCAGCTGTGTGCCAGTACGTCCGTGCCGAGTGTTACCTCGGTCAGGGGAGTAAAACAGCTGGGAGTGGTAGGTCTCTGAGGAGGCAAACAGGTCTACCTGAGCATCCCTGAACTTTCTCCAGATCAGCTGATCCGCCTGGAGGTGGAGTGGCCATTCTCCCTGGAGCACAGGTCATGATAGCTCGTCGGCCACACGGTTGAGCACACCGGGACGTACATGGCCCGAAGCGACCTGAGATGCTTCTGACTCCAGAGGAGGAGAAGGTGGGCAAGTTGTGACATGTGGCGGGAGTATAGACCTCCTTGTTGGTTGATCCACGGGGTGAAGGACTGGTGGCACGCTGTTGTGATTGTCACCTGGTGAGTGCTGTGTCTCATATGGAGCAGCCCGAGCGGTGTTACCTCTGCTGTTGCTGCCATATGCCCCAATTGCTATGACATTTTTTATTTAACATAGTGAGTGTATAAATCAGCAGCGAAAGTAATTCTTGATCATGAGTTTGACTTGACTCTGACCACCGCTTGAAGTAACCTTCGGAGTTAGATCATGGCGGAGGCGCAGGGACTTATTTGCCCTTTGCAGGAACAAGAGTTTCGACCGTAGCACCGAGACGGTCATCTTCCCTCAATGGGTACATTGTGTGTTCAATGCCCAAACACGCATTACAGCTCTCGTGACCAACCCGTGATCCCAGGTAACGACCGCATCCAGAAACTCACAGGTAGAGTGACATTTTTAAAAAGACATGATCTACCCGTGGAAGTTCTTTGAGGGGAACAAAAGATAGAGAGAAAATCAACCCCGCTGCCATGCTGTATCGCCCGCACCAGCCACTGAGAGATCCTCCTGAGCACTTGTGCTCGGCTCTGAAGCAAAAAGCTGTACGCAGTTCCTGCATAATCCCTGTGTCAAAACTTCCCTTATGAAATTCCTTGAGTCGCAGCCGAATCTTTCACCCTGAGGACATTACTTCACCCTCCGATGCAGCAACCGACATTTGATCATCCGGTGGAGCCCCAGTAGAAACGACTGGCACCCCAGGGGAGGGCCAGCATGCTCTCTTGGAAGCTCCATGGTTTGCAGCATTAAAGGGTTAGTTCACCCAAAAATAAAAATTAAGTCATTAATTACTCACCCCATGCTGTACCAACCCAGTAAGACCTTTGTTCATTTTCGGAACACAAATGAAGATATTTTTGATTTAATCTAAGAGGTGGATCACTCCTACATAGGCTGCCGGTAGGTGGCGGCATACTCCTAAGCGGTGAGCAGCCGGTAATAAGAAGTAAGTACGAAGAAGAACGTCCTCATCTCAGTTCTCGCGCATGCATTCTGAAAATCTCTTCTACTCTCGTTTCAAGGCCCATAAGGAAGTAATGGAATAGTTCGAATAAAGTCGTTATTTATGTTTTGCACAAAAAGTAGTCTCGTCGCTTGATAAACTTATAATTGAGCCACTGTAGGCACATGGAATATTTAAACATTTTCTTTAATGACTTTATGGGCCGTCAAGTGTCAGTCCCTTAGGCAGCCTATGTAGGAGTGATCCACCTCTCAGACTAAATAAAAATATCTTCATTTGTGTTCCGAAGATGAACGAAGGTCTTACGGGTTTGGTACAGCATGGGGGGTGAGTAATTAATGACGTAATTTTCATTTTTGCGAGAACTAACCCTTTAAAGAGGAGTGAGGGGCCAGAGGAGGTTGACTCAGCGGGGAAGCCCTCTCTGTGATCCTCAGGTCATCAAGGCTATTAACCGAAGTAGGCTTTTTTCTGGCCAGAAGAACAACTAAGTTGAGAAATACGAGGGGGCTCCACCTCTTTCGAGGTATTAGACTCTCGATGGTCATGTTCCCACAGTGAGGACATGAGTCATCCATGAACGCTACCTCAGCATGCCAATAGCCCAAGCATGTGATGCAGCAATCATGACTGTCAACACATGGTGTGAATGACATTTTGAAAAAGACGTAGGTTCAGACCATGTTTGCTCTTTTAGGAAGTTGCTCTCTCTGGTGGCGAAGCGCACAAGGGAGATGGCCGTGGCTACACAATAGTGGATAGCGATAAAGCATTCACCGTGTGGCTCCGAAGCGAAATACAAATATGCGACCTACTTGCATTTTTAATTTAAAATAGAAGAAACTTTTAGAATGTTACCAAAGATTTCAGTTTTTTCTTCCAACATTGATAATAATCAGAAATGTTTCCTGAGCAGCAAATCATCATAGTAGTATGATTTCTGAAGGATCATGTGACACCGAATAATGATCCTGAAAATTCAGCTTTGATCACAGGAATAAATAATATTTTAAAATATTTTAAAATAAAAACTGTAATAATGTTTAACAATATTACTGTTTTTCTGTATTTTTCGAATCAAATAAATGTAGCCTTGGTGAGCAGAAGAGACTTTCAAACATTATAAAATCATAATTATTGCTAACTTTTGACTGGTAGTGAATACTTTATTGTAATATATATATATATATATATATATATATATATAACATTTTAAATATATATTTCATTTTTATATTCAAATAAATGTTTTTTCTTCAAAAGCATCAAGGCATCTTCTGAAAGAACAAAAACATCTGCTTCTGCCTACAAATTCTTTAGCTCTGGTATTTTTTTTATGCCTAAAAGAAACAACAACAGTGTGTACTGCACATGAAAAAAAAGTGATTTTTGCACAACACAACAACTCAATTCTTCTCTGACTGTTTGTCCCTAGTGATGATGACATCATCTTCGAGGACTTTGCTCGGCAACGACTGATCGGGGCGAAAGACGACAAAGATGAAGAAGAGGAAGGTGTCGATTCGCCCAAACTAAATGACAGATAGACGCGCAGATAAGAGTTTTCTGTGTTGTGACGATACGAGAGACCCTTTCGAGATAACCTGGAAAAATGGGACACCCTTTTAACACTCTCACAGTGGTGACGTTGTTGTGTTCTTGTTCACATTCGTCTCTTCCATCATGCGAGGGTGTAAAATAAAAAACTTAAGTGTAGAAAAATGTGACCTTGTCGTTGAAGCGATTAGAAGGTGAGGTTTAGTTGATAGGCCACCCACTGAGTGCCTCGGATATTTGAGGGTCTTTTGGGGTTGAGGCAATGGATTCTCATCATAGCTAAATCAAACGTCAGTGGTAGCATGCCTTTAATGTTGCTTTGTTTCATAGATTCTTCCTTTGATTAGAACAGAGGAGAGTTTGAGGGCCGTGGCTTAGTATTAAACCATATGTATGGAATTTGATCTGTTTTAATTACTCAAAAAGGAACTGGATTTAGTATTTTTATTATGAAAAGCTGCCAAATTGAATAATCTTTATATTGTCTTGTGTCTCAACTGAGAACTTTTTTTCCACTTTTCAAAAGAACCAATGTATCATCTAATCTAAAAAGTTATGGGTATGGGTATGGGTATATATATATATATATATATATATATATATATATATATATATATATATATATATATATATATATATATATATATATATATATATATATATATATATATGATACATGACAATGCAACAACCGTTTATGACTTTTTTTCTCTCTTCAATCGTTTGTAAAAGTGGGTTTCTATGAAATCATTTAATTGTAAACAATGCCTATATATCTTTAAAAGGACAATATATTACTATATGATATTTTTACATAATTAAAGCTTCTCAAACAAAGCACCAATGAATAGATGTGCTACAAACATTCCAGTTACAATATCTATTCTGAAGAAAGTATATGTATCCTTAAATCTGTTTTAATACCATCTTCTGTGGAACAGAAAAGGAGAAATTTTGAATATACTGGTTATTTTTCCAGTGATATCACAATTAATAGGGACTGCAGCTTTCAAGTATCAATAAAGCTATTTATTGAATCTAGAAGTTTGCGAATTATTAATGCAGTGTGATTCAGATTAAACAGATTAAAATTCATTAAAATAAATAAATGCATAAATAAATAAAACTTGTTGAATCAAGAATCACTACTTTAACTAGCAAAGGAGATGTTGGGCAGATGTCAAGATTTTCAGTGAAAAAAAGATTAGCATTGTTAGAAGAACAAACAGATATTTAAGAGTACTGACTCGCTTTTACAATTCTTTTTTACAATTCTCACTTTTTTCAAAAGAGGATTTTGCTCCATATGGTCAAATTGGAAACTTGAAAGCTCTGGTCCCTATTTTAACTTTAATCATGCAGGTATATAAATGACAGAATTTTAATTTTGGGGCAAACTATTTGTTTAGATTTCAATTTCAAACTTGTACTCATCAAGTAATTCTTCAAGACTCATCCAGTAATTCTCTGAGCTGGAGAGCCACCAAAATGAAAAGACTCTTGATTGGAAATGTAGCCATTTTTACATTGCAAAGATTATGTGCTTTCCATATGAATGAGGCCTTGACTTACTGCATGAAACATGTCAATAATTTGTATGTTTTGTGAATGAAACATTTGTAAGAAAGGAAGAAAGACAGATAGACAGAAAGAAATTTAAATAGAAATGGATTGTTTAATGAACTAATATATTATAATTTCCATGTGCTGGAAAAACCACAATTCTTGGTAAGTTAAACTTGATTTTTGACAAGGCAAGAAAATTATATTGATGATAAAATGTAAGTAGAAATTACAATATATTAAATACATACTATGTTGTATATATCATATTCTTTGTTTCTTCTTTATGTTCTATATAAAACTCACGAACCAGCAGAGAACAAACGACTCGTTTTTAAAAGTTGGGAAATATGACGTCAAAGTTGTTAAAACACCACCCCTGCAGAAGAAGATCAACGCCTGCTTCAACACGGCTGGTTTAGATTCGCGCATTACACGCATAGCTAAGTAGCCTAACATACATGCATACATGCCTACCTCGTGATGACAAACCGGATCGAGCTACCGAGCAATACAGAATATTGTGCAGTGCCTGGTTGTGGAAGAAGACAGTCGCTTCTTCTTCCACTTTATTTTTAATGAGGTTCTAGCTGATGAGTGTAAAACATCGTCGTCTGTTCGCTTCATTTCACTGAGGATTGTTTTGTAAACAAGACTGGATTTGCAGATCGATTAAGAGTAAAGAACGTGCTGTGCTGTCTACTGTATATTGGATCTGACAGGAATTGTGCAACACACGGACTCTTGGTTGAAACGTGTATGGGCAGAATCTGGTTGCCATTTGACAACATTGGACGTTTTCACCCACGTGCACCGATGGGTGAGTGAAACTCATTATAATATGCAAAACTTTTATCCACTCACAGCAGTGGGCGTTTATTTCCAAGTCTTCAGTGGGACACGCCCATAAAAACCGACCGTTTTTCAGCTTAGGCTCACAACTTGGGTACAAAATAGCCTATTACTTATTCATTTTGATGTTTTTGAATGCAAAATCCAAGCGAACGTCATAAATTGACCTTGGACAACAATATAATAAAATTTAAAAAGCCAGTTCATGACCCCTTTAATGGACAGGGTCAAAATGAAACGAATGGAAGGTCTTGGATCCAAAGTGAAGCAAACCGAGTCCACTGATTGGGTTAATGGTTACAGTTGTGGAAGCCAGAGAAACTCAGGATCTGCTATGATCCTCAAAATCATAACAAAGCCATCAAGAGAGAACACTATGCATTGCGTACAATTGAAGAAATAGTAGCTTAGATGCATGAACATAGTGGATGATATGGTGTGGGGTGAAGACATGGAACAACACGACAAGAGACTGAGACAACTGCTAGACAGAATCAGAAACATCAATCTAAAGTTGAACAAAAACAAGTGCAAGATCAGGATGACGAAGTCAGCTATTTTGGACACATTCTGACTGCAGAAGGGTTGAAAGTCAGAGTGATACAGAACATGCCAGAGAAGAACTGAAGACACCTTTGTCCTATTTCCTTTGTTCTCACTCAATAAACATTTGGGTTAAAACAACTTGGAAAAAGTACATTGTGCTCACAAATACTAGTGTTGTAGTTCTCGAGACCGCTAGTTCTCGACTGCTTTTGGTCTCTGTCTTGTCTCGGTCTCGGACATTATAGGAGAAACTCCGGCGAACAATAAACCTTTGGTCTAATAAAACATTGGTACCTAGTCAATCGTTCTCTGAGATTTGTTTTCATGATAATCGAATGTAAAGAGTTTTATCTCTGAAAACTGTTTAGTGTATAATGCTAGCACTGGGGGCATTGACTAAGTAAAAAGAAATCGCTAGTTTATACCACTAACAAGGCTCAAAATAGCCCCACACTAACGCAGTAACATAATGAGTGTCCATACATGCAAAACGAAGCATTGAGAACTTTGTAAGAGTACAGACCGTTTAATAAGAAGATACTTTATGAAGACAGTTCACTTCATGTATACAAACATGAGCCATCTTAGAATATAGTCTCGATAAGTCGATCCCCGAACGCTGTTCATACAGTTCAGAAGTTCGCTGAACTTCATACAGTTCAGCTCACTCAGCACGACGTTCGTGGTTCTTGGTCTTGTCTTGGTCTTGTCTCGGTCTCAATACACTCTGGTCTTGGTCTTGTCCTGGTCTCGGGTTAGGTGGTCTTGACTACAACACTAAAAAATACATGACTATTGGTTTCTTATTTTGTATGACACAAATACAATCACGAAGACACAAAAATTAAACTACTTGCCACAATGATGTGAATAATGCAGGTGTTTATGGTCTTCATGTGGGTCTTACCAGATAAAGTGGATAAAATTGCAAAATAAGAAACAGAAATGAGAATAAAGAATCGGTTACCTAACGTGACCTCGGTTCTCTCTAGATGAGGGAACGAGTATTGCGTAAGCTAGCTTACGCTACGGGAAAGATTCTTCTTTGCCGAACAATTGAAGCCAAAAATTTTTATAATTTGTAATCATTGTCAACGCACTTCTCAGGTGCAGGACCTAGAGCGGGCTAACTAGCAGGCTCATTGGTTCGTTCCTGGGAAGTGCTCGAACCGATCGGAGAGCGCGCTGAACCCGCGCCCAATGAGCGGACGACGCTCGCTTACTACGTCAAAGCCCGCCGAAAGGGGCGTGGCTTGAGTGTATATAAGCGCTCTCCGTGGGTTGAAACAACGATTTATAGTGATGAAGCGAATCGCTGTTAGAGCGGGCACGGCCGGGAACGCAATCTCGTTCCCTCATCTAGAGAGAACCGAGGTTACGTTAGGTAACCGATTCGTTCTCTTACGAGAGGTTCTCTCGTATTGCGTAAGCTAGCTTACGCTCCGGGAACCCCTGGTCAACGCCGTGCCCGGTCAGTCACCACAAGCATCCCCGGGAGGGTGGAGGGAGCATATAGTGGAGAAACAATAATAAAGGGCAGAAGCCGTTTATATAAGAATATGAGGCCTAAAGAGGCGGCCGGCATAGCGGGCCATAGTATAGGAAGTTTCCATAGAATGGAGGGGGAAGATCAAGGGGCTAGCCGGTTGAAGGATTCCCCATAGAGCGTAGCTAGACGCTGCAGCGGGTTAGACCGCTAGTAATTTAGCCTGTAAGGCCGGTACTTCCAAGTTATAAAATCTGATAAAGGTGGACGGGGAAGCCCAGCCCGCGGCCACACAGATATCGTGAATAGAAATACCACAGGACCAAGCCCACGAGGAGGCCATGCCTCGAGTGGAGTGAGCCCTGACGCCGAGCGGGCAAGGCAGATTTTTAGCCGCATAGGCGGAGGCGATCAGCGTCCACTATCCATCTGGATAGTGTTTGTTTAGAGGCGGCCAAGCCTTTTGTGCGTCCCCCAAACGCCACAAACAGCTGCTCAGAACGTCTGAACGTGGCAGCGCGTGTAATGTACACTCTCAGCGCCCGGACCGGGCAGAGGAGGTTGGCATTGGGCTCGCTATCAGAGGCGGGCAGAGCCGATAGGGATATCACCTGTGCTCTAAATGGGGTGCCAATCGCCTTAGGCACATATCCGTGTCTGGGTTTGAGAATGACGACGGAGTCGTTAGGGCCAAACTTCGAGACACGACGCGTTCGAAGAGAGCGCGTGAATGTCGCCCACTCGTTTAACTGAGGCAAGAGCGATCAGAAAAACGGCTTTTAGGGAGAGATATTTGAGGTCAATAGACTCGAGCGGTTCGAAAGGGGGGGCTTTCAAGGCCTCGAGGACTATTGAAAGGTCCCAAACCGGCACCGAGGGGGGCGAGGGGGGTTCATCCTCCTGGCTCCCCTGAGGAAGCGGATAACCAGCTCGTCTTTGCCAATAGACTGGGCGCGTCGGGGACCAACGAAGGCCGCGACGGCTGCCACATAAACCTTCAGGGTGGATGGGGTTCTGCCCTTGTCCAGCATATCTTGAAGGAAGGAAAGCAAAGAAGAGACCTCACACTTAAGGGGGTCCAAATTCTTTTCGGTGCACCATTTTGAAAACACAGACCATTTAGCCGCATAGAGCTTTCTGGTAGATGCCGCTCTGGCGTGTTTGATCATGTTCAAGACTCCCTCTGGCAAATCAACGTGTAATCGTTGGTCACCCATGCATGAAGCGCCCAGCGCTGCGGGTGGGGATGCCAGATTGTGCCGCGGGCTTGAGAGGGAGATCTGCTCTGACCGGGATGGGCCACGGGGCTGTCTGAGACAGCTGTGTGAGCTCCGGGTACCAAATCTGATTCTCCCAACGCGGGGCTATGAGGAGCACCGGGTGGCGTGAAGTCCCTGATTCTCTGAATGACCTGCGGTAGCAGGGAGATGGGAGGGAAGGCATAGAGCGGGCGGTATGGCCATTCTAGCGCTAACGTGTCCTCGTTCTTCGAGAAGAATATCGGACAGTGCCAGAGTTCTGTGGAGGGCACGAGAGTGTGTGTGAGTGAACACGTGCTTGTGGTCACATTTTTTACACTTGAGGCTTTTATGCTCTTTATGTGAACTCTCTGGGTAGCCGTGAAAACGGCTGTTTGTCGCTCGCAAGCGGGTCGAGTCACCGGCTTGTTCTCGGCGAGAAGCGCTGCTGCAGTCGGCGAAGGTTCGGGGACTAACAGAGGGTGAAACTTTGACGGCGGTCCGGCCGCGGCGGAGAGTAGCCGTCTTTTCCCCAGAAGTGCTAGGCGGACTTCTGCTGATCAGGCTTCAGCGTGGCCTTGGGGCGGGGCGCTTGGGGAGCCTGTCTGCGTCGGCTGTCGAGCGAGGCGAGGGCGAGGGCGGCCGCTCTGCCTGTGCTGGGGATGGGCCTGAGCTTGCTGCGGGCGGCGCTGTTGAGGCGTTCTGGCAGGGGGCTCACGAGAGCGGCCTGCAGAAGTGTTACCGCGGCGAGGCAGGAACAAATTCATGGCCTGGGTGGCTTTCTGGACCTCAGAAAAGCGTTCCACGATGCCCGTGACGGCAGATCCGAAGAGGCCAGAGGGTGAGATGGGCGCGTTGAGGAAGACAGCGCGCTCAGCTTCGCTCATGTCCGTGAGCGTGAGCCACAAGTGTCTCTCGGCGACACAGAGGATGGCCATGCATCTTCCTAGCGCTTGAGCGGCAGCTTTGGTGGCGCGAAGGGAGAGGTCCGTAGCGCATCTTAAGTCGTTGAGCGCACGGCCGTTGATTTCTCTCGTTCTGCGCTATGTCACTCAGCAGGTCGGATTGCAGCACCTGGAGAACCGACATGGAGTGCAGCGCTGCAGCGGCCTGGCCAGCGGCTGCATAGGCGCGGGTGTGGAAGGTAGAGGACGCTCTGCAAGCTTCAGAAGGAAGCTTCAGGGGAGGATCGCCATCCAGCGGAGGGCGAGCACAAGTGAGCGGCGACCAGATCTTCAACGGGCGGCATCGCTGTATAGCCTTTCTCGGTGGCTCCGTCCACCGAGCGCAGCGAGGCGGATACATCGGAGCGGGTTCGAGCCGAGAGAGGAGCTTTCCACGACTTAGTGAGCTCGGCGCTGGAGCTCAGGCAGGAAAGGAGCGGACCGGGTGCCAGCGGGCGGGGCGCCTGTGCAGGTACTTTCCATCCATCCGGTTCGGTGGTAACTCGGGTGGTGGTGACCAGTCGAGGCCCAGATGCTCGACGGCAAGAGTCAGGAGGCGCATTAAATCCTCTTCGATGCCGAGGGGGTCCCGCAGAATTCGACGCCGAAGAGCCCAGTGAAGACCATTCGTCGCTGTTAGAAGCATGCAACGAAGGCGACTCTTTCTCCTCCTCAGAGCTCGAGGGACCCTGCAGAGCGGCCACTCGACGGCAATGGGGGGTCCAGCTCGGGTGGAGAGAGAGAATGGTCGGGAGCGGCGGCGGCGGCCACACACAGCCATAGCAGGTTCCGGCGGCCTCTGAGAGCGGCGCTTCTTCTTCGCGGAGAAGCCAGAGGCGGCGCGGCTTGGGCAGATTTGACGTGAGGAGTCTTGCCCGCAGGGAAGACATTGTCAGCGCCTCGCAGAGAGAGCATCCTCCGTCGGCGAGGGCGAGTTCCGCATGTTCAAGCCCGAGACAGAGAGGGCAGATGAGGTGGCGGTCTCCGTCTTCGAGCGGTGCGCGGCATGAGCCGCAGGAATTGCGAGACATCTTTAAAAAGACGCTCACGCTCTTTTTGTGATGGAGCAAGTGGAAGTCGTCGGACGGCGCTAGCTCGCTGAGGCGGCTGAAGGTGGCAGGGGCCGGCTTCTTCAGGCTTCTTGCTTGCTAGAAGGTGCCTTGTCACGACGACGGCTTCAGTCTTGCAACGGCAGGCGATTAGATCGCTGAATCAAAATGAATCGTTGTTTCAACCCACGGAGAGCGTTTATATACACTCAAGCCACGCCCCTTTCGGCGGGCTTTGACGTAATAAGCGAGCGTCGTCCGCTCATTGGGCGCGGGTTCAGCGCCGCTCTCCGATTGGTTTGTGCACTTCCCAGGAACGAACCAATGAGCCTGCTAGTTAGCCCGCTCTAGGTCCTGCACCTGAGAAGTGCGTTGACAATGATTACAAATTATAAAAATTTTTTGGCTTCAATTGTTCGGCAAAGAAGAATCTTTCCCGTAACGTAAGCTAGCTTACGCAATACGAGAGAACCTCTCGTAAGAGAACCAGACATCACCAGTCACGTTTAATGAGCGCATTGTTTGGCTCAATACAGTTGGTAATAAAGGTTAGCCCTATAGACTTTTAGCGCTATATTATATTATATAATTAAATTTATATTTAATGTGGTTTCCACCGTAATGGACCACTGTTTCCCCTTTCTACCAGCAGGTGGCAGTATTTAAATGACTGACTGTATGGTGTCTTTGGTGACTGTTTTAAATCAAGATTACTGATATAGATGTATTTATTGTTGTTCATTTTATTTGGTTTTTGATTTTATTTGTTATTAGTTAGTTGTTATTAGTTATCATCATCATCATCATTTATCCAGTCCAGAGTTAAACCTGCTTCTGTTTTAACCTGATTCTAACACTGCTATCAGCTTCTTAGCAGCTCAACAAACTCACATCAGAAATGTCCTAATGTAGACCATCTGTCCAAAATAATAAGTGTGGTATAATAAACTGAGTGAATCTTTCTTCTCTATACACATTCCAGTGTGTATAACATACAAAACTCTGATAGTGTCATGCAAGTGAAGATAATCCAAGTCTTAAAACTTTATTTAGCACATTCATGCTTTCAAAGGCATTGGATGTACAATCACTGACTGCAGAATATTTGTTAAGCCCTAAGGTAAGAAGATTTTACAAGGTCCTCAAAAGAAATTTGAAAAACATTATTACATTACAAAAAAACAGGCTGTCAACGTTTGAATGTCCTTACTTATGATTACATCAGCAATAACTGCAACAAAACGTTTACAGTAACTTTTGAACAGTCCTGCTTATTGACTTGGACGAATCTTTGCCCATTCCTCTGAACAGAACAGCTTCCACTCTTGGATGTTGGTGGGTTTCCTCACATGAGCTTCTGGCTTCCTCATCCTTCCACAACATTTCAATCATTTTAAGGTCATAACTTTTGACTTGGCCTTTCCAAAACATTCACTTTATTCTTCTTTAAGGTATATGGGTAGAAATATTTTGTCACAATATAATATATATAATAATAGTATAAAGTATACATTGAGTTTGTAACTCCCTTCTGGTACATAGCAGACATTATTAGGCTAAAGAAGCAATTATAAAAATGGTAAATTGAAATAAACTATAATCAGTGGAGCAGTTGCTCTGCAGTCTGGTGGTGCGGCAGAAGAAACTTCTATATCTCTTCCCAGAAGGCAGCAGGATGGACAGGCTGTGGCTTAGTGGGTACTGTCCTTTAGTATCCACAAGTTTCCGAGGGGCGCTCCTGTAAAAAATAAAGTGGGTGAAACTTCTGGTGAGGCGGCGGAAGTAGCATTTCAATGGTATTTTGTGTGTTAGTTAGCGAAGAGGCTAGCTGTTTTTCAGAGAATTATTTTACTATTTAAAGACGCAAATCTTTATGAGAGATGTCGTTACGGAGCTCAGGGACAACATATGCGGTTCGCGGTTGTACGTATAACCGGACTAAACTAATTCAGTGGCTTAAACTTGATTGTTTTGAACATAAGCTGAAAACGAAATCGAAGTGATCCTGCCAGAGAGCCCGTCTCTGATCCTGCCAACGACTGTAGTTTCCATCACCTCCCAAAAGACGACGAATCTTCCTGTGTACATTTGTTTAAATTCTTAATATTCTATAAAACTCTATCAGCATGCATTTGGCTGTTCACTACTGTTGTTACACTAAACTAAGGATCAAAGCCTGTGTTGACAGAATAGAGGGAATGCGCGTGACGTCACCTCCGGCCGGAGTGCTGCAGTTTCTCACAGTGAGTGGCAAAAAGACTGAGCGGCTATATATGTGTTCAGCGTGAATGCCGCGAAAAACACAACACATATAAAGTGGGAAAGAGCTTTGCGATTGACTGTACAACTAGATTTGACAAAAAATCGGAGGTATATTTTTACAGACTGCGATAGAAAGAGGAGCAAATGGATCACTTGAATACACAGAAACAACTGGACTCCAGTCAGCGAAAGGTGGATTTGCAGTTATCATTTTGTGTCAATATGCTGAATTTAGCTGTAAAACCATATCCATATATTTTGAATTGTTATATATATATATATATATATATATATATATATATATATATATATATATATATATATATATATATATATATATATATTAACAACTCATCAATTAAATATGTATCATTCCATATTCTGCATTATTGGATTTTTTTTTAATAAACACTGTCACTGACTAAAAAAACGATAAAGTTTTAGGGCTGGACGATATGATGATATAGGCTAAATATAACACTGATATGAGTAATCACCCAGATTTAAACCTATATTGTATTTATATAAAATATTCACTGGCAAATTTGCTTTATGTTTAGGTCTATATTGCTTTTATTTCCCCAGAGTTGAAATCAGGCAAACATAAATGTCAGGCAACACGATTCCTGGCTGCATGTCAATATCCATGGATCACGACGATCTTTAGTAAGTTGTAAGGAACACTATATTGAGTCCAACATTTAATTTAAATTGATAAAATTCTTCGTTTTAGTCGCATTTTCGCAGTCTCCCCTATTAAATCCAGTCACGCAGCAGATCTTTTGGCACTCGGTCAGGCTGAGAGGGGGTTGTTCCGGTAGGAAAGTCACGTGAATGCATTCCCTCTATACCAAATGTGCCAGTTAATGTATTCAAGTGGCACATTCATTTATAATTTTGAATAAACTCCAAAGCACAATGACTAAGTGTGTATTTTTTATTTTAATTGTTTGTCAGCTCGCACAACTGTCTGTCACCATGCCTTGATGAGTATTGATTATTAATAATGTTATTATAATACTCCCAATCAACTACTGCGGAGGGTAAAGGTACTGTTATTTCACCCTTTTTAATTTCGTTGAGGTTGTGTTCCCACATCGTTAGCTAGTTTGGATCGCTATAACTTGAAAGACTGTCAACTCTTGAATGAACGAGTGTCAAGCATGTCAAGTCGCGCTTTGTTTACTTTGAACCGGAAGTCACGCCCACTTTTGACGCAAGGGCTCATGGGGCGTAGGAAACTTATGGATACTTTTGGCTCTGCACCTCACCTCACCGACATCACTGATGCTCCAGGATGGGTACCACTGTGATCTTCTCCCGCGGCAGAGCCCTCCGGATCCTGGGCCGTGCACATCCTATGGCAGTTTGTGATGTTTCCAGTCAGATGATCACCACCATTTGCTGATGTAACGGGTCACACTGATGATATATAATGCAGGCTCTCCTTGGTGGTGACCTCATCTGTCCATATTTGAATGTCCTTACTTATGATCAGACTTGCAGCACTGTCTTTATATTTCAATGAAAGCTTAAAAGTTAACATAAAAATGTTTTAGAATGGCATAAAATTCAGAAATGAGAATGTGTCTGTAGGCCTATACCTATCTTAATCAGCTAAGCATTGAACTTTTGTTTGCTTACAGTCCCTCTGACTGCAGCTCAGTATATCATTTGGACTGTGCAATGACTGATATCACAATAGATGATGGAGAAACAAACTGTGCATCACTATGCTGCATGAACTTTTTCTGAAAATAAAAAATATATTTTAAAGTATAGAATTCTATAAATTATATTCTAAATCAAAACTTTAGGTGTTCTCAAAGTGTGGTCTTGTATCAAATAATGATGTATCATGTTGGATCATGTTATTTTATTATTTTGGATCATGTTATTTCATTTTGTTATTTTGGATCATGTTATTTCATTTTGTTATTTTGGTAATTCTGTTATTTTGGATCATGTTATTTCATGTTGGATCATGTTATTTCCATATAACATGATGGATCATGTTATTTTCATTGTTAAGTATAGGCTAATCTGCTCTTTACCAATATGCCTGATTGCTGACAACATCTGGCCTTTATAATCAATCTGGAATGTAAACAAAATATTTCAAGGTACACATTTCAAAGAAGACTATTACACTTGAATGAATATGAGGTGCGAAAAACAAAATTCATCAGGTGGTATCCAATGATAGTCGCTGTTGGGGAAGTCTGTTCACCTCCTATATGTAATACTAATAACAGAGGAATGTCTTATGGTTTTGCTATCAGTGAAGGAGGTAATTTGTCTTTCCTTCATCAAGTGTGGAGTGAGGTACCAGAGAACCGGCCGGGTCAGAGGTCATTTTAGACTGGGGAGGATAGAGGGGGTTAGCGGTAAATCTAACCCAGCATGTGAATCCTATTGCTTGTGTAATTTTACAGAGAGGATGGCCTGCAGTGAATAACCTTGGGAGAGCACAGCGTACCAATCTGTGTTAGCGACTGAGCCTTATTCTTGCAAGAATAATAAACTTCTATTTCTTTTATTAATTTGAATCTGAGTGTCTCTTACGGAGGGATGTCTGTTTATTTAATTTTTGCCTTAACACCCACCATGGGCCCAAACTTTTCTGTAGATTTTTCAATGCTGCCTCAGTATAATAGCGTACCGCTGTACTCGGAGAAGCGCGTTCGCGCCCATGGTCGTGCCATCTACGCTTAAACATAGCTATATTGCGCGTCTGTGTCGGATTAAACGCGAATGCATGTGTAAAATACATAAATGTAAAGAATGATTTTCATGACAACTAAATATTTTCGCTTTGGTATATTAAAGAATGCTCTGTGCAAGACAACACTATTTCATTATTATTCACCGCATATATTTTGTTTGGACAATATAGTCGATGTCCTACATTATCTGATACGGTCAGGAATTTAAGTCAA
Organism: Hybognathus amarus; assembly: GCA_030378365.1. Lineage (NCBI taxonomy): Eukaryota > Metazoa > Chordata > Actinopteri > Cypriniformes > Leuciscidae > Hybognathus > Hybognathus amarus. The sequence continues at coordinate 103,668 of JAQIUQ010001785.1, read as the reverse complement.
TGTTTTAAATATTTTTTTCTGTTATTGTTGCTTATTAAAACCATCCTTGGTGTAACCTAAGCCGATTTAACCTAAGTGATTTTCATATTTTATTATTTAAAATTATTGTTTCATTATTTATTATTTATTTGGCCTAATTGCCAAATCGTGACCAATACTTTATGTATCAGGCTGACATGATCAAATATGCCAAACATGAGGAGAAAGAGCTTATTTCGGTGAGCAGGCTAATTGCCTTAAGCAGAAACGTGATTTGTGAAAGCACAGCTATTATGGAAAGTTTTATCTCCATAGCTCGCACACAGCAGGCACAGTGCGACACCTGCTGGTATGTTTTTGTAATAGTTTTGAACTGCATTGATTTTAAACTTCGTTGGATTATTAGAGGACTGAGAACCTTTACATCGTCGTTTTTGATAGTATTATTAACAAACTATTCATTTCTATTAACACTGTATAACGTGAGCGACGCTGTCCATAAGTGGAAACCACATTAAATATAAATTTAATTATATAATATAGCGCTAACAGTAACGTTAGAAGTTGTTACTCTGCACACACAATAAGTTCTTAGGTTAGGCCTAACCTTTATTACCAACTGTAGGCTACTGAGTCAAATGCGCTCATTAAACGTGACTGGTGATGTCTGGATAATGCATATTAAATAGCTGTATTAAACTACTGTTGCTAACATATTTATTCCGGTCCAGGTTTCTATTTATTCATTGATTTTTCTTCTTCTAACGTGACTCTGGTATAACGTTAGTGCTGCATATTATGACCGTTCTAAAAGATTGGATTTTATTTTGATAGGCCATATTTACTATTACTTCCGGGTCACGTGGCCAACCTGTCCGTGTTTTAATGTAGATCAAACGGAAAAATGGAAAAAGGAATTTCAAAAAACCAAAATCGGACCGTTATTTGATTTTGTTTTTTTTTTTTTCGTTTTTGGAATCATAACCAAAAACTGGAAAACGGCTCTTTTGTTACGAGTTTTCTTTATTTTTGGTTTGAAAAGACAAACGAAAAAGGGTGGTTTCTCGTTATTTTGTTTTTTGTTTCAAACAAAAAAACAAACTATCAAAACGTACACGGCCCATTTTGCAAAAGAACACTGGGGAGCGTTTTTTTTTGAAGGGACAGCCATTTGTAGTGGTGTCCGAAACCACAGTGGGCATTATTGAGTGCATGTGGATTCCACTGCAAAACGTACGCCGATTTACACAACGGCTGTCCGAATTCACTCACTCGTTTTCGCTCACTCTTTCATGAACAGTATTCAGTGGACTAACGCGTCAGGGGTCCGTGTACTTTTTGACCATTTGATTTCCTGTTTGGAATGGAATAATGAGAAATGAAAACCAGCTCGTTTATTCGTTTTTTTTGTTTAGTTTTAAAAACGAAAAATTAGATTTTGGCTCGATTTTTCATTTTTCGTTTGTGGTTTACAAATCGGTTTATGGATTCGATATTTCATTTGCACACGTGGGCGGTGCTGAAACGCCCCTTTCATCTGATTGGTCAAAGCGTTCCGCCTTCATTACGAGCTTTTTCTTTCTGTCAGGCAGAATAAGAGTCACGAGTGCGGCACTGACAATACACTTAGTTAATAATGTCTGAAACCACTCACTTTTAACTACGCACAATATTTGAAGCAGAAATATGTTGCTGGTCACGTAATTCGTGCTTCTGCGACTTGCAAGCGACCGAGCATCCACTTATTATCATGCTTTCTATCGTTTCTTTATAGGGAAATAATGTAGACTCCATACAGACCATAGACAGTTAAAGAAAGATACAGACAGGCTGCAGAAGACCGCCAAACTTGAATGACGATTGATTTAATAGGCCTATTGATTTGCTGAAGAGCAGACTAATAAAAATTCTTCTAAGGCTTTTTCTAACTGTACGGTGCGTGTAGCGCGCCTCCCCCGACAACGCCAAAAATTGCGTTTAGGACAAAAATATGATTCAACAACGCAAACTCTGTTTTTAGGTTACTCTGTAAATTTATTTTCCTTTCAAGTAGGCTACAGCCTAACAGTTAGCCTGCTTTTTGCCCTTAAATGCACTGCTCTCTCTATGAAAAACTTGATTGTAAACATTTATGCACAAAGAAATAAAGCTTACCGGGGTCTGTTATATTTCACAAAGGAAGCGGCCATTTGTGTGGTCGTTGGCATTATACGAGAAGGACAGAATAATAATTAATTAACTAATTAGCCCTGCCCTTCTGTAAAATTAGCTGTCTTAAAAATGCGGATTGATCATTGCACAGTTATTCCAGACGCCTCCGGTGCTATTCGTACTAGAATTGTGTAATCACAGATTATGAAGTTTTACACAATGGGTTGGGTTTTCATGTTTTATGGGAACTTAGACATACATAGCCTAATGATTTTTATACTGTACAAACTATCCCCTAACTCCAATGTAACAGTGGGTAGCTAGGTCATACGGACATCTAATGTTACGGACATAGGCTATTATGGTACAGTTCAGCCATTTATTGATTTTTATTTCCTCTACCCAAGTTTGATCCATCCAAAGAGACGGAACTATTTGTACTGTATTTATCAATGGTGAATATATTATGCTAAAATAATCTTACTGTCTGTGGCTCACATTAATGGGGTCGCTTGCAAGTCGCAGAAGCACGAATTACGTGACCAGCAACATATTTCTGCTTCAAATATTGTGCGTAGTTAAAAGTGAGTGGTTTCAGACATTATTAACTAAGTGTATTGTCAGTGCCGCACTTCGTGACTCTTATTCTGCCTGACAGAAAGAAAAGCTCGTAATGAAGGCGGAACGCTTTGACCAATCAGATGAAAGGGGCGTTTCAGCACCGCCCACGTGTGCAAATGAAATATCGAATCCATAAACCGATTTGTAAACCACAAACGAAAAATGAAAAATCGAGCCAAAATCTAATTTTTCGTTTTTAAAACTAAACAAAAAAAACGAATAAACGAGCTGGTTTTCATTTCTCATTATTCCATTCCAAACAGGAAATCAAATGGTCAAAAAGTACACGGACCGTCAGGGGATCTCTGGATAATCCGTAATTCGTTTGTAATTATAAAACGAAAATTCCGTTTTTCTGTTTTTTGTTTCAAATAGAAAAACCAAATAACCGTTTTTGGTGTCAGAATCAAAAAACGAAAAACCAATTAAAAACTGCCCGTTTTTTGTTTTTGGAATTCATTTTATCGTTATTCCTTTTTGAACAAAGAATGAAGTGAGTCTTGTGAACTTCTGTCAATTCGTTTTTCGTTTATAAACCAAAAACGGAAGTCACGTGGTCCATTCCTTTTTTGGAAGCGAATGTAACCGGAAACACATTCACAATAAAAGTAACTACAGTTAGCGAGATGATTGTAGACTAAAACTGAACTAATATAACTTTTTTTAGTACAACTAAAGTAGCACTGGGTGTAAAAAAGACACTTTTAGTTAACTGAAATAAAAATTAAAACGAATAAAATAATGACTCTGGCTCTTAGGGAGAATTAAACATTTTTAAGACCATACAGTGAAGCAGGGCTCTGCATTGCAACTCTTTCACTAGCATATATGCCCTAAAATTATTTACAAGCATAGTGGGTGAGTGAAGACTAAAACCAACTGTAAATGTTATAAGGTTATATTATACTTTTATACATGTATATAGTTCCTCCTCCAGGTTGTGGTATTATTATAGCCTCTGCAGTGGACAGATGTAGATTTAGCCAGAGCCAGGATGTCATTGTGCAAAAACAGCCTCCTCCTGAGAGCAGCACATTCCCCTTGTAGTGTTTTACATCTGCTTTACTGAAGTTAAAGATAATAAATAATGCTCTCCAATCTTTTTTACATAAAGTGTGGTGTTGGTTGTGTGTGCAAGAGAAAGAGTTGCAATGCAGAGCCATGCTTCACTGTACCGTTGAACATTATGATGTACATTTGTAATTAAAGTCATAAGCTGACATCATCCAATTCCACAAAAGTAGTGCCACAAAATCCACAAAGATGTGGCTTAACATAAACCATACATATCTGAAACAAAGTGACAACAAGGCCCTTTTATGGTGCCAGAGGAAGGAGTGGTGTTCTGCTTTGTCCTGCCTGTCCTGCATTTATTTGAAGAGAGAGTGAGATGGGGCCAGTCCTGCTACTATCATCATCAGTCCTTAAACCATGCACACAGTGCACAGGCTCACATCCTCCAGGTATTGGGGAAAATCTGGGAGGCCCTGACACGAGTACCAGAGAAAAAAACTAAATGCTAAAAAATTAAAAGTAAAAAACTAAACACTTTTATTTTTCTTTACATATACCATAAGTACAGAGAACTACCTTTACCCAGTGGTTCATCAAACAGAATTAAACCCCCAAAAAGCTCTGAAAGATCTGAAAGTCCCAGCTCATTTTTGACCGAGTAATGCTGGGTTTCACACACTAGTAATGAGAACTACAAGCTGCATTAACCCTTGTGAATCCTTATGGGCATTTTTGTCCTTTTCAGTTTTTTTTTAATAACTTTACCTGTGTTAATGCAAATTTGGCACAGGTGTGTATTTTTATGGAATTTTACTATTTCACTTTACTATTTTCATTTTCTTAAAAAAAATTAATAATAATTTTGCATTAGGTACACAAAATACTCCTTCTCAGCGCCTTTTGGACAAAAATGTCCCCATTGAAACCGCAATTTTTAATCCCAGGGCCATTTAACTATAAAATGATGCAATCTTTGTTAAGAGGTTTTTATTCTGTTGGCAAGGTTTGTTTTTTTTTTACCAGATTGTGCCAGTTGTCCAGGTTTGGCCTATAAAACAAATATTGCTTTATTCCTGTTTTCTGCTTATTAACGATAATTGTGTGAGTGGATGTCAGAGTGTGGTTTGTATGTGTGTAATACATTTTTTGTGTGTGTATATGAAGAGTTCAGATGCAAAAAGTGCCATTTGAAATTTTCTTCTAAAATGATCATTTTTATCAAGCTTGTATATTTAAGTTCAGTAGTTTCACTTAAATGGCAATGAAGATTACCTATTAGTTGTCATTTAAGTGAAATTACTGAACTTAAATATACAAGCTTGATAAAAATGGTCATTTTAGAAGAAAATTTCAAATGGCATTTAGAGGCTTTTGCATCTGAACTCTTCATATGTGTTTGTGTGCTTGTAATATTTGAGAGAGAAAAACTCATTTGCAAATCTAAAAGCCAATCACTGTGTGCACCAGTGGAGTTTTGCTGGCACCCAATGGGGAAAATCTGTTACTGCGCCCAAACAAACTCTTACCGAAAGCTCATTTTTTTGAGATAGGCCTAACTCAAATTTGGAACACAACCTATTCAGATGCATGGCTTTGATTTTCTTGCAGTTTTAGAGTTCAACCTGATTTATAAAATATATATTTTATTAATCATATTTTTTATACATAATTTTTATTAACTTATACCTATATAACTTTTTTTGGATTTACTTATTATTTTAGTTAAGCTTTAGTTTACTTCAGCAATAATCTGCCATGGGTCATCTTTAAAATGATACCAACTTAAGTCTGTGCTCCAAGCTTCAAATTTTTATGACAGTTTTTTGACACGGACATTTTTGTCATCTATATAATTGATACACAAGGGTTAAAAATATTTCATCTACTTAACTAACATAATAATATTACACTGGAGAAAAATAAAAAAAGTTTTAAAACTTTCTAGATTTGTTTTGGAAGAGTTTTGTTTTGACACAGAAGGGGTAACAGTAGATGGTGGAAGCTGAGAGTTTTTAGCAGCTATAGTTCTATAGTATAGCTATAGAAAGGGGAGCAGGAAGGCAGGTGAAGTTCAGTTCTTTATTTAAAAAAAATATGATTAAGGGGAATGTGCTGCTCTCAGGAGGAGGCTGTATTTGCACAATGACATCCTGGCTCTGGCTAAATCTACATCTGTCCACTGCAGAGGCTATAATAATACCACAACCTGGAGGAGGAACTATATACATGTATAAAAGTATAATATAACCTTATAACATCACTGACATTATATATGCTCGTAAAACACTTTAGGCCATATATGCTAGTGAAAGAGTTGCAATGCAGAGCCCTGCTCATAGCATACATAGCTGTAGGCACTATTCACCAATGGTACAAATGTTTAATTCTCCCTAACAGCCAGAGTTATTATTTTATTAGTTTTAATTTTTATTTTAGTTAACTAAAGTGTTATTCACACCCAGTGCTACTTTAGTTGTACTAAAAAAGGTTATATTAGTTCAGTTTTAGTCTACAATCATCTCGCTAACTGTAGTTACTTTTATTTTGAAAGTGTTTCCGGTTACATTCGCTTCCAAAAAAGGAATGGACCACGTGACTTCCGTTTTTGGTTTATAAACGAAAAACGAATTGACAGAAGTTCACAGACTCACTTCATTCTTTGTTCAAAAAGGAATAACGATAAAATGAATTCCAAAAACGAAAAACGGGCAGTTTTTAATTGTTTTTTCGTTTTTTGATTCTGACACCAAAAACGGTTATTTGTTTTTTCTGTTTGAAACAAAAAAATAGAAAAACGGAATTTTCGTTTTATAATTACAAACGAATTACGGATTATCCAGAGATCCCCTGACCACTAACGTAGGGAATAGTGAATACGTGTTTAAAGCATAGACAAGAGCGCAATTTCGGATTCAGCCACTGTTTTGGCTGTGCTTCTTCGGCTTTGCATGTCCGCGGATGAATATGGTTCACGGCAAAATGAACAAATGGAAATCACTGGCTCTAAAAAATGTCACCTAAAGTTACGCATTTAACTTAAGTGCAATATTTTATGCTGTTGTTTTAACTAATTTGAAACACTAATACTTTTAAATTATTGGAACAAAAAAAACAATGACTGGTTAGAGAGCTACATAGCAATTTATCTGTTCAATAAAATAACTTACCGGTTGAGTAAAAAATGCCATCGCTGCATTTTAAAAACATTTTAAATCCCTCAGGTCTCGCCATCTTCGAAAAGCCAATGTTGTTAATGTCGACAACATTGCCCGCAGACTCTCCTCTGCTCTTCGTTTTTAAAACTGGTTTGAGCTTTAACGTTAGCTGCTTCAAACCAACCTTCTTACTAACTTGTGACATCTAAACTATGCCACTCCCACACTCGCTGTCAAAGTGGCCGGAGCAACTTTTCTCTATTTACGGATATGACGACAAACACACGGGCGAGTGACGTATGTACGCAATTTTCTGCGAAACCATCCCGACCTTCTTTTACTGTCTATGATCCCGATGAGTCTAAGATATTGCACTAACAGGCGTGAATCAAGGTAAGATAAAAGCACTTAGAATAAGGATTGATGATGTATTGATTAAAAGTTTACCTTCAATTCAATTTACAAAAAGTTGGGTTAACTCAAATGTATTTTTCTCAACGGATTGTGGAAGAGTAAACGAAAATTGAATTTAAACTTGAAACCTTAATCTTTAATACAAGGATTATGTAAAACGGTTTGTGATGGCACAGCAGAAATGTATCCAACAGTACTAGAATGGAATGTTCACGTGTTACATGCTTTTCATGCGTTTTTAACATAGTAGGCTATCTGGAGGGAGAGGACATCTCTCAGTGAAGAAGAAAAAATGCACCCAAATAAGTGGAGACAAAGAAGAGTAAAGAACAAATTTCCTCGGATGGGTAATAACAGCATCAAGCCACAGCCCTCTATTCAGGAAGAGGACTGGGAAAAGGAGTTGGAGGAGATTTCACAACGCATAGAAAATCAGAATCAGCCTCCTTATGGTAATTTCATGTACAAATAATGTTTTATAGAATCTCTGTTTCATACATTTTGTAATAAGCTATTCATGACTGTATGTCTACCATAGATCCTGCAGATGACTTGATAACAGAAGAAAAGGAGATGTTTCATTGCAACATCCAGAATGGCCCAAGCTCAAACCAGGGACACTACAGCCCAGCAGTTCACCACATTAAACCTGTGAAATGGGTCCGCTTTGTTTATACCGTAGTGGCCTGACCAGTTTGCTGATGCTGAAGTATAAGGATGTTAGCTCTTTTTAAAAAATATGTGAAAGTAGTTGGTTTATAAACTACTGAGCTCAGGCCAGTGTTGTTTTAAGTAATTTTGTTGTTTTGAATGATCTTCTCAATATGTAATGTTAATTTATATACGTTAAACAAATTATTGCTGACCGTAATGTTTTGCCAATTTATTTCATTTATTCACTTCTACCAGTTGAAGCATATTTATGTTTTAATCTTAGTCTAAGGACAAAGCACAATTTCATTTCAGTACATCTCTTAAATAATGCATTACAATGCTAAGGTTTGTTAAAACTGAGTAATCAGAAGGGCTTGTGTTCTTGACTTGTTTAGTGTTAAAAAAACATTAAAGAATGATTTGAATTGAACTGAAAATGAGATTTTTGTATAATTTGTGCAATATAATTTCACAGGAGTGTCCACTAGGTGGAAATATAGACTCAATCTTTAGGATAGATGTACTTGAGTTACAGCTTTTGTGAATTACTAAAACACAAAACTACATTCTCTGAACCAAATTTTCAATAGTCAACCAATTCTCGAATAAATAACTAATTATTTAAAACAAGTTCAGGTAGTTATAACACTGTTTGCAAATCTCATTAACACTTTTTGCAAAACTCTAAACACATTCTCACTTACTGAAACACATTTTGCACTGTGGTGCACTTTTGTTTCAAAACGATAAACACAGGAAAGTTAAACACAACTGCACAGATGTCATTGTTTTTACACACAATGACTCAAAATTGGTCACACTTGTTTCTAATGATGCTGATCGCATCGGTACTGATGTAGTCTTAGTAGTTACAGCTCTTCTGATAAAATTATGAAAGATGTTGGCTAAGAATCTTAATGGCTAAGATGCCAAAGGCTGTCGAAACACTTGCATTGACTTTCTCAACTGTTCTCTGTGGGCTTCTCGTGTGTCCTCAATGCTGTCGCCACATCGCTTTTCTGTGTTGCTCTTTGCAGATCTCTGTCTATATCTAAAAAATAATAATAATAATTGTTTGCTTCAAAGTGTGATTTTCAAACATGATTTATGAATTCACCTGAATAATTGGTTGCCAGACATCTCAACACACATTTGTTTGAGTTCAGAATGAGATAAGCATCAGTCAGATTTGTTTACTTCTTTACTTCACTTTAATCACACAATGCTCTTTGGTACATTCACCAATCATTCTGGGATATGATTTTACAAAAAAGTACATATTCTGCCAAAACTTTCATTGTTTGTCTTTCAAAATGATTTAGCAGCACGACTGAATTGATAATGAAAATTATGATTAATGAAAATCAGTATTACTAGTATTTCTGAAGGATCATGTGACACTAAAGATGGAGTATAGCCTAGTGATGCTGAAAATTGAGCTTTAACATCTCAGGAATTAATTACATTTTAAAATGGATTAAAATAGAAAACAGTTATTATTTTAAAAAGAAAAAAAATATTTTACAATATTACTGTTTTTACAATATGTTTGATTAAATAAACATTGAGCATTAAAGACTCACTTAGGTCACTTTAACTTTTAATCATTAATTGACTTGACAAGAGACCTCCGAGATAAGTATTAATATGGTCTTCAAGATTATTATTCTATACAGTGCTAATTCTTTATTGATCTCTCACCAAATCCTGCCCATTTAACTTTAATCTGAAAACAGCCTCCTCATTATTACAATTTTGATCCGTAATGACAGCGAAGAGACTTCATAATCTTGACCAGTTTGATGTGCTTAAAATGTGTTGCACAAATGTTTTGATTTTATTCAATGGTTTTGAACATACCCTCATATCTACTAGGGTTTAGTGCAGCTGGTTTTAAGGGGCAAAAGTGCAACAGAGACTTAATTTAGGAAACATCAGGGCTGTGATGTTTAGAAATACCTGGCAAGTGTGAAGGCATGTTTATTGGTAATAGTTTATTTCCTAACACAAAGGAACTCTAAAATGAAGCAATGCTGGGTTTCTTTGTTTTTCTTTTTTTTGTGAACAGTGCAGGCCTTCCAACTAGGCCAGACTTTTTGCACAGTCACAGTGGTGCATGTTTTAGTTTAAATGCTTTTTGAATCAATTATAAATGGGTTGTTTGAAGTACTTAAGGACTTTTTTTCAGGAGTCATGTGTGACTTAGATGCCTAAAATGAACATGTCTCAAAGATATGTTTCATCTGTTTCGATGTGGCTTATTACTCTAATTCTTATCATATGTTTGCCACATGTTTATTATGTTATGATATGCTTAAATGCTTTGTGTTTTTATCATGAGTTATTGGTGTTTTTGAGTCATTGTAGTAAATTGTAGTAAATGGTTGTAGTAGTAAATGCTATGTAAATAAAATTGGCATTGCCATCAGTAGACTATCATAGCAGGTTGACTGCAGTTCACAGGCAGACCCGTCAGAGGGTGGTGTCCTACACGTCTGTGGCCCTGAGATGTTGAGATGCAGAGTTTGTGTGCATGGAGCCGTGACGCTTGTCTCCATCACCGTCTAGACCAGCACCAGGCAGCTGTCTGGGTCAAGCTATAGACTCCTGCCACCCACACCGACTGTATAGAGTGTGAAAAGGATGCTGAAGGGGGATAGAGGGAAGAGAATTCCAATAGACAATTCAATTCTTTGTGCTAGTTTCATTCATATCACTTCCCTTAGAGTCAGATTGTATTTTGGGAGGCACATACAAATTGTGATTTAAGGAATGTCATATCGGTTACCAAAGGTATTTTTAGCAATATATAAATTCAAGGAATACATTTAATGGAATAAATTACATAGCAAACACAAGCAGTTATATTAAATTGAAATAATGTTTCAGAATATTACTGTTTTTACTGTATGTTTGATCAAATAAATGCAGCCAAGTACAAGAGCCTTCAAAAACATCCAAATTATTCCAAATTTTTGAGCTGCAGTTTATATTGTTCATATTGCGCAAAATCTGGTTATCTCTCAATAATAATCTAATAATTACATAGTTCTGGCATAAAACTCTGAATGGTGGGGGCTGATAGCTATTTTAACTTATTTTTTTTTTAGAAATCATGTCTTTGTCTACATAGCCCAAGCTGATTGGTTGCTTTTTAATCAGTGGCCAATGAGCTTCCTGCTCAAACATCCTAGTACTTGGCATTGTTTGCAGCACACTTTCAGAAACCCTCAATCTCCACAGCGCCACCTGTATAGATCTGCTGAGTCAATTCCTGTGTGTTAAATGTGCAGCAGCATGTCTTAGAGGCTCACTGCAATGTCTGTGAAGGTATTGGCAGTAGCAAATCTCGGTACTTGCTCTGCAGCAGTGTAGCAGATCTATTCTGCCAAGACCAAATTAACAATGCCATATCCATTACCATTCCAATCTCACAACTGTTGTCATAACAGAACTCTGTTAAATGTTACATGTGTTGCCATTTTTAAAATGAAAATCAGTTTTTTCATATTGAATGTTTTTAAATAGCACATTTTAAGTAGTTTGTTTATTTATTATTTAATTTTAGACTAAATAGTATTAAATTTTAATGGAATTGTTTATTGATTATAACATGAAAAAAGTTATCATCTTATCTTATAGAATTTTTGAAGTGAGTATGAAATTTAAAATTGACCGTTCTAACTTTTTAGAAGTTTGCATTGTCTATTTTTAATTATGAATATGTACGCACCATTATTATTATTTTTATTATTTGAAATTTCACATGCCCTCTTAATCTTTCCACCAGTGCTGAAGCTCGGAATAATTGTCATTCACCAAATGACAATGATACTATAATTTCTTGATGGAGAAAATCAAGTCCTGTCCTATAATTTTTTTTTCTCATTTGAGAAGCCATTTCACTCTAATATACATCACAGTAAGGGAAGAAAGGACAATCACAATTTCCATTTCAACTGTGTTGTCCAGTATGTTTACCAGGGCTCTTACTCTAGTATGTTACAGGCCGACTTTAATCGGCTGGCATAAACCCACATCCTCATTTTCAGGATTCCTTAGACTTTAGATAAAGGGCATTTCTTCCAACATATACTTAACTGCCAAGAGCGCGTATGTGAGAATGGCCTCCTGTTTTAAGAATATACTTCAGTCATAAATCTTCAAATTTGATGTGTCAGTCATGAGGCTAACAAATATATATTTTTTTAATGACTACGTCCTTAAATTCTTCTGGGAATATTATCTTGGTGATAGAGTGGAATTAATTTTTTGCTTGCTGCTATAGTTCCCTTTTTCTGACATCATTAGTCCCTGTCTTTTTATGATTCCAAGCAGGGTTCCGTTCCATTGCTTCGTGACATCATCTCCTCTCTAGCCTCTCTCCACTTTGACAATAAATGTCCATATATTCTGTCTCTGGCACAATTTTTGACCTGCTCTGCACATCAGACATAGCAACAGGATTTGACCCAAAATCCAGGACAAATCATTGCAAGGTCACTCCTCCCGATGCAGTGCTGAAAGGTCTGGACAACCTTCTAAATTCACAAAAGACAAAAGAGATCTTTTTTAAAATGAAATAAAAATAAAAGTGCATAGGGAGGTGGGTGTGCACACCTATGAGAAAGAAAGATAGAAACCTACATCAAATTGCTCCTTTCAGTTTTATAACAATGTTAAAAAAAAGAAATATAAAACTGTTCCTCTCAAATTTATTCCTGCCATTTTAGTTTTTAATAGAATTCAATATTTCAAGAAAATTTACATAAAGGCATTTGCAGGTGATAAAGGCATAAAGGACAGTGTCTGTCATGATGTTGGAAAAAAATTCAGGCAAGTTTAATATGAACTATAGTGTGCTCATGCATAAATGGTTTTCTTTAGATTAAGTGATATACTTTGGTGTTTTTCTAAGACAAAACAATCACAAAAGCAGCTTCAACTCAAGCTTAGATATACCCTCCAGTGGGACTACTAATGCTTGTGTGATGAGTATGGTAGCAACTAAGATGCCTAAATTAAGTTGATGTTAGGGAGGTGGAGGGATGCCAAAACAGCTGATGCCAGAGGAAGGTGAGTGGCTGCTTATATGCAACTGCAGTTAATTGAAATATTAGATTCACTCCTCCCGAAATTGTTGTGAACTTCACTATGTTTAATGTTTGTATTAAAAATAATTTTTATATTATTATTTTTTTGTGCTCATGTGTGTGTGTTTGCCGGGGTGGGTGGGAATAAACATCTCAATATTTGAAAAAAAAAGTCCAAAAAAGTGGTTCAACCAGTATGCTGGGAAATATAATTCTTAAAGCAGGAAATTCTGAGGACCCTCATGACTGATTGTCAAGTCAATAACTAAAACTAATAATCATGTGGCGTGACAACCCAGATCCTATTTTTGAATTAATACTTTGTGATATTTGTAAAATAATAATAATAATAATATAATTTAGGTTACACTTTACAATAAGGTTCATTATTTAACATTAGTTAATTAGCATTATTTTATGTTTATTTTTTCATAATTGCTGTTCCCTTATGAAGTTTTTATTACTTATTGAATAAAAAAAAAATAAAAAATACTAATTTATTGCAAAATGTCTGTAAAGTGTTTTGAATTATCACTAACCATTCCTTATTTTGTTCAACTATTTGAATGATCAAATACTGAGTAACAAAAATGTCTGCATTGTGTTTCCTTTCTAACCAAATGCTATAGTTTGATTGTAATCATAATGCAAAACCTGATACTTATCTAAAATTTGTAGTTAAAAAAATAAATTAGTTGTCTTTTAGAATACCTAAATGTATATCTGAATTAAAAAAACGAATAAGACAGGGAAATCATGTCTAAAACAACAACAGGAATCAAAAAGCCTTCCTATGTATAGAAGCTATAGGCAGCCTACAGGCTGTAAAGGACATTGCACACATGTAACTATTTTTAAAGCCACAAGGTGGCGCTCTTTAAATGGTGGCTCAGTTATATGACGTCTTGGATGAGACTGTGTTAGAAAAATGTAAATTAAAATGAGGTTTTTCAGAACCATATGAAACCAACATAAATACAAAGGATGCTCTCAGTTCATATCTGGGTGTATCCAAATGAGCAAACATTGCAACTTGAGCATGTTACCCAAATGGCAGAGATGACTATAACCCACTTACTGTACCCACTTTCAATTAAAAAGGGGTCCATTAAAGGGTTGCTACCGTCTTCATAAAAGTTATTTCCAGAGAATAAACATTCCATGAGAAACAAAGTTTGTTTTAACTTAATGTTCAGTGGCTGTAAGTGATCCTCGTGTCCAGATCATGAGTCTGGCTTTCCATGGAAATGCCTCGGGACCTGGAGCAGCAGAGTGGTCCAGGCTTGAGTTTCTGTATCATTTATACAGGTGGAGAAAATAGAACCTGTGCCTCCTCTAAATCTGTCACCTCTGAGCCATGAGAGAGAGAGAGAGAGAGAGAGAGAGAGAGAGAGAGAGAGAGAGAGAGAGAGAGAGAGAGAGAGAGAGAGAGAGAGAGAGAGAGAGAGAGAGAGAGAGAGAGAGAGAGAGACGAATGGCAGCAAGGATACAACTGAGGACTTAAACACCTCAGTTGTAAACAAAATGATATTCTGTATAAATGCCACAAAACTATCCCAGATCGAGGACATGCGATGTGTATTGAGAGATGCCGAACTAGTCACTTGTGGTTGGTAACTTCTAATTTTAACATGCCCTTCTTGACAGTTGAGTGGCAAACATATTCCTGAAAGAAGGGATTGTGTTCACGTGAAACATTGTTAAAAGTCCAATCATACCATTCTTTTGCTTTATAAGGTAAAGGATGGTAAACAGATGTCTCTTACCTTGTCCTGACTACTAAAATTTCACCAGTTTGTCTGCTAGTTTCACTAAAAGTGTCTTGGGCAAGAACGTTTTGACAGTACTTTAAAGTGTAGTGGCTACTTGAGAGTTGAGTGGGGAATGAGAGATATGTGCTTCCTCTTTCACCTACATTTCTTAGACATCATTCACAAGACAGTCTGTTCCATTGTGCTGAAAATGACACTGTCGAATGAACCTTTGCCTGCATGAATCTATAAAACAGCTGACCAAACTGATGCACTACTCTAAAAGACCATTTTGGAAATGAAAATGTAAAATGAACTTGACATGAATTCTACCCTCATAATCATTTAAACACACTAATCATGCAATAATGTACAGTCAGCAGAACATTATAGGACTCCAACATGAAGAGAAATAAATTATGTTTAATTTATTATTTAACATATCTATGCCATATGCTCTCATTGACAAATGCGGAACAAACAGTTCATGCGTTCATGACATCAAGACTAGATTATTGTAACACTCTCCTGGGTGGTTGCCCTGAATGCTTAGTAAAAAAACTTTAGCTAGTTCAAAACGCAGCAGTTCCAGTTCTTACCAGAACCAGGAAGTATGACCATATTAGCCTGGTTCTGTCAACCCTGCATTGGCTGCCTATTAAACATCATATACTTTTTGAAATATTGCTGATTACTTACAAAGCACTAAAATAGTTTAACTCCCCAGTATTTGAGCGAGCTCTTAACGCATTATAGTCCTTCACGACTATTGCGATCTCAGAATTCCGGACAGTTGATAACACCTAGAATATCAAAATCAACTGCTGGTGGTAAATCCTTTTCCTATTTAGCATCTTACAAGAATTCACACATGAGCGATTTTATAGATAATCATTCATCAACTAACCATTCAGAAACGTCCTGTTGCATTCTACGTGTTGTCACTGCATCTTGAGTCTCTCCATCATTGTCCGACTCCAGGTTAAACATAAACAGAACAGTTTCTGACATTTTAGTGCTTGTCTGCCTGTGTTAATCGGACACACACACACAAGCTCTTGCATCTCTGCCGTCTGTGCCGGGAGCAGCAACAAATTTGCATTTAAATAACAAAACAACACGTTTTTGCTCACCCTCAAAAAGTGACAATTTTAACATGCTGTAAGCATAATCTGTGGAGTATTTTGTGCTAAAACTTCACTTACACACACTCTAGGTACATCAGAGACTTATTTTACATCTTGTGAACAGGGGCATTACCACCCATTTAAGGAAGCTTTCCTCATCGTCCAATTGTAATTTTGCTCGGGAGGTTTGGTATACAAGCATATATTTTGGGATTGAACTGAAGTTTTTGGAGACAGGTATACTACTCTGAAGGACATTCTGGAAACTGACATATTATGCTGTCCTAAACTGTTGCTTTTAAATGATGACTTGAAAAAGTTATTCTCTGGATTAACTGCAGCTAAGAAAATGCTTGCCTTACATTAAAAAACTCCACACTCTTTAGCTTGATCACACTGGATGTATTCTTAGACATTGCGAACATGGAGCTATCAGTGGCAATGATGCAAAGGGTCACTCAAAAAATGAAACAAAAACACACACACTAACAAAGACTCCACCCGGCCCTCACCCGGGGGTAGGGAGTGGATCGGAGACCAACTCCAAGAGCATCCTCCTCTATCCTGGGCGGCCCGCTCCGGAATGCTCTCGCTGTCGGCTGCCACCTGGGTTAGCAGCGCCTGAAGCGGGCTGGGCGTCCCTACTGTGACCGGCTTCATGCAGAGGCCTGGTTGAAGGCTGCTGCAGAGGCCCAGCTGGAACAGGAGCCAGGAACGTCTCCAGCGATGAGCAGGTAGAGGAACTGTCACCGGCGGCGGGGTGGGGGCAGCAGTGGGCTGAAGGGCAGGATATGCCGGATGGCCTCCATCTGCGCTTGGGTGGCAGAGAACTGTTGGATGCAGTTCTCTGCCGCGCTGACCAGCCCAACCTGGGAAATTGGGAGACTAGGAACCAAACCTTGTCCGCATTCGCCATATCAACCAGGCTGAGCCAATTATGGCACTCCAGGACCACTAAGGTGGACATCGCCAGACCGATCATGCACACTCGTACCCTGGAGGGCGAAGGACAGATGCAGTGCGGTGCTAACCTATGAGTTCACGGTCTGGGCTACCCTCGTGCATGTCCATGGGTGCCCTGACCTGACAGACCTTAAGCAGCGCCATGGCATACAAGAAGAGGCGGCTTACCATAAGGCTTTGTAAACTCTGCCCGTCTGAACGGACGAGAATTCACAGGCCTCCTGGGGGAATGAGAATCCCCCAAAAGGCAGCGGCCGCCAGACACAGGTGCACCTGTGTCATGACAGACCGCTCCAATGCAGTCCTTCACCTCACAGCCCTTCACTGCTCCTCCATCAAGGGTAGTGAAGAGGAAAAGCTATTCAGGCAGTTTCTGGCAGAGAAATGTGCTGTTCACCATCTAATAAGCTCTCCATGCATTTCGTAAAGGAAAAGCACTGGGCGGCGAGCTGAGAACCAGCATGGCCTTCCCTGATTACAGAGGGACCAGCATGCTCAACAGGAATTCTATCGACTGGAGGAGTGAGGAGCCCACAGGGAAAAGTTACCGGGCGAGACATACATCACGATCCTCCGATCACCCATCCCAGCAGCCATATCACCCTGTAGCCCAAGACTGGTTGCTCACTGAAGCTAAGCAGAGCTGAGCCTGGTTAGTACCTGGATGGGAGACCTTCTGAGAAAACCAGGTTGCTGCTGGAAGAGGTGTTAGAGAAGCCAGCAGGGGGCGCTCACCCTGTGGTCTGTGTGGGTCGTAACGCCACAGTATAGTGACGGGGACACTATACTGTCAAAGAGCACCGTCCTTCGGACGAGACGTTAAACCGAGGTCCTGACTCTCTGTGGTCACAAAAAAATCCCAGGATGTCTTTCGAAAGAGTAGGGGTGTAACCCCGGCATCCTGGCCAAATT
Source organism: Hybognathus amarus (assembly GCA_030378365.1). NCBI lineage: Eukaryota > Metazoa > Chordata > Actinopteri > Cypriniformes > Leuciscidae > Hybognathus > Hybognathus amarus. The sequence continues at coordinate 85,834 of JAQIUQ010001785.1, read as the reverse complement.
TGCCCAGTGGCCTCTGTCCATCATGGCCTCCAAGTGATTTCCCCAATCAAAAGTGTGTGTGTGTGTGTGTGTGTGTGTGTGTATATATATATATATATATATATATATATATATATATATATATACTGTATTTATTTTTAGGTAAAGTATACAAGTGTATGGATTACAAGTTTCTGAAGAAAATAGACTAGTAAATGAAGTTTTTTTAAAGCTTCCAACGTATTAGTTCAAGTTGCCTTTCCATACCTTTGCCAAATGTAGGTGTTTTGAGGTAGATCCCATTCTTGCCTGTAGGATCCCGCCACTGTGACAAGTTTGAACTGCCATCCGTGTTTGATGTTGGAGATTGTTGTAAAATAATGAGTCATCAAAGCTTGTCTTTGCTCATATCTATTTGAATGCAGACTCCTTGCCTCAGGTTCATATACTGCGCAAATCTGAGTGTGCTTTATAGTGTTGTTTTATCCATTGTGGAATGCTACACTTACTGTACATCAGGTAACTTATTTTCACTTCACAAAAGCACAATTTTTAGGCATTTTTTTCCTTTGTCAGGCAGTCCACTATAGCTGCAGTACTATAATATATGCACATGCTTTTACAAAAAAAAGCCTCTAAAGTTAAAACTTTAACTAAAAAATGTGTGGATCATGGATGAACACCTGTTCACAAAGTCCTTTCTGGGTCTTGATGTAATGTCATGTAACTAGGTCTTGATGTGATGTCATGTAAATATCTGTTAAAATAAAAATAATAGTTTTATGACTGTAAGTACATTTGTGAATGATTTGGATTCTGGACTGCAGGCAGATGTTTGCATGGTGTGTTTGTTGATATAGGTGGACGGTTGGCTTACTGTATCTCCACTGGGAGTACTAGATGTGGGAGGCCTGCATAGAGAAGAAAATCCAATTGACTAAACACTTGATCTGTAATAGTTTTGGTATGTGTTCTTGACAAGCCTGTGATTCGTTGACCCACTGACGGCTCTGTGATGTGGTGGAGATCTGGTCTTAATAGGCAGTCTTCTAGTTTTCTGAGGTTTTCAAACCCCAGACAGGATGGTAAGAGACCCCATAGCGTTGACTCAGTTTTGGTTCAATGCTGGAAAGCATTATTAGTTTCCGCAATTGATCTGCTTTGTGTTGCTGTGGAGGGAACTGATCCTAAGTCAGTTATTTATTTAAATAAGATCTTTTGTTCTTAGATGACTCATGGAGGAAATGATGTGCTTAAATCATTAAGAATCTGCTCACTGTTAAACCTGGCTCAGTTATTTTGGTTAGGTTACACAAGTATGCATTCAACATGGAGAAAATATTCTTCGACTTAGTCAGCCGACTAAGTCTGTAACTTCTCTTATCCATTTGAGACTCCTCATCAGCGTTTGTTATATTATTAGATCTTAAGAGCTCTTTGTCTCGTCTTAAAGTAGGGCACAGGTGTTTTCCGATGTTTGAATAGTCAAGCACTTCTCTCAAGCACACTTTCCCTTTCGCTAACAATACATGACCACACACACAACACCGCTTTCTTCTTTGGCTGTCTTGTTTGTTCTCTCTCTCTCTCTCTCTCTTCACTTCCGGTGTAAGCTGGGAGTGTTTGGGGTGGTGGTGGTGAGGGGATTTATGAAGAGGGACTTTTCTATTTGCTCTTCTAGTTGTTGTAAATTTGATATTTAATATTAAATTTAGTAGGAAAGTTTAGTTTGAGGTTAATTGACGAGCTGTTGAATTAGTATTCGCGTGGCGAGTACAGGGATGGAATCGCAGGATGTGCGAGCTCCGTCGCTGTCGCTTCGTCACGGGATTAGATGCATCACTCAAGCCGGTATTACAGTTGAGGATGTGTTGCTGGATGTGGCTGAGCGCGTGGGACATGGAAACATCATTTCTGCGTCTCGAATGAATAAGGCCGTGGTGGTTTTTTTGAAAGAGGAACTACTGGTCAATCGGTTGGTAGAGAGCGGCATAGTGGTAAGTGGAGCGTTTGTAATTGTTCAACCTTTAGTATCTCCAACTGTAAAGGTAGTAATTTCAAATGTGCCGCCATATATTCCGGATGAGGATATACAGCGTGAGCTTTTGAGGTATGGAAAGCTTGCGAGTGGAATTAAGATGGTACCGCTTGGATGTAAACACGAGTCTTTGAAGCATGTGTTGTCTTTTAGACGGCAGGTGTTTATGTTTTTGAATGTCCCAACATTAAACGTGTCTTTTCGTTGCGTTTATGAAGGAAAATCGTACATGCTTTATGCGAACACCGGTGAAATGCGCTGCTTTGAATGCGGTGCCGTGGGACATGTAAGATTGTCATGCCCGCAAAGAGAAGTGGTAAATGAGATAGGTCAGGACAAGGATATAAATGGTGATGTAGAGAAAAATGTGGAAAAAAGAGTGGAAAATAAGGGCCAAAATGCACATAACATGAATTTAGGTGGTGGTGTTGGTGCTGAGGGGGAGAATAATACCACGGAAGTGTCTAAAGAGACCGAGAATGTTAATGGTGAGATACAGGTGATTGAGGAGAGGGTGATGACAGAAACTGAGAAGAGTAATGTTACAGAGCAAGTGGACAAGGTAGAAGTTATTAAGGAAGTGATGCTGGTTGATCAGGATCAATCAAGCAATAAAACGATAGTGATCCCAGGGGGTATGAATTCAGGAGAAATGGTTGAAAATGAAAGAGAGGAAGATAGAGATGAGGATTTGTCAGATGTATCAGAGGTGTCGAATTTATCTCAGTTGGGATGTGATCAGGTATACGCTTTGGAGGAAATAGAGGCTTTTCTGGACGAGACTTCGGGAAAGTAGTAGAAGTGAAGGATTACTTTACTGATAGTAAGAAATTTGAAAGTTCTGTATTATACTGGATGAAACGAGTTGGAGAGGACAGATTAAGTAGGAGGAAGAGGTATCGATTGAAAAAGTTTGTCACGAAAATAAGAGGGGGGAAAGCCCTGAAAAAAAGGAAATTTAAATGATGTATAATTCACTAAAGGTGTTTCTATTTCTTCTTTTCTCACTGTGCTTCCTCTCCCTCCATTGGAACATTATTATGGAGTTTGTAAGAGTTGGATCACTAAACATTAATGGGGAAGAGATAGGGTTAAAAGAGCACTGATTTCTGAATTTATTAAATTAAATGACGTTAAAGTAATTTTTTTACAAGAAACACACTCTGATAGTAATAATGAATTGGAGTGGTACAGATGGTGGGAAGGAGAGTGTAAATTAAGTCATGGAACAAGTGTTAGTATGGGTGTTGCAATTCTTTTCTCAAAACACTTGGATTTAAAAATTTTAACAACAATAGAGATAGAAAAAGGTAGAGTGTTATTAGTTATAGCAGAAATTAAAAGTGTTAAATTCCTTTTTGTTAATGTGTATGCTCCGAATATTGGATGGCATCGCGAGATAACATATCAAAAGTTGAATGATGCAATAAAGCAATATGATGATGGTAATATATGCGTTTTAGTTGGAGGTGATTGGAATTGCACAACACATTTCTTATTGGATAGGAATGGGGATGAGCCTCACTCGAAGTCTAGTAAATTACTACTTGATATCACAAATAATTTAAAGTTGGTGGATGTGTGGAGAAGTAGTAACAAGTTGGTGAGGCAATATACCTGGATAAAGATATTAGATTCTGTTGTGACAGGAGCAAGATTGGATAGGTTATATATCAGTAAATCAGAGATTAATAGAGTAGCTAACACTAATATATTTCCGAATGGGTTTTCAGATCATCATATGGTTACTTTGGATTATAATATTGTGAAAACTTCAAGACCTAAATTTTATTGGCATTTTAATATAAAATTATTACAGGATACAGATTTTTTTGAGAAGTTCTGTAGTTTCTGGGACATATGGAGACAGAGGAAAAATAATTTTGAAAATCTGACTCAATGGTGGGAGGTGGGAAAAGCTCAGATTAGAGTGTTTTGTCAACAATTTTCCTATAATTCTACTGCAATAGTAAAGAGAAATGTGAACATTTTGGTAAATGAAATTAGTGAGATGGAAAAAAGAATGATTGATGTTGAGGATGATGTTTCAGTGAATGTTTTAAAAAATAAAAAAATTGATTTGAGGTCATTGCTGGAACAGAGAGTTAAAGGTGCACTAGTTCGTGCTAGAATGTCTTCAATTAAAGAAATGGATGCTCCAACTGCTTATTTTTTTGGACTTGAACGGAAGGAAGCACAAAAGAAATGTATGCTTCATCTTAAAAGAAAGAACGGAACTATTACCTCAGATCCAACAGAAATGAGAACAATGGGCATTGAGTTTTATAAAGAACTTTTTGGTAATATGGACTGTGATGCGGACTCTATGGACCAGTTCTTAAGAGATCTTCCTAAATTAAGCACTGAGGAAAAAGATTCATTGGACTTAATGATTTCATTTGATGAACTGTCAAAGGCGGTCACACAGCTCTCTACAGGAAAGTCACCAGGAATTGATGGTTTACCAGCTGAGTTTTATAAAGCCTTTTGGGGTGTTTTAGGAGAAGATTTGTATAATGTATTTTGTGAATGTTTTAAAAGAGGTTGTCTACCGAACAGCTGTCAAAGAGCTGTGTTATCACTTCTGCCAAAAAATGGAGATCTAGGCATGTTGAAGAATTGGCGACCAGTGTCTTTAATGTGTCTAGATTATAAAATATTGTCTAAAAGTTTAGCTAATAGATTAAAAAATGTTTTACATGTTGTGGTGGAAAGTGAACAAACTTACTGTATTCCTGGACGGACAATAATGGATAATTTGTTCCTTATGAGAGATGTGATTGATTTATCTATTATAAATAATCTTGATGTGGGTTTTTTATCTGTTGACCAAGAGAAAGCGTTTGACCGGGTAGGTCATGAATACCTTTTTACTGTGTTAAAAACCTTTGGATTTGGGGAGAATATTATTTATTGGATAAAAATGCTTTATGAAAATGCTTCAGTTATGCTGAAGATAGGAGGTGTTCTGAGTTGTCCAATCCCCGTTAAAAGGGGAATTAGACAGGGATGTCCTCTATCAGGACAGCTTTATAGCTTAGCCATTGAACCTTTACTGTGTAAGCTAAGAAGTGAGTTACAAGGTATAATGATACCAGGAGAGAATTCAGGGCTAAGGTATTCTGTGTCTGCTTATGCAGATGATGTAAACATTTTTATTTCTGGTCAAGATGATATTCGGATACTTTGCAAAAATTTAAACCTTTATGAAAAGTCTTCCTCAGCTAAGGTAAACTGGGCAAAGTGTGAAGGGTTTGCTGTGGGGTCTTGGGGTGATAAGGGGCTGCCTCAACTTCCTGAAGGACTGGAATGGGGAAAGGAAGGTCTTAAAGTGTTGGGGGTGTATCTGGGCACTGATAAATATAAAGAAAAGAACTGGGAGGGACTGTTTGGAAAGGTTGTTGCTAAGTTGTCTAAGTGGAACTGGCTATTACCTGAACTCTCATATAGAGGCAGAGTCCTAATTACAGAACAATCTGACCGCCTCTATGTTATGGCACAAACTGAAGGTGCTAGAGCCACCAGATGACTGCATTAAGGAGATTCAGAGGAAATTGGTGGAGTTTTTCTGGTCTGGTCAAAAATGGATTCCGCGGCCTGCACTTTATCTACCAGTGATTGAAGGAGGGCAAAGCCTAATAGATGTACGAAGCCGCATAAATGCTTTTCGATTACAAGCAGCCCAGAGACTGTTGTACGAGGAGAATGGTGGGTGGATTCATGTTGCTTGTGCTCTTCTGCGAAAAACTTCTGGACTGTTGTATGATAAACAGCTTTTTCTACTGCAGAGTGATGAAGTGGATTTGAGAGAGTTGACACCCTTCTATAAGTCAATGATAACAGCTTGGAAAAAGACATTTTTTATACACAGAGACATTGTACAACCTGAGGACTGGATAATGGGAGAACCGCTGTTCCATAATCCATTAATACGAACAAGGATTTTGTCCTCTAAATCTGTGGAAAGATGTTTTGTGAAAGCTGGGTATGTCAAGTTGGGGGATCTGAGAAGTGGTGATGACTGGAAAACAGCCGAGTCTCTGCAGAGGGCTACAGGGTTGAGATCTCTTCGACTCCTGAGGCGAATAACGGAGGAGGTGTGGGCGGCTCTACCTGGAGTTTGCAGAGATTCACTGGCACAGGACTGGAATGGGCACTATACATTTCCACCCATAAAAGTGTCTGCTGCGGTGCAAGAGGAGATGGAGGACACTGGACAATCGATTTTAACATTTGAATACCCCAAGTTGGGGAGTTTTCAAGACATTAAGAAGAAAGAACTCTATGCAACGTGTGTAAAAGTTACTCATCAGACTGTGCTCAGAGGAGTGAAGACTTGGAGGTGGTCAGAGGTGTTTGGGACAGATTTTAAGGCATGTTGGAGGTCTCTATATAAGTTTCCTGTTGAAAAGCGAACTGCAGATTTGCAGTGGAGACTGATGTTTGGGGCTATAGCTACAAACAGACACGTGGCACACCTAAATCCAGCAGTGGGGGCAGAGTGTTTATTTTGTGGCTTAGATGAAACGGTTAATCACTTATTTATTGAGTGTTTTAGGTTGGAAGGATTGTTTAATTTTTTAAAACAAGTTTTTATAAAGTTCGGGGAGAATTTTTCGTATGAGAATTTTATAAGTGGTCCAATGTATAATTTTCAAGAAAGGAGGAAAAAATGTTTATTGAATTTTTTGTTGGGATCAGCTAAGTTGTCCATATGGAAGACTAGAAAAAATAAAATGTTAGGTACAGGTTCAACTAATGCTGAAATGGTACTAAAAGGGATAATAACAGCTAGAATTAAGATAGAGTATACATATTATAAATTGGTCAGTAACATTGCAATGTTTTCTGAAATTTGGTCTGTAGGGGGAGTACTTTGTCAAATTGGAGAAAATGAAATATTGTTTTTAAATGTGTAGAAATGTATACAAATTTAATTTATGAAATGAAATTTTTGTAAGATAATTGTATTGAGGTAAAAGGACAAATGGTCCAATAAAGATATTGTTAAGCCTCTCTCTCTCTCTCTCTCTCTCTCTCTCTCTCTCTCTCTCTCTCTCTCTCTCCCTCTGCTAATGTAGGTTAAGATACTGTGATATGACAGATGAAGGTTGTTCTGATGTGACTTCAGCTCTGAAATCAAACCCGTCACACCTGAGAGAGCTGGACCTGAGCAGGAATAAACTAGGAGACTCTGGAGTGAAAAACCTCAGTGATCTACTGATGAACCCACAATTCAAGCTGGAGAAACTACAGTTAGTGTCATTATACTGTACAGCAATTACAGTGTGACTGAAGTTTATTTATTTGAAGACAGCAGGGCTTATGTTTCATTGGTTATAGCAGTGCACTTTCTGGGTTTCCCTATTGCTCACATTTTTTTTCTAATTCTTTATCTTTTCACAGTTTTTTGTCTAGATAGTAGAGTGTAGTTTGTAAATTTTTTTAAATCCCAGCATCTGATATAATGTACTGATTGTGTACACGCAGAAATCTGCCTTTTCAACAGAGAATAAAGAAGAGAGACGTCAAATAAATAGTTAGAAATGAAAGAGAAGAAACAGTGTCTTCCAGCGCACAGAACTAGTGTGACTGGGTTTTAAAACAGACTATTGGAAACTAAATGCTGCTGTAGCTCTTCAATAAGATGATCATCATAGATGTGAACTATTGTTATTTCTCTGTCTTCAGTCTGAGTGATTGCAGTATTACAGAGAACATAAAGACAGGTTATGATGTATTGGTTTATATCAAGGTGTCATAACAAAGACATGTCAAACAATGCCATATTTGCATTACAAATGTCATAACTGATCGAAAGACACTTAATGACAGTTGTCACAAACATGCATAAAACTTCCTTCATATTCATAACATATGTCATGTCACGATTATGAAGGTGTCATGTTAGTCTTATGCACACCCCTTCAAGTAAAGTGTAACCGATCTCTCTTCCTCTGTCTGTTTTATTTGCTGATGAAGATGATGTGACTTTACAGAATAAAGAGTCTCTTATTTTCTTCATTCTCTCTCTCTCTCTCTCTCTCTCTCTCTCTCTCTCTCTCTCTTCTCTCTCTCTCTCTCTCTCTCTCTGTGCTAATGTAGGTTAAGATACTGTTATATGACAGATGAAGGTTGTTCTGATGTGACTTCAGCTCTGAAATCAAACCCGTCACACCTGAGAGATCTGGAGCTGAGCAGGAATAATCTAGGAGACTCTGGAGTGAAAAACCTCAGTGATCTACTGATGAACCCACAATTCAAGCTGGAGAAACTACAGTTAGTGTCATTATACTGTACAGTAATTTAGGGGTTGAACCGACTAGTTGACCTTAATGTGACGCCGTGACGCTTTAAGCTTGACGTCGTATAGTCACTTTGATCATGTGACACTATATGATTGTGCTAATTTTAATACTATATGGCCGCGTTGCAGACGACAACAGATGAAGAGCCCAGAGTGTCATTGCAGCAAGAAAGCAGCATTGGTACATAAAGTGTATGGAAATACTTGACTAACTTTGCACTATATTGTTGAAAGCGAAAGTAAAAGCATGACGCACGCTCACTGTTTTAGCGGGAAATGAGAGCAGTCTCTTTCAAAATCATTCAAACATTGTTTATTTCAGATATTTATTTAAACATATTATTGCATCTCTAATCTCTAATCATATTATTGCATTTTTCTTTTTTCTTTAGCGGGGTGTTTAGCTACATCTGGCCACTTCCTGTGTTTCTGTGATCTGATTGCTATCTGATCGTGAAAAGACCAGGTGTAAGCTAAATACCCTCCGAAAACACATTCGAGACGGATTTAAATCCGATCGTTTAAACCACTTCATGAGGAGGTCTGGGCCGCTTTACAGATGAAACTGGACACGTGTAAATGCATCTGGTTGTTGAAACCGCAAATGTAAATTGGACTTCTCCCAAAAATGCTGAAAAACGTGTGAGAGGGTGTTAGCCTATGCTATGTTATATTCATTATATGACGAAGCTATGGCAACCAATATTATGAAGCTGCAGACTCAGAGACCTGCATCTACAGTCCCCCACCTAGAGTCCCGCATTCTCAGACCCCTCGTTTCTTGAGACAGTGCCTCCTGCCAGTGTTGCCAGATCTCGCGAGACAAATAAGCAACCAACCCGGTGAAAACAAGCCCAAAACAAGCGACTTTTTCTCATAGACAGCAAAAGCGTTTTTTTTCTACGGAGCCCCCCTAGGTTTCGGGACGAGAAAAAAACTACAATCTCTGGGGACGGATCGGATAGTTTTAAACTGTGAATGTCAATTTACATCCACGTGGACAGTTTTGTAAAACTGTGCACACGGTACAGTTTATTTTTCTTCTGTAATAAAGCTTGGCTGCCCATCTAGTGTTGGTACTGTGCCCAAATAAAATCTGACTGAGAGCTAATTTTGAGATGTCAACCTAAAATTTAGAACTTCTTCAGATTTTTGGCTTACATTTTCTTGCAATTTTAGAGTAAAATATATATTTTGCAATATATATATTTTATATAAAATAGAAATAATTATATTTTTACATTGTTCATTTTCATAAACTCAAAGTTATAACTTTTTTCTGTTTCACTTTCATAATTTCATAATACTGCACTTCAAAAATAATTTGGCAAATGTCTTCTTTAAAACAAGACCAAAGGTCTATATTCCAAAGCATTCTTGAATTAAAACCATTTGAATAGTGATTTTCATGGAAAAAAGGGGAGTGACAGTTAAAGGCTTAACAGTTAAACGATATTAAATTAATATCTATATCTAAAATATCTAACATATAATTAATATATATATATATAAAACTCTCCTACAGTCTAGTAGTCAGTATCAGTCGCGATGGTCCAGACTCGCAAGTATTTTCATTTTAACATCACTCACTGACGTTTAACTAACCAGAAAAAAAAAACGAAAAAAAAAAAAAAAAAACAACGATTGCCCTGCTCTGCCTCTGATTGGCTAGTACTCGTTGCCATCTGGGTCAGAGCCAATTAGAAGCAGGATGTGGGTGGGAAAAAACTCTATGAATGGGGAAAGGGAGAGAGGGAACAGGCAAGACAAACTCCTACGTTTAAATAACATAGAAAATATCTGCTTTGCAACGAGCTGGGAGCAAGCCCAAATAAGCAACTGACACTTTAGAAACAACCCAAAAAACGTGACCCGCAACTCCCATTATTTGCAAGCGACTTTACAGAAAAACAAGCCCAAATTCGCTTAGAATAGCGGACTTGGCAACACTGCCTCCTGCTGTTCAGAAGATCGTATAACACCCAGACACAGAGTCCCGCGTTCTCAGACCCCTCGTTTCTCGAGATAGTGCCTCCTGCTGTTCAGAAGATCGTATAACACCCAGACACAGAGTCCCGCGTTCTCTTTCAGACAGCTCGTTTTTCGAGACAGTGCACCCTTATCCAAATGCATTTGAAAACAATAGGATGCAATATTAATATTGTTCAATATTGTCTCGTTTTATTTAGTTATCCAAATAAATATTTGCGCTCCCTGCTTAATGCATGTTGTGCCAAAAAACTCATTGTGTTACTGATGGAAGGGATGCAATTACAGATTGAACTATCTTCTGAAAAATAGTATGCGATATTATATTGATACAATGTTTGTTTTTTTATTATTCAAATTCCAATTTTTCTTTCAGGTCAACATATAATGGTCTAATTAACATTACCATGCTAACATTACAAAACCTGTTTTTTGATATATTTTTTGAATGCGAAGCAAAACAAACGAATAGACAAAACACCAATAATAAAACAATTCAATTTAACGATCACCTAAACATCATCTTGCTGTAAAGAAAAAAGGAAGAAAGAATTGTGTTTGTGACTTTACTTTTCGTCTTCAATTGCATTAAAAAACTCTTTCTTAAAGAGTCTCATAAGTCGCTTTGGATAATCATAAAATGATGTTGCTGGGTTCGGCAGGGGCGATTCTCCATCGATGTATGGTGTATCCTGCAATACAACACTATAGGCCTACGATAGCCACATGTCTTATGATCTTTCAAAAAGAAAAAAAAAGAAAAAAGATGTTTGCAAATGTTACCTTCATGTTGCACTATTCTGTTGAAGTGTCCCTCGAGATGTTTTTGAACTTTGGGCAACTTTGTGGGTTTGATATGGCCCATATAATATGGGGTCACAGAATTGGAGTGAAAATAACTGCAGCATTTATAACATATCTACACAAAGTCCAAGGTTAAAGGGATAGTTCACTTTAAAATTAATTTTTGTTATGTTTTAGTTTACTTCAAGGGCATCCAAGATGTAGGTGACTTTGTTTCCACAGTATTTTCAATTTTGATATTTTTAGACCAAACTATTCTTGTCTGTAAGTCATATAATGGAGGTCTATGGTCACCACCTCAAAGAGCATACACAGAGAAGTCCAAATTAAACATGATTTAATGACTCATAAATGTAAGTACACATTGATGGCCTAAGACACGAAACGAGCGGTTTGTGTGAGAAAACAAACAGAATTTATATAGTTTTTACCTCTTGTGATCACAGCCCCATCCAACTGATCTGAAGGCACAGGCGCTTCGGCTCTGCGCATGCGCCGGAAAGCGCCGGAAGGGATCTCTTGCGCAGTTGCAGAAAAATCAACGCTGTCTGTTGATATATCGAAATCGTCTTCCATTGCAATTCCCTGTATATCTAAATGTTTAGATCTTCACAGTGAAGGATAACACTTCTGAAATCTCTGTGTAAACAATGAGTGAAGTACACACGCGAGAGATCACTTCCGGCGCATGCGCAGACCGAAGCGCCCATGCCTTCAGATCAGTTGGATGAGGCTGTGGTTACAAGAGGTAAAATAATATAAATACTGTTGGTTTTCTCACACAAACCACTCGTTTCGTGTCTTAGCCCATCAATGTGTACTTACCTTTACAAGTCATTAAATCATGTTTAATTTGGACTTCTCTGTGCATGCTCTTTGAGGTGGTGACCATAGACCTGCATTATATGACTGACAGACAAGCGGTTTGGCCTAAAAATATCAAAATTGAAAATACTGCAGAGACAAAGACACCTACATCTTAGATGCCCTTGAGGTAAGATAACAACATACCAAAACTTAATTTAAAAGTGAACTATCCCTTTAAAGGCTAACGTTAGCTATCAAAATATTTTCAGGGAAAAGGGCGAAAAAACATACATTAACGGCTGTAGTTTTTGTTACAAACTATCTTTACAAATATTAAATGGAATATTGATATGTTGTATTGATGAGCTATAAAGTGGTTTGATAAAGAAATCGAATGAGTAGCCTACGATTCGCTAAATAAAATTGACGATACTCACGTTTCGGCTTAAGTTCTTCACATGTTCTTCACATGTTTATCCGATACACTTTAATAGGAGGCGCTGTCTGGAAAAACGAGTCGTCTGAGAATGCGGGACTCTGGGTTTGGGGACTGTAGATGCAGATAGCTTTTATCTAGTTAGCTTATTCAGTGTATTGTCATTTATTTCACTGCTTTAAAATTGAATCAATATTTTTGAGTGTAAAACTTTTTCACCAAAAAAATGCAGTAAATCATCTAAAACTATTTAGAGTGTAGATAGTAATTGTTTAATTCACAACATTTGATACAATTTACTGATTGTGTACACACAGAAATCTGCCTTTTCAACAGAGAATAAAGAAGAGAGATGTCAAATAAATAGTTAGAAATGAAAGAGAAGAAACAGTGTCTTCCAGCGCACAGAACTAGTGTGACTGGGTTTTAAAACAGACTATTGGAAACTAAATGCTGCTGTAGCTCTTCAATAAGATGATCATCATAGATGTGAACTATTGTTATTTCTCTGTCTTCAGTCTGTATAGATGCAGTATTACAGAGAAACAGAGTCTCATCCTGACTTCAGCTCTGAAATCAAACCCGTCACACCTGAGAGAGCTGGACCTGAGCTGGAATAAACTAGAAGACTCAGGAGTGAAAAACCTCAGTGATCTACTGATGAACCCACAATTCAAGCTGGAGAAACTACGGTTAGTGTCATTATACTGTACAGCAATTACAGTGTGACTGAAGTTTATTTATTTGAAGACAGCAGGGCTTATGTTTCATTGGTTATAGCAGTACACTTTCTGGGTTTCCCTTTTGCTCACATTTTTATGTGTTTTTATCTAGTTAGTAACTGTTTAATATCCAGCATCGGTTGCTGACAAAAAGAAATAAATGTCCTAAATAACACACACATCGGCAGACCTGACCTTACCTGACTAGGCAACTGTACAATTTTATCATTGTAATAAAAAACACAATTTGGCATAATTTTAACATGCTGCTATTTATCCTACTACTAATTAATGCCTATTGCACTTTATTTTTTTTGCAAAAAGAAAGAAAGCTAGAATAGAGTAAGTCATTCACATTATAGGCTAATTAACTCTACGCACTATCATGTCAGGGTGACGACTAGGACGAGTCTGTTCTGAAGACTCCCGTTAATTATCACATGTGAAGAGAACGAGTCTTTTTCAGACAGACAGTGCAATTCATTTTATACCAGCAGGCCTAATAATCATACAAGAAACTAACTATGGAGCCTCGATATTACAGAGACGCCGACTCTATTCATTCTGAAATTCGCTGCAAGTCTCCCGCACAACAGTGTAACGTACATGTTCACATTTTTAATTGTCCAGAACAACCCAACTATTTTTCTTACCTTCTTTTTTCCTGTGGATGTTCTTGAGCTTGTAGAAGTTCAGCTCTTGCGTTCTTCTGAACATCCTCAACATGAAGACGTCAGTTTAACATCCATTCTAAATCATTACATCTTAAAGACATCTCCTAAACGTCTATTTGACATCTGACAGGAAATGTCCTATAGACGTCTTCCAGATGTAAATACACACATCAAATAGACGTCTCTGTGATGTACGTGTGCTATCAGATAAAACACACATTAACTATAGGTGTGTTGAAACGTACATTACCACTTACCAAAATGTTTATGCCTCATAGGAGGCTATATAACTATTGTTTATTGTTAGGTCATTTTATCTAATGTTATCTAACGATTGTAAAGTGTTTTTAATACTACAGTTTACATCTTTGTAATTGTGATATACACTTTAAAGGGCACCTATTATGGAAAATTCCCTTTTACATGGTGTTTGAACATAAATGTGTGTTGGCAGTGTGTGAGCAAAACCACCCTAGAATGATAAAAATCCACCCAGTGTTTTTTTTACAATCTCAATAAATCATCTGCACTGTCTCAGAACGAGCTGTTCTAATATTCAGCGCTTTGTGACGTAGAATTGAGCAAGGGGTTTGATTGACAGTGTGGTTGTGGCATAGACCCCGCCCTCGGTGATCTGTACACCATCCTCCATTGTTTCAACGACAGCCAGTAATGTCTCTTGGAAACATAAATGTTCTGTCGTGGGTTAGTCCTGTTGTTGTGGTTTAAAAGTTAATCCTCAAGTGTGGATCGTCGTCTACTGTTTACGATCCACCGACTCCTCCAGTAACAGTAAGTGTATTTTATGATTTTTGAGCAAATAGTCTTTTCAGTCGATGTCTATGGAAGCCAATTCAACAACAAATGCGTAAAGTTGTTGTCGTCTGTAGGATGTCTGTGTAGGCTATATAATTTAAACCTTGTTTGTATAGTGTGTAACCACACGTTTATAAATATATATATTTTTAAAGATATTGTATTAAAAACTGCATATGTTGTTGTTCTGTAAGTTCATCTTCTCCATCTTCTCACATTTGCCACAGAAGCACCTGTATGACAAGTAAACATGACGCAACAGGTCCCTCGCATAAATGTAATTTCGCTTGTACGTAGCAAACTTTACTCACAGAATGTGTATGTAGTTTCAAAAAATTGCGCCAGCGTTAGTGTTTGTGTGGGTCTGTGTGTGTGAGTGTGTTGCACATCCATAATTGCAAATGGGACGCGATTACAACTCTATAAGTACATAAATGTATCAAATAACCATACCGAGACGTACTGGTCCATTCTCATTTGTGTTTATTCTGCCGGAGTCTCTTCTTACTATTTATATATTTCGAAATGTACGGCTGAATGACATGCAAGACAGCGGTTTCTCTTACTCTCTCAGTACCGACTGCCATAGGTATCAAGTTACGCCCTCATCCAAAGGCAGGTGGGATATGCAGCTCATTTGCATTTAAGGTGGTATACACAAGAAACAGCTCATTTTTTAATAGGCCCAAAATGACATTTTCGAATGGTTATAATAAATTAACTGAGGTATTTTAAGCTAAACTTCACAAATACACTCTGGAGACACCCGAGACCAATATTACATCTTGTAAAAAGGTGCATAACAGGTGCCCTTTAATATATGTAAAATGAATCTAAATTAAGCTTTGGTACTGAAGTTGATACAGAGAACTGTGGATCTTCACTGGTATTGGTACCGAATACTGAAATGTTGGTACCGTGACATCACTAACTACAACAACAACTACCAGCTTAATTAATGTGAATTTAAAACATTATTAAAAAAAGTAAGCAGTCAGTAATAAAATAAGAACAAATAATCAAATTACAAATAGCACAAATAAATGCAATATAACAAAGAAAGGCTACAAATGAAATAAGCAGTGTTTTTGGAGTTTTTCGGTAGTATTTAACAGTAGTTTTCAGGTACAGAAAAATTAATAAAGTAATCAAATGTGAAATAACACTGCATTACTCACTGCAGACTTTGTGTTAAGTTATAAGGTAGGCTATTAGTCAAGAGCAGTTTTACTTTCTTTGCCATTGACGTCAGAACTGAACTTACAACGAAAAGGGATGAGCTGGATAAGCTCGCGCACCACAGCTATATAGGCCTTACTATATTTCCTTTAATATTCCACTAATTAGATACATTTACTTCATAGACAGCCTTCTTTATTATCGCATTATACTCTCTGTTGTCAGTGTTTCTTCGTCTGAACACACACACACTGTACACACACTAACTGGTATCGGCTGCTGATATCGGAGCATTTTAATGAGTACGAGTACATGAGCTCAGTATCAGTTCATCCCTGATCTCTCTTCCTCTGTCTGATTTATTTGCTGATGAAGATGATGTGACTTTACAGAATAAAGAGTCTCTTATTTTCTTTATTCTCTCTCTCTCTCTCTCTCTCTCTCTCTCGCGCGCATGCATGAGCGTTTGTTGAGCGAGTGAGTGGGAAGTGTGGTGAGTGTGTGGACTATTTCTCATTTTTTGGCCGCTGTGTCAAAAATAGGTTTTCTATTTTTCTATCTTTTATCTTTCTACTTTGTGGTATACGGGTTTGGGAGGGTTAAAATAGTGGTGTGTTGTCTGTCTGCCAGTTTTTATAACTGGCAGGATGACTTCAGGTGCGAGGACGCTAGATTTCCTCACACGGCGTCATGCGGTGAAGTTAAGTTTGAACGCTAGTGTGGAAGAGTGCAGTTTGGCTATAGGAGAGGTGGTTGGCTGCGAAAATGTTCTGTCAGCATCGAGGATGAACAACGCAATTGTTGTTTTTTTGTTAAACCGTTGAATTAGCAAACTTGTTGGTTGAAAGTGGTGGTGTCATTGACCATGTTTTTGTTCCAGTGTTACCGCTGTCTACTCCGTCCAAAAAAAGTCACTCTATCAAATGTCCCGCCATTCATAAAAAACGAAGTGTTGGTGAAATTGTTGGAGAGGCATGGTAGATTAGTTTCCCCAATCAAAATGATTCAGATTGGTTGTAAATCGACGTTGCTGAAACACGTAGTGTCTTTCAGACGTTTTGTTTACATGGTTGTGAAGGTTCAAGGTTCGTTGGTATGTGTGTGGGTGATGGAAGGAGACACAGGGTCGGCGAATGTCTGGGGCTCGTGCACTTTATTAATAATATTTTTCTCCCCAGGGCGCGTCAGCGCGCTCACTCCACAAACTCAGACAGTTCAAAAATAAATCAAAGCAAACAGTACTCTTTCCACTATATACAGCTTTCTCTGGTCCCCTAACAGCAACACTCTTTCCACTGAATACAGCTTTCTCTGGTCACCGAACAGCAACACTCTTTCCACTGAATACAGCTTTTTCACAGGACAGCAATTCCTCAGACTGGCGTGCACGAGCTCCCCGTTCCTCTCTCTCCGTGCTCGTTCTGACGGTCCGCTTATATGCGCCCTTCTCACTCCAATTACTGCAATCAAAGACAGGTGTTTGTCATTTGAACTTGACCCACTTACTCACCGCTCGGCTCCGTCCCTTCTCCCCCGCTACAGACCTCGCTGAACCACGCCCCCCTCGCCACATACCCCCACCGCCCGTCTCAGGCCGGGGAGCCGTCCGGCCTGCAGCCTCCCTCCCCCCTCCTACGGGAGAGAAAGTCAGCTACAACCATCTGCGCCCCCGGTCTGTGGACCACCTTGAACTTAAAAGGCTGTAAAGCTAGATACCAACGGGTGATCCGCGCGTTGGTATCTTTCATGCGGTGGAGCCACTGCAGGGGAGCGTGGTCCGAACAGAGGGTGAACTCTCGCCCCAGGAGATAATAGCGGAGAGTGAGAACGGCCCACTTGATGGCAAGAGCTTCTTTCTCAATGGTGCTGTACATAGTCTCTCTCTTCGAAAGCTTACGACTGATGTACAGCACCGGCCGCTCTTCACCCTCCATCTCCTGGGTCAAGACCGCGCCCAGCCCCCTGTCCGATGCGTCAGTCTGTAGGGAAAAAGGGAGAGAAAAGTTAGGAGCCTGTAATAGCGGGCCGCCACATAGAGCAGCCTTTATCTGGGTGAAAGCCCGCTGACACTGCTCCGTCCACTGGACGGTATCTGGTGCCTCCTTTTTAGTTAAATCAGTCAGCGGGCTAGCAAGGTCCGAATAATTAGGTACAAACCTTCTGTAATATCCTGCTAGCCCCAGGAACTGTCTAACCTCCTTTTTGGTCTTAGGACTCGGACAGGTCGCAACTGCTGCGGTCTTATCAATTTGGGGACGCACCTGCCCATGCCCCAAGTGAAAGCCCAGATACCTAACTTCCACCCGCCCAATTGCACACTTCTTCGGGTTGGCCGTGAGCCCCGCCCCTCGCAGCGTCCTGAGGACGGCTCGCAAGTGCTGCATATGCCGCGGCCAGTCATTGCTATAGATGATAATATCATCTAAATATGCTGCGGCATATGCACCGTGCGGCCGGAGGATTTTGTCCATCAGGCGCTGAAAGGTGGCGGGGGCCCCGAACAAGCCGAAAGGAAGGGTGACAAATTGGTGTAATCCGAACGGCGTTGTGAAAGCAGTTTTTTCTTTAGTCATTGGAGACAAGGGGATCTGCCAATAACCCTTTGTCAAATCCAGTGTCGAATAAAATCGAGCAGTACCCAGCCGATCTAGCAATTCGTCCACCCGGGGCATTGGATACGCATCGAATTTCGACACTGCATTCACCTTGCGATAATCCACACAGAACCGGACAGAACCGTCGGTCTTAGGAACTAAAACTATCGGGCTTGCCCAGTCACTGTTGGATTCTTCTATTACCCCCATATCCAGCATAGCTTTTAATTCATCCTGAACTGTTTTCTTTTTATGTTCAGGTAGTCTGTATGGCCGGCTGCGCACTACCACACCCGGCTCGGTCTCAACATGGTGCTGTATGAGGTTCGTTCTACCAGGGAGGGGCGAGAACACATCAGCAAACTCTGTTTGTAAACCTTGAATGTCAGCGATCTGGGACGGTGAGAGGTGATCCCCGCAAATGGCCAGAGCAGCGGATTGCGCTTTGAGAGCTGCTTCCGGGCCGAGATCCTCCTCCCTACTCACTACCGTCGCCAGCATCGCTGACTCCACCTCATTCCATTTCTTAAGCAGGTTGAGGTGGTATATCTGATGTGCTCCGTCCCTATCTGATCGAAGAACCTCATAGTTGAGCTCTCCGATTCGCCGTGTGACCACAAACGGTCCTTGCCACTTGGCGAGTAATTTAGAACTGGATGTGGGGAGCAATACAAGCACTTTATCTCCCGGTGCGAATTTACGTAGTTTAGCCCCCGGTTGTACAGCCGACTTTGTTTGTCCTGAGCCTGTAACAAATTCTCCATAGAGAGCCGCCCCACCGTGTGGAGTTTTGTTCTCAGGTCCAGGACATATTGAATTTCATTTTTACTGTTCGAAGGTCCGTCCTCCCAAGCCTCCCTAAGCACGTCCAGCACCCCGCGGGGCTGACGTCCATAGAGCAGCTCGAAGGGGGAAAACCCCGTGGAGGCTTGGGGGACCTCGCGTACAGCGAACAAGAGGGGTTCTAACCACTTATCCCAATTTTTGGCGTCTTCCTGTACGAACTTACGAATCATGGATTTCAACGTGCGATTAAATCGTTCTACCAAGCCATCTGTTTGTGGGTGATAGACGCTGGTACGAATCGATTTAATGCCCAATAACTCGTATAGTTCGCGAATTGTACGTGACATAAACGCCGTGCCTTGATCGGTGAGAATCTCTTTCGGGATTCCCACCCGGGAGATTAGCTGAAACAGTGCACTCGCAACACTTTTAGCCGAAATGTTGCGAAGTGGCACTGCTTCGGGGTATCGCGTTGCATAATCCACTAGGACTAATGCAAAGCGATGCCCCCGTGCAGATCGCTCTAATGGCCCGATGAGGTCCATGCCAATTCTCTCGAAGGGGACCTGCATTAATGGGAGGGGACACAATGGTGCCTTTTTGTTGGCCGGTGGATTCACCAACTGACATTCACGACAAGACGCGCACCACCTGCGCACATTCTCGCGAATGCCCGGCCAGAAAAATCGGGTCATTAAACGATTTAGTGTAGCTGCTTGCCCTAAATGCCCAGCCATTGGATTAGAATGAGCCGCCTGGAAAAGCATTTCCCGGCGGCTCTTTGGAACTAACAGCTGAGTTGTATCTTGCTTTGTCTGGGTGTCCTGGGTCACCCGATACAACTTGTCTTTAATTACGGCAAAATAAGGGTAGGAGAGCGGTTGATCTGGGTGGACAGGCTGTCCGTCGATCACACGGACCTGATCAAATGCATTTTTGAGCGTTTCATCTCGGGACTGTTCCAGAGGAAAATCATCGCGGTCAGAGAAGATTTCTCTTTCCGACCCACTCCGTTCCTCTGAGCCAGCACCCGAGGGTCCCGGCACAGCCTCTCCAACCTGAACCGCCGCTCTCCTTCCCTGCCTTAGTTCTCTCCCAGAAGCACCCATACATAAATGAGCCAATAAAGTTTTAAAGCCCGGCCAATTCGTTCCCAAAATTAACGGGTGCTGGAGGTGCTGGTTAACTGCCACCTCCACTCTATGCTTTTGACCCCGAAATTGAATTGTGACTGGCACTAAGGGGTAACCCACCACCTCACCGTGCACGCACCGAACCCGAACCATGCGGCGCTTATCCAATGCCTCCGGATGAATCAGGCTTTGGTGAATGGAGGTCTGGTTACAACCTGAATCCACCAAAGCCCGATAAGTACCCCCCTTGACACTTACTGGAATTTGGTACCACCCAGCTTGATCGGGGCGGCCTGCGGGGCATCAGGAACCCTGACCAGTGTCCCGATCTCCATCACGGGACACCGGTCGATAAAATGGCCAGGGTCCCCACAGCGCCAGCAGGCCGGCCCAGGCCTTCCCGCCACCCCTGTGGCGGGAAGTGGGTCAGGTAACTGACGTGAGGAGGGCGCATGCTGCGGGCCCCCGGGAGTGCTGAAGGTGGGGAGGGTCTCCCGAGGCGGTGGCCGCGGCGTCTGGTCCGGTCCTCCTCTCCAACGGGGGGCCGGTCTCGGCGTGAGACCGCCTCGGGACCTGGGTGCAGGGACAGGGCGAGAGGAAGAAGAAGAGGGAGAGGAGAGAGAGAGATGATGTGGAGGGGGGTTCGCCGACCCCCGGGCACGCCACCATCTGGTCCTCCGCTGAACTGGATGGCCTGGTCCAGCGACGTCGGCCGGTGGCACTGGACCCACTGAGCAGTCCTCTTCGGCAGGCGGGCCACGAACTGCTCCAGTACCACCAGCTCGATGACACCCTCGACGTCGCGGCCCTCGGCCATCAGCCATCTGCGGCACGCGTCCCGGAGCTGCTGCGCGAAGACGAAGGGCCGGCCGGACTCTCCTAGCTCCAGGGACCGGAACCGGCGACGACTCTGTTCTGGAGTCCGGCCGACCCGCTGGAGGATGGCGCGCTTCAGGTCTTCGTAGACCAGGAGGTTCTGGACTGGCAGCTGTTGTGCGGCGATCTGGGCTTCACCCGATAGCAGGGGGATCAGCCGCACAGGCCAGTCCGCGGCCGGCCACTTCCACGCCGCAGCCGACCTCTCAAAGAGGTCCAGGAAGGCCTCTGGGTCATCCTGTGGCCCCATCTTGTGGAGAGGCATGGCTGCGGTGGAGGCCGGCGATGTCGGGGCGTGAACCTCCCGGTCCAACCAGCTCCGGAACTGCTCGCGGTCCTCCTGCTGACTCTGGAGTAGCGCCTCGAAGCGGCGCTGTTGCTGCTCCTCCATTCTGAGCAATGCCTCCTGGTGTTGTTGGTGGAGGCCCGCGAGCGCGTGGATGACATCCGCAAACGGCGTCGGCGGAGGAGATCTGGCGGCGGCCTCTCCTTCCATCCCCGGGTTTCGGCACCACTGTAAAGGTTCACGGTTCGTTGGTATGTGTGTGGGTGATGGAAGGAGACACAGGGTCGGCGAATTCTGGGGCTCGTGCACTTTATTAATAATATTTTTTCTCCCCAAGGCGCGTCAGCGCGCTCACTCAACAAACTCAGACAGTTCAAAAATAAATCAAAGCAAACAGTACTCTTTCCACTATATACAGCTTTCTCTGGTCCCCTAACAGCAACACTCTTTCCACTGAATACAGCTTTCTCTGGTCACCGAACAGCAACACTCTTTCCACTGAATACAGCTTTTTCACAGGACAGCAATTCCTCAGACTGGCGTGCACGAGCTCCCCGTTCCTCTCTCTCCGTGCTCGTTCTGACGGTCCGCTTATATGCGCCCTTCTCACTCCAATTACTGCAATCAAAGACAGGTGTTTGTCATTTGAACTTGACCCACTTACTCACCGCCTCGGCTCCGTCCCTTCTCCCCCGCTACAGACCTCGCTGAACCACGCCCCCTTGCCACAATGGTATTAAAGGACAACAAGGAGGAATTGGATTTGACGTTCAATTTTAATCATGACTCCTTCAACTACGTAGTTTATGCTACGACTAATAGCATGAAATACCTTAGTTGTGGGGAAATAGGACATCTCGTTAGGGTTTGTCCAAAAAAAGATGAGAAATCAAGGAAAAAAGTGTCATCAGTCTCAGTTGAAAGGGTTGGTGAGGATGAAGGGGCAATACAAATTGTCAGGAGTGAAGTGCCTACAACAGTGGTAGTTGATGAGAACACTGTACAAAAACCTGTAGATGCAAACTCAACAGATTCATCAGGTGATGCTGCAGCTTTGAAGGAAAAGGGGGAGGAGCGAGTGGCAGTGGCAGAAGTAGGAGAAGCCTCTGTCCCTGATGAAGGGCATCAGTTAACTGATGGTTTAGAAATGCAGGGTTCAGTAGTCAATCAAGACATGGAGGTGGAAGGCGAGGATCTTTACTCCGAGAGGGGGAGGTATTCTAGATATTCTGTTTGCACAAGAAACTCATAGTGATGTTTCCAATGAGGAAGATTGGGCAAGAGAATTTGATGGGTTAACCATTTTTAGCCATAATTCATCACTGAAGTGGCAGTGTTGCTATTTTATTTTCTAAAAACTCCATTCCATTTTCTTATGAAGTAGAAGAAGTCGTTAAAGTCGTATTTTTAAAAATAAGGGCTCAATTTGATAATGCATTTTATTGCTTTGGTTGTATTTATGCTCCCACCAATGCAGTTGAAAGATTGGGCTTTTTGAATACATTATGTAAAGCATTAAGTGATTGTAATACTGAGAATTTGTTCTTATTTGGAGGTGATTTTAATTGCACTGAATTTGCCTCAGATAGAAATCATGTTGAGCCTCATATGGCTTCTCAAAAAGGCTAATTCAGTTAATAGAAACACATGATCTGGTTGACATTTGGCAGAATTTTCACAAGACACACAGACAATACACATGGGTTAATTCTTGTAATAATAGGTTGTCTTTAGCAAGGTTGGACAGATTTTATGGTTTTGGACATCAACTTAATCTTTTTAGAGATTGTTTATTATTCCAGTTCCCGTTCAGGGAACTTCAAGCTGCGTGTAATCGCAATGGGAACGCCCCTGCGTGATGAATCATGAAGCACGTATGAAATCAGTCCAATGGCGAGACGGAACATCGTAGGCGAGGTGACGATCGACCAGGAAACTATAAAGCACCCTAGAAACACAAGCGCGACAGCTTCCTGAGTCTTCAGCAAGCGCTCTATGTATGAAAATCATGTCTGTGTCTTTGTCTGTCTAGAAAAGAACACTATGTATATATATGGCGAAAAGCAGCAGTTCAGAAAGTGTGTTCATCCCTGCCCACGCTACATCACGGGTGGGATGCGCACGATCTGTGTGTTGTGTATGGGAGTGCTGCATGCACAGTCAGCTCTCGAGGGGGCTGGCTGTGAGCATTGTGAGCATTTGCCCATGAAAACGCTCCGCTCCCGCCGTGCCCTCTTCGAGGAGAGTGGCTCGGTTCGGCGCTCCCCGCGGTTCGGGTCCCGCTGCTGCCGAGGCAAGGCGAAGGCTTGTATCGTGGGGATCGCAGATGGATCTATCAGCGGGGATGGAGACGGGTTCTGAGAGAACCCTATCTCTGCCCTTACCTGATAGATCCAGCGCCTCAGACTTAGGGGCGGGGTCCGCGCTGCGGTTTCTCCTGCCCGGGCTGAGGCTCCATCACTTCAGCTATCCAGTTCCGAGGACTGGATGTTGAAAGTGTGGATGTTGAAAGCAAAAAAAAAATAAAAATAAAAAAATATATATATATATATAAATATATATATATATATATATATATATATATATATATAAATATAGGCTGCGAGCAGCGATTCACGGGCCCAAGCCGGTGGCCACGCGAACCCGGTGCCTTCAGTTATCCTAAGAGGCACCGGGATGGCGGAACCGCCGGCTTTGGCCCTCCATCGTGGCTCGCAGCTATATTTATATATATATATATATATATATATATATATATATATATATATATATATATATATATATATATATACACACTATATATATATATATATATATATATATATATATATATATATATATATATATATATATATATATTTATATATATATATATATATATATATATATATTTATATATATATATATATATATATATATATATATATATATATATATATATATATATATATATATATATATATATATATATATATATATATATATATATTTATATATATATATATATATATATATATATATATATATATATATATATATATATATATATATATATATATATATATATATATATATATATATATATATATATATATATAATATATATATATATATATATATAAAGCCGGTGGCACCGCCACCTTGGTGCCTTTAGGGTTATTCTGCACGACGTGCAAAAACGTAACCCCTGCTTTGGAATACATACTAGTATGTATTCCACAATTGGAATACATACTAACATACTAGTAAGAACTGAATAGTTGATATCTGAATGACAGATCACCATAGAAGTCAATGGAAAAAATGTGACTAGTAGTAACAAAAGAATAGTTACTAGTCACCATTGAAATAAGTACTAGTGTCTAATGAATAAGTACTAGTATCTATTTAATAGGTACTAGTATCTAATGAATAAGTACTAGTAACTAATTAATAAGCATTGGTATGTAATGAATAAGGGCTAAGCATCTAATGAATAAGTACTAGTATCTAATAAATAAGGAATAGTGTCTAATGAATAAGTACTAGTATCTTTACAAAAGGTACTAGTACCTAAAGAATAAACACTAGTATCTAAAGAAAAGGCACTAGTATCTAAAGAATAAGCACTAGTAGCTAATGAATAAGTACTAGTACTTAATGGAATAGATACTAGTATCTAAAAATAAGTACTAGTAGCATGAAAATAGAGACTAGTAGGTTAAAATGATTAAATGTTAAAACGGCTTGCCATACTCTATCTGTCGTTTCGACTAGTCACAATTACGTTACAGATATCTTAAATGATAATACAAACTATCCAAAATGTAATTACGACTAGAAAGACGTTGTTGATATCTACAATGTTAATTACGAATAGTCAAACTTAGCTTTTAAATGTTAAAAGGGCTTGCCATACAGAAGTGTAGGCTCAGAGAGACACTCAACATTTTCAAACCAAAATATCTGACTTTCTGTGGGTCCTAGCTCATGAGTGTAAATTAGAAAGTTGTCCGGCTTGAGGAGAATATATGAATATATGAAACGATGAGATCAACATGTGTACTGAGTTTCATATTATTACATGCAAGCGTGTTTGATTTATGGACCAAGTTTTGGAACCCCGTTCCAGGGGGCGCTGCTCAGCCCCCTTGCCACACCCGGGTACCATCTTCAGCCCGGCTCTGATGGCTGTGGGATCTGACCTGTGTGCAAAGTTTCAAGAGTTTTCAAACCCATTAAGGGCCCCAAAAGCCGCTAAGAGACTCAAAATCATCAAAAAAAGGAATGTTAAAGTTTGATGCGTTGCTATGGCAACATTATCTTAGATATTGAATAATGCTTTCACAGCTCTTCATCTGGCGTGTGTTTACATTATACAGATGAAGTTTGAAGCAAATCGGGTAAAAGTAAGAGTGTGATTTCAAAGCATTTTGAAAGTGAAACACTTTCTGCTGCCAGTTGGTGGCGCTATATATTTGGCTGCGTTTACACTTGGCATTAATATGCGACCTGTATCCGGATGTTGTCCACATACACATTGAAAAGACAAGTGTAAACGCGCTTCTGATCGGAATGTTATCCGATCGGCGTGTCCAGGTTCGGAGGTAGTCGAGGACGCTTTGTGATCGGATCTCAGTGTAATGTAAACGCAATCCAGCCATCGTGTCTGCATTCACAGGTGGACGTAATTTAAATCCCACCCAGTCTCCCCGTGGCTGTGAGAAAATAATGGCCAGACGCAGTTTAGACAAGAAATAAAAACTTATTTGAATCTTACAATAAACGTTTATCTTTAAAACAGTTAATTTAGGCTTACATGATACTATGTGTGTCATTTTTCATTTTAATTGTGCAACATTATCTGAACGAGGCGATCGCCTGTACATTCACAGTCAGTCATGAGATCTTAAATAAGAGCTGCATGCTGCTTTGCCAGAGGAATAATCGCAATCTGATTTTTTAAATGTTGAATGTTTTTATTGAATGTCTTTGCATGTTAACCAATCTCCCATTTCTGTCAATATAGTCATTGCACGCTATAACCTTAAAACCAGATGATCGATGATATGACTTGTTTTATGATCAACCCAGTTATTTTTGTATGATCAACTCTGGAAGTATAACTTCGTTAACATTTTTTTTTATCTAATTACTGGAGATTGCAAAGCGAATGAGTGAAAGCAACTGGGACATTGTTTTATTTGCATCATTTTTACTCTTAATCTGGTGTCGTGCAACATATCTAATTTAAATATTATGCAGGAAACAGAAATCCGCTCTTCTATCCAGATACAGAGGCTACTTAATGTGACCAAATGTAAACTCACCATGTCCTGATTGGCTAATGATCCGATCTGCTTGATCAGATCACGGTGATCGCATGTTAATGCCAAGTGTAAACGCAGCCTTTGACTCACAATAGTCACATCCATGTGATCGGCCTCTTACAACGAACACACTGCTGAAGTTTCATCAAGATCAGTTAATGTATGCAGAAGTTTTAACACACTTCCTTTTTGATTTATTTACTTACTTTTTTGATTTATGGACCAAGTTAATTTAATTAATACACTAATTATATAAAACTATTGTCAATGCACTACAATTAAACAGGTTATATGCCTTTACTTATAAAAAAATAAAAATAAAAACTTATTTAAAAAATACCAGGCTTAAGAAATGTATTTACTTTAGCAGGCCAGACACACAGTGAAATGATTAAGCCCCCTCCCCCTACACACACACACACACACACACACAGGCAAAGAGACAGACCAAGGCTTAGAGAGAGCATGATCATATTCAAACTACAATATCTGACTTTCTGTGGGTTTGAGCTTATTATTGTTAATTAGAAAGTTGTTTGGCTTGAATAGAACAATATACACGGCAAGTTTTGTAACTGTCAGTAAAACTAACCAAGTTATAACACACTTTATGTGTCCTTTTTTAGTCAAAAAAATCCGCCACGGCCAAACCGTTCGAGATATCACAAATCCGTCCGGAATTTAGCATCCTCAATGTCTTGACTTCATGCATATCGAGTTTGGTGGTGATTGGTAACAGCATGGGTTGTAATTTGATGTTTTTCTAGGACATTTATTAAAAAAAAAAACATAATTCCCGACTTCCGTTTGAACTGTCGTAAAACTTAGAGCACGAAAGTTGTTTGGCCTGATGTGATCTATGAGTGTACCGAGTTTCATATTAATCCATGCACGTGTGTTTGATTTATGGACAAATGTTCGAATCCCTAAAAGAATGCATCCTAAAAGAATGGTAAAGTTTGATGCGTCGCCACGGCAACAGTTTCAAAGATATCAAGAATCCATTCATAGGTCTTCATCTGCCGTGTATTTACATTATACAGATGAAGTTTGAAGCAAATCGGGTAAAAAATAAGAGGGTGATTTCAAAGCATTTTGAAAGTGACACACTTCCTGCTGCCAGTTGGTGGCGCTATAACTTTGACTCACAATAGTCACATCCATGTGATCGTCCTCTTACAGCGAACGCACTGCTGAAGTTTCATCCAGATCAGTTAATGTATGCTGAAGTTATGACACACTTCCTGTTTCACGTTTCTCGCCATAGTTTCGTTTCCTCGCCACGGCCAAACCGTTCGAGATATCAAAAATCCCCACGCAAACTTTCATCCTCAATGTCTTGACTTCACGCTGACCGAGTTTCGTCGAATTTGGATCAGAGCTCTAGGAGGAGTATTTAAAAGTTCATTGCGTGTGTTTTACAAAAAAACCTCAATAGCCGACTTCCTGTTGGGGCTGGGGTAAAAAGTAAGAACGCGAGGTATAGATGAAATTCTGCTATCGACATGTGTACCGAGTTTCATATTATTACATGCAAGTGTGTTTGAGTTATGGACCAGGTGTTCGGACCCCATTCCAGGGGGCGCTGACGAGCCGCCCTGCCACGCCCGGGTACCAGCTTCAGCCCGGCTCTGATGGCCGCTGGGTTCTGACCCGTGTGCAAAGTTTCAAGAGTTTTCGAGCATGTTAAGGGCCCCAAAAGTGCCCGAATAGTCGCTAGAAAAAAAAAAAAATAAATAAATAAATAAAAATAAAAAAATAAAAAGATAATCGGAAGGAAAACAATAGGGCTCTGCACCCTTTCAGGGCTTGGGCCCTAATAATCGGAAGGAAAACAGCAGGGCTCTGTGCCCTTTCAGGGCTTGGGCCCTAATATCGGAATAAAACAGTAGGGCTCTGCGTCCTTTCAGGGCTTGGGCCCTAATAAAACACTAATTAGAAGTTAACTAAACTGATTAGAAGAAAAAGAAATAAGACAGCTATGAGGAACCATAGTTATTTCAACAAAAATATATAAAATGTGAAGCGTCACACTGGGAATTGTGGGAATGTCAATATACGGTTTTTCACTGTAAATTATACAATGAGTTGTTCTTTTTCACTTTCAAAAACTGTTAATTTAACGGTATTTTACAGTAAAATTACATTAAATGTACCATGAGATCAATCACAGTTATTTACCGAATGGAAACTTTCTGTGAACCAATTAACAGTCTTGCACTGTAGCATTTTTACAGTCTTTTACCGTTAATACGATCATGTATTTATTTTTTTTTACATTTGTAAAGGCAAGAAATATAGGATTACATCAATTACAGTAATACAGTTTCGATTTCTTCCATTCCTCCTTGGTTATTTCCTCTCCCAAATGTAGACCTTATACAGCAGGAATTGAAAGATAATTTGGTACAACTTCCAACATGGTTTATAGTCCAGAATTATTTTAGGAACATTATCAAGAATCA
The DNA here is from genome assembly GCA_030378365.1 of Hybognathus amarus. Classification (NCBI taxonomy): domain Eukaryota; kingdom Metazoa; phylum Chordata; class Actinopteri; order Cypriniformes; family Leuciscidae; genus Hybognathus; species Hybognathus amarus. Next base: position 56,634 of record JAQIUQ010001785.1, on the reverse strand, counting down.
GTGTTTTTATTTACAGATGGATCCAGAGATCCTGAAACAGGATTTGCAGGTGTAGCAGTTTATATTCCAATGAGAGATTGTTATATTAAGAAAAGAGTAACCAATCAATTGTAAGTATCTGCAACAGACATGTTGGCAAAATTACTGGCACTGCAGTGGATAGAGGAGAAGAAAATAAAAATACTGTCATTGCATCGGATAGCTACTCATCGCTTGGAAGTATACGATCTGGCAGGTCATTAGTTGGGATGGATATAGTGTCAATGAGATTCTGTAAAATACATAATATGAAAGTTTTGGGTATCTCTCCACATTTCATTTGGGTTCTTGCTCATGTTGGTGTGAAAGGAAATGAGAAGGTGGACATTATGGCTAAACAAACTTTAAGAATAAAGCAAGTAGATTTTCAAGTTCCATTAAGTAAAGCAGAAGCTAAACTACTCAAGAACATATGCACAACCAGTATGGCATGTGTATTGGGATGACAATGAAACAGGTAGACATTTAGATAATATTAAAAAAACAAGTTTGTGCTGGAGGAAGGGAGAGCAGGAACTGAAGAGAAGGAAGTGTAATAACTCGGGTGAGAATAGGTCATACTGGACTTAACAGTACACTATATAAAGTTGGGAAACACCCAACTGGGGAATGTATACACTGTAGCCAACAAGAAACAGTTGAGCATGTATTAATCCATTGTAGGAAATATAATAATGAGAGATGTCACCTTATTCAATCATTGAAGAAACTAAAACATCATGACTTTACTTTATCAGCTCTATTAAGGGAAACAGATAGTAAGGTGTATGTTGAAATTATTAAATTTGTGAAAGAAAGTAATTTATATAGCGTTTTTTGTTCTGTTTTTTTGTTAATTTGTTATGGTTTATTTTCATTTTGTTTATTTGTTTTGCTTGTTTTTTATGTTTTATTTATATTTTGTATTAAAGTAGATATCTTGATCCATATTCCATTCCAGTTGGTGGCGGTAATGCACCAATAATAGGTTGCCAACCGCCAAGGAGGAACACCAAAGAAGAAGAAGAAAACGAAAGTAACAACTGCGGACACTTAAACATGTCGCTCACTGGATTTGATTTCATCTATGATTCAGAAAACATGTCTACAGATGTCAGTTTAGCTCAATACCTACCATATCTAATAACACTCGCGGACATTTATGTGTTTAATCCACAATCCATCGAGACCAGCAAGAGATTCTGAGAACGACGCGCGCGGACTGACAACAAGCGTTACTGAGTTTAAAATACTGATAAATTCTCTTCTTAGTGGACAAGACTGCAAGTAAGTTTATTACATTCTCCATTACAGTCTTTTTTATTGTTAGGAACTTCATATTGTGTGTTAAGCGAGATTTAAATGTGAAGTTACAACTTACATGTGAATGTTAAAAGGTCGTTTTTTAAGCTCATGAGAATGCACACGATACGCGCTTTGAAGCTTCAGTGTCATATAACATCACTAGTGGACAAGACTGCAAGTAGGCTAAGTTTAATACATCCTCCATTACCTGTAATTTTTTTATTATTATTATTAGGATCATGTATTTAAGCGAGATTTAAATGTGAAGTTACAGAATACGGCCCTGTCTTAGGCCTATGACTATCTTAGGCTAAGGCCTTAGCCAGGGCATCTCTCCATCAGATTTTAAACATGCTATCTGTGTCTCCTTTGTTAAAACGGCCAGGCTCTGGACGACCCAAATAATTTTAGGCCACTTTCAAATCTACCATTTTTAGCGAAGGTGCTGTTTTTAAGCAAGAGTTTTTTTTTATTTATTTTTTTCGGAAACACAATCGTCCTTTCACTGCTACGCGGATGACAGATGACAACAGATTTAATTTTGGGGTAAAACAGTCAAATAGCAAAACTTTCGGTAAACTACTAGCCTGTATTCACGAGGTGAAAGATTGGTTGGCAGCTATTTTTTTTTTAACTAAATGAAGAGAAAACAGAGGTTATAGTTTTCAGCCCAAATTCCCACTTGGTGTACACGTGACTAAAAGATACCTCCCTGTCAGTCACAATCTCTGAAAAGGTTAAAAGCCTTGGTTTTATCTTGGACTCGGAGCTAAAAATGGATAAACAAATAAATTCTGTGGTTAAAACAATTTTTTTTTTCATTTAAAGCTCTAGCAAAAACCAAACCATTTGTATCTCGAATTGATTTTTGAGAGAGCTATTTCTGCGGTCATTTTCTCTAGAATGTATTATTGTAATTCACTCTATGCTGGGATTCGATAACAAAGCTCTGGCATGCTTGTAAAACATACAAAATGCTGCAGCCTGATTGATCAAGTCAGCAAAAAAAACCCCGGATCATGTTACACCTTTATTCAGATCCTTAAATTGGCTGCCAGTCGAGTATAGAGTGCATTACAAGATCATTGTTTTAGTTTTTAAATCTTTTTTTGTAATTTTTTTTTTGAAAAAATTAAACGTAACGAAAAATTTGAAACATAAAGGTGACAGAGCGTTCTATAGAGTTCGGTCCTTTACTGTGTAATAACCTCCCACACTCTCAGATCTGCAAAGTCATTGGCCGTGTTTAAGTCGTTGTTAAAAACCCACTTATTAGAGGTAGCATGGTGGCCATGAAGTGCTTTTAGCCCTTTAGTGTGAAAGTGATACAGTTGCTTTCTTGTCTTGTGCTCATATTCCATTGTTTGTTTGGGTGTAGTTGTCTGTAATGTCTTAAATTGTGTGTGTGTGGGGGGGGGGGGTTATTACCCCTCTAGGGGAGTCCGAGGGCATGAACACGTAAATCACGACTTCAAACCACGACTTTGTAGCGTTCCAGGCCAGTCACGCCAAACTACCTGAGCGCAAGGAATTGTGGGAGCTAGATGTAAACAAACCAGCATGGTGGAGCTTACGGGGCTTATGCGCATTTGTAATAATTTGTCGCCAAAGGTGATTGTTTATTTGAGGGAAACGGAGGAGGAAAAACGTCGCTTAAAGGTGCTCTATGTAACATTTCTTATCAAATGAATAATTTTTTTTATTGCCTGTTTGTGAAGGGGTTGTAATCACACATTTCAATGATCCACTTGTCGGGTTTTGCTATTACATCTGAAGGCCAATATTAATATTTATATGTGAGGTCTCCGGGTCGGATTTTCTGCGAAATCCATCGGATGTGACGTGCGTGCGCACTCCCGAGCCTCTCTCCTTATATACAGTCTATGCGACCGACGGCACTTCAGCTAACGACATGGAATATGATAACAACCCAAAACGACCTACCTCCAGCACAACACACACTCCAACACAAACTCCAAATATAAAAAACAAAAAGTTTTATCTGCTGAAGCTCATCTGGCCAAACGTGATTCTGATCGACTTAAACGAAAACACGGATCAACATCGGCAGAGCTTTTGAATTATGGAGAGACCTCTGCTTTGTTTTAGGTCTAAAAACAGATCCTGAGTTGGCTTTCCTCCTTTTGGACAGGTAAGCTAACATCTCTTCAAAGCATGTAAAATATATTGTGATTTTGTGCTTTAGTTGGCTCAAGTTAGATAGCATTAGTCCGCGGCTAACGCCGACCAGTTGCTAACGTTATCTGATGTGAAATACTACAGTTGTAACGTTATGGCTTTCCACATTACATAACCAGCTAAGTGTTGGTTCTGCAAGAAATTATGACTTGGTACAAAACAACGGTTTCGTAACGTTAGGTTAGATTTATTGTCGTTATACTGATAGATAGTCATGCACACACTTGAACGCCGGAACATGACAGATAGTCTGGATATTTTACATGTGATTGTAATAAATTTTCAGGCATTCTAAATATAAGGTTGTATTTTTTGCAGTCAATGTAACATTATCATAGCCTCGCGAGACCATCCCATCTCCGCGAGCTTTCAAGTGTTTTCACTCGCAGATCAGTCTGCATACTTCCCGTTAGAAGTAAAATCTGGGAGCAGTTCACCAAACGAACGTCCGATCAGCGTCGGCTTTGAGCGTGGTTCGTTAGGTGCTGAAGGCAACCCAGCGGAAGCAACGCAAGGCAAAATACGAACTGAATTGATCTAGAAACATTTTCAGACACGTCTTGGGGAGTCCCTAGTTCCTTTAGCCGCTCGCTAATGCTTTTTTTCTCTTGCATCCTTCTTGTGCTACATGGACCGGGCACCTGAAATGGTGCCTTCTATTCGCAAATTCAGCTACACATAAGCTGGCAAAGATCCTTCTGCCCACGTGCCGATTGCTTATTTGCTGAGCTATCGAAGCCTTTACCTGCAGCAGCAAGAGTAGCCTGGCTTGTGCGGCTGCATTTCTGCGTCGCTCTGTTAGTACTCGTCCATATGCTTCGTTGATCTGATTGGTCGATTTGGCCCGTCTATCACCAACATAGGCCAATCAGCTAACCAGAATCTTCCCGCCTCACCAAAACTTCTCCAATTGGCATAGTTTCCAGTACGCACATGCGGAGCAGTAATCCATCTGGCGGAGTCAGGTTAAGCATTATCATGGTATCGAGCACAGACATTAATCGACGAGTGTTAGTCATTAAAATTATCGTAAATGCCGTGGGAGATCACATGAGTTTCCAGCATGTTGTGATGCTTTCTCCGTTGTGAAAGTCTCCGTGCGGCCGGTAGTGAATGCTCGCTCTCTGAGATAGAGCACGCATATTGAGCACGAGCCGCTCTGTCTTGGAATCTAAAACATTACTCGCTATAGGCCGCTAAAACATACATAGAGCACCTTTAAGGCAAAGATAAAGCTGTTATACATTTTGTTTTACTTTATTTGTATATTTGGTAAATGTATTTGGTATTAATTTATCCTTGCACTCAATGGACTGCAGGGCTTGACATTAACTTTTTGAGGCACTTGTCCTTCGGACAAGTAAATTTATGTTTCACTTGTCCATGCACAAAAGTCACTTGTCCAGGTAAAGATCTATAATTTTATCTAGGGCTGCACGATTTGGGGAAAATGTCATATTGCGATTATTGAGGTCAATACTGCGGTTGTGATATGCGATTGTCGATATAATAAACAAATGGTTTCATGAGTCAACTTGTTTGGTTCTAAACCAAATGCACACACAGATAGTGATAATTCTGAAATTAGCAATAACAACTAAATGATTGATAACACCTATAATGATCAATAAGCCATTGATGTCTGGATAAAAATTAACTGTCTAACAAGTAGGGCATATACAGAAATTGAATAAAGTTATCAAACAGTCTGCGCTGCATAAATTATAAATTCTATATAGACTACTCCTTATTAAAGCTACACAATTTCTTTAGTCAAGAGCAGTGAGTAATTTTCTCTGTTCCCTTTTTTTTCTGACAGAACGCTTTATTGGTAGCTGGCACTGTGGACAGAGACGCGGATCTCGCACGCGCCTCATTCTCTCACGAGTCACAACTCTTATGTCCATCATAAGACTGCTCTTATGTTATGAAGACTCGACAAATGACATTTTGGCTTAATTGTGTGTGTTGTTGATGTTCGTTCAAGTGCGAAAGAGAACTTCTGGTGCGCGGTCGTGCATGCGCATTATACCAGCGCGCGTCCTTTCTGTGAGTCACATTCAGGACATTCACAGGCAGCGCGAAAAATGTGTTCGTTTCAAATCGGTAAAATTAAATCTGTAAAATAGATGTAACGAGTGGCACATAACGTGAAGTAACATGGCATTTTATTTTGTTTGAAATTTAACTTGTCCGGTTCGGACAACTAATTTTCTCTTCTACTTGTCCTACAAAAAATCCACTTGTCCCGGACAAGCGTACAAGCCTTAATGTCGAGCCCTGGACTGAAAATTAGTTAACGTTATATTGTCCTAAAGTGTATTCTCACTGTGTGCCGCCTGCAGAAACACTGCATCCGTAGGGGCTGCCATTGTTGTTTTGTGGTTTTGCGGGCTATGTGACGTCAGAGCTCGTAACTGGGAGTACATCGATCTAGTATGAGTTCACGGGAAGTCACGGGTTTGACTGCCGTTCCAGTGCACTTTCACGGGTTACAGGTTGGAAAAACACGTGTTACAGGTTGGGGCATTAGATACAGTGTACCAGAAAATATTAGGGATGTCCCGATACCATTTTTTCTAAACTCGATCCAATCCGATACCAAAAATTCTGAGTATCGAATTATACCGATCCCATACCAGCGCAGTTTAAAAAAAAAAAAAAAACAAGTCGAATTTCTAACTCTGTGTGAACTGAACTGATAATCACTATTTTGTGTTAAACTCAATCTACTTAATACAGACAACTTCATTATAAAGAAAAACAACAAATAAAAAAATATGATCATAACCTATGACAAAAAATCTATTATAAACTAGATTAGTGGGTAACTCAGTAGTAAAATTTAATCTAAAATAATCACAAGTGCACAATAATTGTATAAAATCTGAAAATTTAGTGAAGAGAAAAACGTTTTCTTGTATTAAGTTTAGCAGAACTGCTTCTTCCTTGATTTTGCAGAAACAAAGGTGTCAAGGCATCGTCAGACTCAGTGCTGCTAGTGATCGCAATTCCTCAATGTTCTCACGAAAAACGTCCGATCCCTGGAACATTTTGAATTGTAGCTAAACGTCTAGCGTCCTTGTCTTTCTTTAACTTTCTTTTTTTCTTTTGCAAAACCACTCAATTGACGTCTGTCCATTTTTTATTTAGATTCATTTTTTGTTAAAAAATGACACATTTGTGTGTACTTGTTGTGGACCAACTCAACTCTGACAGATTGGGGAGGGGGGAGTGATTGTGGTCATGTAATCTTTATTTATTCATCATTTATTATTATTATTGTTAAATTAGTGTTTCATAAACAAAATATGTATGTTCTTTCAAGAATTTACAAAGAATTTTCAAATTTTCTTTTAAAGCTTGTGTCATGTGGTTTCCCCCTAGTTGTTGTGAATGGTTGGTGCCGCTGGGCACTCGCCCAAGTGCCTTTATGGATAATCCGGCTGCTACTCCGATCAGAAGAAGAATCTGCCTGAAGTTACAATCTTTTGAAGTTAAAACATTAAGTTTTATTGAGAAAGGTTTATTGAAAACAAATATGTTTTTGAAAGTTTTCTCCAATTTCCTCTTCCGTGTCTTCTTCAGGCTGTTGTTTGTGTGATGTGAAATGGAAAGTATTTTTGAACTCAGTTATTTTAGGATCATTTGAAGGTAATGATTCAACGATCATTGTGAACTTGAAGTAATGATTAAATAATGACAAACGATTCAACAATGATAAAGATTGGGTAAATATGATTGTAAAATGATATTATACTGTAATAGAGAATATATCAAATTGGGTTCAGTTTTCCAGCACAGTGTACATTTCTGTTCCCCAATGAATTCATATTTAGAGTCAGTAAAACTCATTAAACAATCAGAAATGATTAAGACCATTCGGTTATTTTACATGGCAATATATTTGTTTGTAACTCACTTTATTTGATAGATTGTTTTTGCTGTTGTTGATGATAAGTCTTTATTCTTCAATAAGATGTTGTTGATGTGTGTAAATGTTGTGATTTGCAGGTGATGCTGAAGGATTGAGTGTTTTCTGATCAGTTTTCAGGGTCAGTTTAGCTGCAGTATGTCAGAGGAAAGAGGAAAGGACTCTCTCTCTAGATGAGTCTCTCAGAGAAACACAGGTGAGACTGCGTCTGTTTTCACACTCTCACTTTAAACTCCACTGGACTTTGTGTTTCCCTGTCAATAACACAACTTTAAGCATTGCTCTATATTTGCAAATGCTTTGCACAACTTCAATTTTAACTTCTTAAATTAACACTGACATTGTCTATAAAGCCCTGTTTGCTCTATAGAAAATATCACAGTTAATAATTTGTTAATAACCTTCTAGATGCTGTATTAATCCAAATAAATGACTTTAGTTTTTAGATCATAAAATTATTGACAAACATTAGGAAACAACTATGCACTTAATTTAATTCAAGTATGATAACAAAACTGTTGCACAGACATTTCTGCTCTCTATTCTGTCAATAAATAAAAACTTGAAATGTTCTCTTAAATTAAAGTATTTTTTAACATGTTTAATCTCACTCATGTATATTAAATAAATTGTTAAACTAATGTGAGCCAGTAAATAAATGATGGTTAACTATAAAACTGTAAATTGTGTGTGTGTGTGTGTGTGTGTGTGTTTCTGTGGAGGATTAGATAAAGACACAGATGTGTTTCAGACACAGTTGATCCTCCTTTACTAAAGTGTTTTCTCTCTCTCTGTGTTCTTTGTGTCATCAGTGTAAGATCAGGCTCACATGTGTCCAGCTCTGTGTCTCTGAAGAGTGATCGCTCTAAAGATGATATCCACCAGACTTCAGTGAGAAAACACCATCATCTAATAAAAGGTATTTTGTGTGTTTACATTACATTATAGGGTTGTATTATCTGTCCACAGTGGTGTGTGTGTATTGAACTTGACTGTGGAAGTAAAATAATGCGAAATGTTTTTGAAACACAAAGCCTGTTGCTCTAACTGTTGCTCTGGGGCTCGTTCTTCGTACGTTGCTTAAAACATCCGAGATCAAATGAGACATCTAAGATGATATCATCGTGCTAATCATGATCCGGCTAATTGGGTTCTTCGAACACTCCTGTTGTTTATGATTAGTATCGCTGGATTGAGTTATCTGAGATAACTGCGCGTTCTCGCGTTGGTTTAAAAGGGGACATGTATCGATAGCAGAACCAGTGATCAGCAACGCTGCTATTGGCTGTTCAGCATGGCCAAAGAACACGCCCAGTTTTTCTCCCAAGCAGAGCAAGAGCTTTTAATGGAAGGTTATGCCGAATTTCAGTCTTTAATTAAAACGCCAGGAACACCTCAAGTGTGCAAAAGCCAGGAGAGAGTGCTGGCAAAAGTAGAAGACAAATTAAATGCGTTTGTGGTGGCTATGTTAGATGTTTTAATAACTTATTATTTTTATTTTATTTTTATTTTTTTAATAATTTTATAATTACTTTGTTCATTGTAATGTCAGAGTCACCACACTATAATAATGGACATGGTGAAAGTGAAGTACAAAAATATTCTACTTAATGGTAATTTAACTAGGCCTTATAAGCCTACTAGTCTCTTTTAAAAAGATAAAGCAACCAGGAAAAATGCTGAGGAAAAAATAACGATGCTCCTGAGCCTGGCAGAAGAGCTGACCCTTGGGTTAATGTGAATTGGCCTGTTGTGAAGGGCATCCCTGGGTTCAGCTCTTCCAGACCCACATCAGGGACCAGTAGCAGCAACACCTTCATTACTGGGAAATGAGATTTAAATTATCTTTGTACAATATGAAATAATTGCTGCATTAAAAGAAGTAGGCCTATAATCCAAATTGGCTGGTTTAGTCATTTCAACTGTTAAATCTTGAGCAATGATAAATTGCTTTGTCTTGTGAAAGTAAAAACTGATAAACTTACACAGGGTTTCCGCGGGGCATTAAAAAGCATTAAAAGTCATTAAATGGATTTTGCGAAAATTAAGGCCTTAAAAGGCATTAAAAAGCATTAAATTTGATTCTTACAGGCATTAAATTTTTTTTATAGTTTTGAAGAGAATTTTATACAAATTTATTTGAATATAGCCTTCATAATTAATTTGTATTTGCCCTCACAAAATATGTATGTTAGTATCATAGACTGTAAAAAATAGTACGATAAACACGTGGAACCATTTTGGTAATTGCTTCCGGCTAGAGCAAAATTGCCGTGATGCAGAGGTGACACGGGCATTTTGTACAGCTGTAGACAGGTCTGAAACTACGAAAAATGGGAAAGTGCAAATTTCAGCTGAAGTGGCTGGAAAACTAAGATTTCAAGACATGGTTGCAGCCCGTTGGTGATAAACATTATGAAGGATTTTGCGGCGTTTGCAAAAAAGGATTTAAGTTGGGGACAATGGGAATCGGTGCCGTAAAATTAGATATGCAGTGTGACGGCCACAAATCGGCGGTAAGAGTCAAACAGCAAACAACGATGTCTAATTTGGTGTGAACGACAAATCTACAAGTAACGTTACGATGACAACAGATGCTGTAGTCACCAACGTTTGTGGAGCAAAATCGAACGATATATATATATATATATATATATATATATATATATATATATAAAATATCCGTGGTTAGTCATGGGTCGTGTATGGCATTATTTTTTTTTAAATGGCATTAAAAAGGCATTAAAAAGGCATTAAATTTCATTTGAAGAGACCTGCAGAAACCCTGTTACAGTATGTTGATGTAAAAAGATTTTGCCATGAGTTATTAATCACATTGCACTGGAGAGTGAAGAAAACTTCTCAGATGACTGTCCTTTGGAGGAAGTACTTTAATTGAATTGATGGCTTTAATTGATTTATACTTGTGCCTATGCCTATTATTTCTGACAGGAGTCCACATGTACAGAAAGGCCTACAGAAGAGTCTGCACACAGCAGTGATACAGGGGTGGCCAGTGTAGAGACAACTTTTCCTTTTTATTTGTTGCATGAGGCATGTGTGACACAAACGACACAGGGTGAAATTTGTCTTCAACAGAAAATAGAGTATTTAAAAAAAAACAAAAATCAGGGGGAGAAATAGAACTTGACTAAGAAAAAATTGCACTAGAAATAGATTTGCTTCAAAGTAAACTTCAGAGTAAAATACACTATTTCACACAGAGTACTATTGCTGACCTTGCATAATATCTCTTTTAAAAAAATGACTGAATAACTGGCTTTAGAGTTTTGCAAATTTATCTTGTATTTTTTTTAGGCTTAATTTTTTTTTTTTTTTTTTCTGATGTTGGCAGTGTTGTGTAATATGGCACATGCAATGTCACAGGCCCTGTCAGGTGCAACCCTCAGGCTTTTCAGACCCTAAAATCTTCCCTTTAGTTGGCCAAAGCTCATTTCATTGTGTGCCCTTGTCCTAGAGCTGCATTGTAACTGGTTTGGGTCAGGGAATGGGGTCATAAAACACCTGTCTCCTGTCATGCAGGATCCTGTTGTAATCACCTGTATAATGGAAAAATTCAGTTCTCAGCATAAGTGTATGTAATACCGTGAGTTTGATATTTATAATTTTCTTAACCACGTTCAAATAATGTGCATAAATGTGAATCTCTAAAATTCTTGAGTCATGCAGATCCTGGCCATTTTGCTTTCACACTGATTTGTGATATGGAACGTGGTCACACACCATCTAAGAGATTTTACTCAGTCAACTGCCTTTTAAAAAAATGATATAATATTACTAATCTGTAATATTAAAAATTGTAATAGTAGGCTAACTTGGCTGCACATTTACATTGTAAGCCCCCTTTCTGCTCACAAAATCCCTTCATTGAGGCCTTGATGGGAACATGTGTGCAGTCTACAGTGTATGGCACCAATCACGTAAGTTAAGCCTGAGGGACTGTAAGTCATAATCAGTATGGTCATCATGATTGCATTATCTTCATTAAAAATTATAATATACCCTAAGTTGGCAAAAAAATAAAAAAATAAAAAAATAAGAGCGCTAGGTAAACTTTGCGAATGGCACGGCAGAAAGCTTATCAAGTTCTCCGCATCTCCAATAGTGTAAAGGAAGCCACTCGCAAATAATTTTAGGGCAATGCAAACATTTTGTGCTGTTGTTGAAGCCCGACATTCGAATTCGAACACATCAATTTGCATTTCCAACAAAATAATAATGTATAAACGACACCCTCACGAGTTATCGACGATCGTTTCACCGAGAAAAAAATAAATAAATCTCAGAAATTATTTTACACTATCGCTAAAGGACTTCCCTTATCAGTCGCGATCTAATCCTGTTTACATGAAATAAGCCTGCTCGCGAGCAGGTTTAAGCTGACGGACCTGTTGCTATGACAGCAAGTCCAGGATGAGCTTCGAAGAACCAAACAATCCAAGATCATGGCAAATCGCCAACAATCAAATCCAGCTAACTGAGTTAGCGACGTACGAAGAACGAGCCCTGGTCTCCGTCAACAACACGCGCTTGCGCCCCCTGCTGGTGAGGTCGACTAACAGCAGATGGTGATTATGCTCGGTAATCTACTGCTTTTCCTGCAGTTCCTGGACGAATTTGCAAAGCGAAATAAAATGGACCAAAAATTGCCTGTTGAATATTATAGGTTGTATTTTTAAACAGTTTGAATATTTTGGAAGTGAAATATGAAAGGTGGATATGGATTATTGAATTTTTAATAATGAAAATGTGCTTGAAATGTTTTAAATTTGAAATATTCACAGTTTAAATATTCAACCATGCTGAATTTCAGCCCATAAAAATGCAATGCATTAGAATGCAAGCAGGGTTAATGCAATGCATATTTTTTTCAAGTAGTGCAGTTCAACAGGCTTTTTGTTTCTAAAACATTTGGCATTATTTTTCTTCCATACTTGACTGTGTAAGGGGATTTATGAAACTCACTCCAGTAACACAGTTACACAGGCAGACACAAGGAGGAATACATTCACTATGGAAAATAAATCATGCAACTAAACATGTTCATCCATCCAACCGTAGTTGTAAATGAACAAATGCACAGCTATACTGCATTTAATGAACCATTAAACTATTTGCAACATTAAAGGGGTCATGAACTGGCATTTTATATTTTATTATATTGTTGTCTGAGGTCAACTTATGACGTTCGCTTGGTTTTTGCATTCAAAAACATCAAAATGAATAATTAATAGGCTATTTTCTACCCTAGTTTTGAGACCAGCTTAGAAACGGCATGGTTTTTATGGGCGTTTCGCTCTGAAGACTTGGAAGTAAACGCCCACTTCTGTGAGTGGATAACAGTTTTGCATATTATAATGAGTTTCAACTCACCCGTCGAATGCACTTGGGGAAATTGTTTTGAAAACGTCCAATATTGTAAAATGGCAACCGGAAAGATTCGCCCATACATGTTCGACCCAGAGTCCGTGTGTTGCACCATTCCTGTCAGATCCAATATAGACGACACAGCACCGTTCTTTACTCTTAATCGGTCTGTAAATCCAGTCTTGTTTACAAAACAATCCTCAGTGAAATGAAGCGAACAGATGGACAATGTTTTACCCCATCAGCTGGAACGTCATTAAAAATAAAGTTTATCCATGCAGTCCTATTGGAATCCACAGGAAGCTTATGCAGCAACTGACTTCTTCCACAACCAGGCGCTGCACAATATTCTGTATTGCTCGGTAGCTCAATCCGGTTTGTCATCACGAGGTAGGCATCTATGTTATTTAGCTATGTGTGTAATGCGCGAATCGGTGGGCGGGGCTGAAACCGGCCGTGTTGAAGTAGGCGTTGATCTTCTTCTGCGGGGTGGTGTTTTATCCTCTTTTTACATCAAAAATCCCCACTTTGAAAAACGAGTCGTTTGCTGAGCCTGGTGTCAATAAAAGCTTTTATTAGACTAACAAGGACGTTTTCAGTTCTGAAACTTACAGGATATTCTTGTAAAATGATGACTTCAGATGTCAAAAGCTCAAGGAAAATTTGATTTCTCAGTTCACACCCCTTAACGAGGTTAAACCTTTTCAAATGTTCTTTGTGTCATCAGTGTAAGATCAGGCTCACATGTGTCCAGCTCTGTGTCTCTGAAGAGTGATCGCTCTAAGAAGGTAATCCACCAGACTTCAGTGAGAAAACACCATCATCTAATAAAAGGTATTTTGAGTTACTCAATTTGTGTCACACGTTGACTGTGTTTAAAAGTTGTATCAGTGAATACCAATCATGAAATATGTTTAGGTCAAATATTTGTCAGAGTATTCACAGCTAATGCTTATTTCTCTTTCTGTAAAATATCAGTTAGTATTTTATTTTACTAATGTGATTACAGGCTTCAATATGAGACATTAGACTCAGACCTTCAGACTCACAGGAACCACGAGAATTTCAAAGACAATCTTCTTGGGATCTTCCAGGTAGGAAAACACATTTGTATAAATGTTTAATATTTATAACAAACAAATATGTTATTGAACAAAGAAATGTAATTACAATTTTCTTCCTCTAAATTTTTCCTTTTAAACACATTTTAGCACAACATTTTAGTATTTCAACTGGATTTTTTATATACATGTTATATAATTATTAAATAAATTGTGGTTACCAAATGTAGGTGTACTATTTGGCTTAAATTGTGTTATTCTGTCTTTTCTCTTACTTTTGTTTATAGGATCTTGAGAGGAAAATAATCACATTTCTGAAGAATGAGCTGGAGAAGTTAAAGAAAATATTACAACATGAGAACACACAACACTTTGTGAAGGACTTTAATGAGAACAGATCCAGTATCAAATCAGCAGCTCTTGATCTCACACTACATTACCTGAGAGAGATGAAGCAAGATGAAGCTGCTGATGCTCTAGAAGGCAAGAGACTCGTGATCATCTGTCTGATTGTCTCTTATAAATGTAGGAGAGAAAATGAAGACTAAAACTATCTATTTTCTGTTCCTGTGTTTAGATGAGCTGTTCTTCATTCATCAGCTGAAATGTGGCCTAAAGAAGAAGTATCAATGTGTGTTTGAAGGAATGGCGAAGCAAGGTGACTCCACACTCCTGAATAACATCTACACAGATCTCTACATCACTCAGGGTGGCAGTGAACAGGTCAATACTGAACATGAGGTGAGACAGATTGAAGTTGCTTCCAGACGTCATGAAGCACAAGAGATACAGGTTGAATGCACACATTTGTTTGAAGCGCCTGAACAAGACGAGGAGATCCGAACTGTACTGACAAAAGGAGTCGCTGGCATCGGGAAATCAGTCTCTGTGCAAAAGTTTGTTCTGGACTGGGCTGAAGGAAAAGAAAATCAAGATATCAGCTTCATATTTCCTCTTCCATTCAGAGAGATGAACTTAAAGGAGAAAGAAAAACTAAGTTTGATGGACCTTATAACTCAGTTTTTCCCAGAGACAAAAGGACTGAACCTTACAAGAAGGAATCAGTTCAAAGTGCTGTTCATCCTTGATGGACTGGACGAATGTCGCCTTCCTCTGAAGTTTGATTGTAATGAGACGTGGCGTGATGTATCGTCACCAGCCTCTCTGGATGTTCTCCTGAACGAACCTCATGAAGGGAAATCTGCTTCCTTCTGCTCTCGTCTGGATCACCAGCAGACCAGCAGCTGCCAGTAAGATTCCTCCTGACTGTATCGACCGGCTGACAGAGATACGAGGATTCAGCGACGCACAAAAGCAAGAGTACTTCAAAAAAAGATTCAAGGATGATATTCAAGCCAACACAATCATAGATCATGTTAAACAATCAAAGAGTCTCTTTATCATGTGCCACATCCCAGTCTTCTGCTGGATTTCAGCCACTGTTCTCCAGAACATTCTGGAGGAGAAGAGAAATAATGATGTGAGAAACACTCAGGCTGATGAGATCTCTAAAACACTGCAGGAATCAAACACTGAAGACACTCCCAAGACTCTGACACAAATGTACACACACTTTCTCCGCTTTCAGATCCAGCAGAGCCGCCGGAAATATGATGGAGAATACACACCAGATGTTTCCTGGGATAAAGACGCCATCCTTTCACTGGGGAAACTGGCATTTCATCAGCTGGAAAGAAACAACCTGATCTTCTATGACACAGACCTGGAAGCCTGTGGTCTTGACGTCTATAAGGCATCAGTGTACTCAGGCATGTGTACCCAGATCTTTAAGGAGGAAACAGGGATCGTTCTTGGTACCATGTACTGCTTTGTTCACTTGAGCATTCAAGAGTTTATTGCAGCCCTTTATGCACATCTGTTTCTAGACATCAACAAGACAAGTGTGTTTGATCATCATGAGTCTACAGAACAGGAAAACAGAAATGAAACCATGATTGATTTTCTCAAGACTGCAGTGGACAAGGCGCTGGAGAGTGACAATGGACACCTGGACCTTTTCCTTCGCTTCCTCCTCGGTCTGTCACTCCAGTCCAATCGACGACTCTTACGAGGTCTGTTGACACAGCGAGACGACACTGACCAGAGCAACAAGGAAATAGTTCAGTACATCAAGCAGAAATTAGAAGATAATCTTCCTGCAGAGAGATCCATCAATCTGTTCTACTGTCTGAATGAACTGAACGACCAAACTCTGGTGAACGAGATTCAGACCCACCTTAGCAAAGGAAGTCTCTCATCTGGTGACCTTTCACCTGCCCAGTGGTCTGCTTTAGTCTTTGTGTTGTTGACATCAGAGGAAGAGCTGGAGGAGTTTGAGCTTCAGAAATTCAAGAAATCAGACGAGTGTCTCATTAGATTATCGGCAGTCATTAAAGCCTCCAGAAGAGCCCTGTAAGTCTTTTAATATATTTTGTCATGTTTAGCTCTCATCTGAAAAAAATGCATTTATCTCAATAGTTATTCGCCATCATAAACATGAAGCTATACCTGCGTGTGTGTGTGGTGTGTGTGTGTGTGTGTGGTGTGGAGACAGTTTATCACAACTTAAGACAAAATATTAAATATCTTTTAAAAATGTTTGCATGATTGTTTTGTATCATATGATACACTAGACTTGTATGACTTATATAGAACTATATTATCACATACTCATACTTGAGGAAGAAAAACGGCATATTTTATTCATATACCCAAACTGGGGGGAAATAATGTAATTTGGTACAGATGATATTTATATTGCCATAACGTAATATGAAATTTTGAAAGGTTTTAATTATATATGTTTTAATTATATATTTAAATGCTTATTTCTATGAGAACTTCTGTAGTTTAAAGGGTTAGTTCGGTATTTTACACTTAAAGGCCTGTTTTAAGATCGTTTCTGATGAAATAGAACGGTTAAGATTGAAATTTGGACAAATGCTGCTGTCCCGAGAATTTTAGGTTTGTGTGTTAGCACCCTCCACCTACACAATGATTGTCTATGTGCACTGGAACAATCATTCATAAAACGCATTAAACTTTAGTTTACTAAGACGTGAAACTCACCGAGGGTCTGGGGTGTTCACTGATATGCTCACACAAAAATCGCTGCAAAAGATGCTTTCCAACAGGTTTTATTGTAGTTTTTGCAAAAACAGTATTGCAGTAGACCTACAATTTAAAAGAAAAGAAACACAACAGATTAAATGTATTTTGCTATTACATTATATCTTCATACAAAAATAAAAACTTTTGCAACTAAAAAGTGCAAAATGCCAAGCTTTGGCCAGTTTCAAATACATTTAATTTAAGTTTAAAATAAAACTTAAATAAAAAGCTTTTATATTTAGCTTTAAAGTGCTGTAGTTAGATCAAACAAACAATCATGCTAAATGAAGTACTTAACCACCAGTCAACCTGGTACTTCATACTCTTGTGGTGCGCGCACAGTCTTCACTCGGACGCACTCTTCAATCTATCGCCGTTGCGGAAACTCTTTATTCATTCCGATGAAATCACAAAAAATGCACACAAACGTGTCCCTGCTTGATATAGACTGTAACCACTGATGAACATATTCGGTTTTGATGAGAGAGAGGAAAAAACTATACGAGTGCGGATTAGAACCTGTAACTTCTGACACGCTTGGCAAAAGATCTAGCACTAGACCATTGAAGAACTCAAACAAAACCTGCAGTTCGATGGATTCATTTACAGGTTGAGCAGAGAGGCTGCACAGTTTGACCAGCGGGCCGCGGCCGCACACCAGTCCGCCGGATGCTGTTGCTAAGAACTTACAATTTATCACTATTATCAGACCGGCCCTCGCGGCCTCGAAACACTACGACTCTCCCGATTGCCACTCCGCCCCTGCACGCCATTACAAAATATAATATGGTGGGCCGTTATCGGCGTTAACTTGCTGCGTTAAAGTGAGACTCTTATCGAGCGATAAAAAAATATTGCCGTTAATCTATTCTCAAAGTTGGGTTGGGAGCTGGGTCTATACTATACAAGCTATGATGACTTTTACCTTGATATTTTAGCGCAGATGTATACCTAGCCGAATTGCACTGTAAGGGGCATTTAATACCAATCTGTTTATCCAGACATTAGGAAAATATCAGTCAATGCATTTTATATTTAATATGAGGGAAATACACATCTGTAACGGACGTGACACACATACACACACACACAAAAACCTTTAGGTGAACAAAAAGTAATAATACCCATCGGTTGAAGAAAGGTTGGCTCTCCACAGAACATAAAATATTCATTTTGTATTATTTTTTATGTACGCATTTATGAGGGAAAAACGATGTTATGTGACAGTTCCCCGTTACGGACTTGACCACTCTGAAAGCGGCACTGAAAGACTGCTTTAAAACTTTCACATTAAACATAAAGCACAAAGCCTTTCATTAAGTTGAATTATTCGTTTTGTATTAATTGTATGTTAATTTTAATCAATGTTTCATCAACCAATTGCCTGTATTTAATAAATAAGAAATAAATATAGCAGACAATGAGATAATCACGACACGGAGGCGTCAGCGCGTGAACTGAAGCTCGTCTTGTGAGTCATAAATGAACCGAAACACAGCGCATAAGGCAGGCCTACTTGCCTCAGGAGTACAGTGGGTCTCATGAGGTGCGAATGTATAATGTAGAGAATAATTACGAAAATGGAGAGAAAATATAAATCGGGCGCATTAAAAGGAAAATAACGAGATAGTCTTTGTGTTTTATTTAACATAAGCTTACTTGGCTCAACAAGTGACACATTATTACATATGCATTCATCAGATATATATATATATTTTTACGGTTTTAATTTTAAAATGACTTGGTAGAGGAGAGCCCCATGATGAAGAGTCTAACTCCACCCCTGCTCATCTTACAAACTACCTGCAAGGTTATTTATTTGGGTAGCAGACATATTCTGAATGCCTTCAATGCCTGAATGCCTTCATGAATTCAAACGAGCCATTTTAATCTAGATTAATTGCCCACCTATGCCCACCACTAAGGCATAAAAAAAATTGTTTGGTTCCGGTCTCCGACTACGACCCTGTCAATTTATGTGCGACCCAAATTTATTTTATGAGCTTGGGGAAGAAATAATACAAATTAAATAAATACACAAATAAAAACTTTGAGGCGAACTAGAATTTATGCTTTTGTACAACACCGTATTTGTATAGCTCAGCCTGTTGTCCTCCAGCAATGCTAACAAACGAGGCACCCACAGGCATTCACACATCGTTGTTGTCATGTAGATGCACTGCTGCGCTTGTGACAGCATGAACTGAACGAGCAGAGATAGAGAGAGAGATCCGGTCGCGCGCGTACACTCTCTCTGCGGAGCCAGGCAAAAGTATAGGCTTCACCGTCACACAACTAAGTCTTGCTCTCTCTCCCTCGCACATATTAATCAAAATAAATCGACACGATGGCAAGGTCGGAAGATTAAAGTTTCATGTGGATCATTCGGAGATTTATTTTTTTCCTGAATTGCCGCTGGGTGGGAATGTACGTTGCCTTTATCTTCTCTGAAAAGCGTTCCACACATTCAGCTGACATATAAACCACACTTTAAATAAACAAATAAAATATCCAGTGATGAAATGTTTTCTGTGATGACACAAATCGTGTGGGATGTCCTAACCGCCGGGATAATATCACAACGCGCACACGTCCGATAATGACACGTCCAATTCTCAAACTGACTCATTTGAACCGATTCGTTTTAATGAATGGTTAAAGCAACTGATCTTTCCAACACTGAACTCACGAGACGTCCGAAACGGTGTATAACTAATCGGTAACTCTTTACAATAAGGCAACCCTGTTTGCCCCCGCGCACACATTTAAAATCAGCTTGTGTGTGTTGTGTGTGTGTGTGTGTAACATGCTGGGACACACAAGGTGGTAGAGTACATGTACAGGTAGGGTATGTTATGAAAAAATAGAGTAGCCTATTCATCGGGACTGTAAAGTAAAATAAAAAAATAAAAAATCCTTTCCTTTCTATCCCTTGCTGCCACTGGAGAATTAAAAAAAAAATTAAAAAACCTACCGACCCATGACCTCAACTAACAACCAACCAGAAACAAACTTTAAAAATGATATATAATATACATAGTTAATATAATACTTAATATATATATATATATATATATGTATATATATATATATATATATATATATATATATATCAATATCAATTTTTTTAGAATTCTATTTATCGATTTTGAATCGGTAAAGCTTGAATTGCGATACAAATGTGAATCAATTTTTGTGCACACCCCTAATATTAAGTGTCCCCAATTAAGAAAGACAGAGGCAACACTGGCAAGAACCTAAACTCCATCAGGTGACAGAAATAGAGAAAATATCCTATAGCTATAACAGCTTTACACAAATATTTTTTCAAACATGCTTCATTTTGTCTTGGAAATTTGTCACTGTATAAAAACACTATTGTTGAGGACATAGTAGTTTTTAAAGGTAAATGTTAGTTTAACTCAGCCTCTTTGCTGCATGTGCTGTTTATGTAAAAAATAAGTGGAAAATTTAATTAATATCAGTATATAGAAAATGTATTGTATGTGTTCAATCTAATTCTGTGTTGTGACTTTATTGTAGGTTAAATGATTGTAACTTAACAGACAAAAGCTGTTCAGCTCTGGCTGCAGTTCTTGGATCAGACACCAATCTGAAAGAGCTGAACATGAACAATAATAATCTGCGGGATTCAGGAGTGAAGCTGCTCTGCACTGGACTGAAGGATATAAAGTGTAAATTGGAGATACTGAGGTAAGTTGAGCCACAGGAGTCACATGACTAGAGTGAGGTGCGATAACAGACAGGACGATGCCGGAGGCAAAAGCACAAGAGAACTTTTGTGAAAAAGATCTTTTATTTATTTGTTACAACGTGGGTATACCATATCTATCCTGTCATTGTGCTATTTTATTGTTGTTGTGTATAAAGAATTAAAGAATTATTATGCTCTTAGGGCTAATTAATACCCGGTGGCAACCACCAAATATTGTCAGATCAGAACAATAAAGGATGTCCGTTTAGGAGGAGCCAGATGCACACACCACTCACAGATAGGGATGCAGCGATTACCGGATTTCACAATTAAGCGCGATTTAAAACGCCACGGTTAATTAATCGTAAAGACTTTGCTACACCGTGTATTTTGCACGGGGAACTAACACAAAACAAAAACAAAGTTACACCAGCGGTGCACGAGCTTAAAGTGCTCATCAGTCACAGCAGAGGGACTAAGCAGCGACGCTCTATTTCCACAGTAAAAAAACGCCTCAAGTCAGCAGTGTGGGAGCATTTTGCGTACACAAAGAATAACAAGGGTGTAATTGAAGAAGACGGATCGCCTGTCTGCAAAACTTGCCGTAAAAAAGTTTCCGTCTATTATTTTTGTTAACAACATTTTTTCACAGACAAAAACGAGACGAGAAACTGAATAAAAACTAGACGCAGATGTTAGATAGTGACGATCTGGGGAGCGATCCAGTCAGAACTGATGTCCTGCGTGTGATGCGCACATTTGTACTGTTGGTCTACCCTTCGGTCCCATAACATGTTAAAAAAAATGTAAACGTCTGGGATAATGAGTAGAGCAGACATAGTCTATAGATCTGAATAAGAGTGACGATGCAAAAAAGAGCTCTATTCGGTACGGTTTTCTGTGGGCACACACCCGACCCAAAGCGTGCAGCCATGCTCATAGACACATACAGCGCGCGGGTACTGAACTGATCGCTCTTTCGTGTCTGAATAGACAAATACACACAACATTGTCTAAATGTCCGGGTTGGACAGTATTCATGTAAACTATGTCGGTTATGTCTTAAACAGTTGTGAGTGTACCGTGTGCATCAGTGCAATGCAATTGGATCCGACTTCTTAAAGCGACAGTCTAAACCTAATGCGGTCTGAATCGTTAATATTGATCAAGCAACAAAAGAAAAGAGAAAAGCACTCACTGTTTGTTAATAGCTTTAATAAGGATCAATTATATTCATACAAATAAATATGTCTGCTTAAAAGAATAAATAATGATGTATGCAAGTAGTTATAAAGAATGCATATATCATTCATTGAAAAAAAAGACTGTGTTTTACTTTAGGAAAAGTGGTTTTATTTTGTTTTCTTTTAAAAGAAATACATGGTTAATATTTAGCTTACATTTAATTCAATAGATCCAAAGACTTATATTCTTATTTTCATTGGGATTTATTATCCCTTTATAGTATTATTTATGTTTTTAAAGTGTCTATGTCAGGTTAAAATATTTTTTGGGATATATTAAAAAAGGTTTAGATGTCTGAGTGAAAATGTAATTATCATTAAAATTATTACTGTAATTGCCCTACATTAAGCTTTATAGCCATTTCTGTCAAGATCATATTTTGAAAACACAGTGGAGCTGGCTGTGACGTCAGAAGAGTGAGACGTGACAAAAAAGTTCTATTCAAGTATGGAGAGTTTTGAGTCTGAGGAGATCCAGAATCCCCTTCAAACCTATGAGGACCCACAGCCTTACAATTTTGAGCCTCCCAGGTGTGAGACAGATGAGGAACCAAACAGAAATTTAAATAATTCCTATCGAAGAAACATAAATATCTGGTGTGAAGAGAACCAGAGTGGGGAGTTGGTCAGGTGTCTTGGTAAGTATAGGCATAACTTAGAGGTGGAACGGTACATGTATTCATATTGAACCGAAACGTATGGGCGTCACGGTTCGGTGCATGAATATACACGGAGAATAGGGTTGAAATAAATAAAACTCGCGTGCAAATTAATTAATGCGGAACTACTGTTAGATACGCGGTAGAGATGCGCGGTAGCCTATGATTCAGGTCAGTGTGAAGAGGTTCAGTGTGTGTGGAAAGAAGAAGACAGGGTCGGCGTGACTGGGACTCGCGTTTATTCAGAAAAACAAAAAAGAAACGAGGCGCACAGTAGCGCATTCGCCACCATAAACAAAACACGCGATCCAACACTTGCTTCTCAGTCTCGGTTGCAGTAGCCGCGTGCGAAGTCCCAGTATAACTCTCTCTCTCTCTCTGCTCTCTCATTCCCGCCGGTTATATGCGGTCTCTCCACGGAAAAATACTGCAATCAGACACAGATGTTCATCATCTGCACCCGCGGCTCCGTCCTTTCTCTCCCGCTACAGACTTTGCAAAATCACGCCCCCCTCGCCACAGTCAGGTTGGCCAAAGTGCGTTTAATTTATTTATTTTTGTCCCTGCGTGCCGATCGGAGACGAGTTCACTGCTGATATTCTGAGAGTGAAGTGGACTCTGTGACCGGTTTTAACGGTGTTTTTGCACCCAGCACAAACACAGTACTTCACCATCGTGATAATACGCCTGCATATACCTTTCTTCTTTCTTCTTCTTTTTCTTCTTCTTCAGGGTTTAATTGCGGTTGGCAAACCTGTTTCCTGCGTATACCTTACTAACTACCTAACTTAAATAACTAACTAAATAACTAAATAAATGTCCTAATCAAATAATTCTCTCGCTCTATCATTCATACAATTACTCACACAGCTCACTCACTGATCACTTTCTCAGCGACCTACTGTAGGGACTAGGGAGACGTCCCTCTTATGACATCACGCGATTCGTTTGGGGGGAGGGGCAGTTTTAAGTCAGTACTGAAAATAACGAACTTTTTCATCTTATATTCTGCCTTTAGGTATCGAAAAACATACAAAACAATACATCAACTTGACAAACGTGTTTTTCCCCTAACTATTTTGTGTTAATCATACTTACAAATTTAACCTGACATATACACTTTGAGTCAAATGCCAACAAGATATTTTTGTTTTCAAGATATTCAGAAAGATTGTTTTCTACCTCAGGTTGAAAATAAATTTAGAACAAACTAAACCCTGATCTATTTCAATCAAAGAGCCCTGCAGCCTTTGACTTAATTTGTTATTTTTAAAAGGAAAATACTGAATGTAAGCACTACAAAGCACTTCTCTTTAATTCCAAAGAAAGAGATTGATTAAAGAGTAACTAAACACTTAACCAACTTTTTTTGGTTAATGATCTGTAAGAATGGATCTTTATTAATACCAGTCATTGATTCGAGTAACTTTTTTGGCATTTGTTTATAAAGTGTTCTATTTCTACAATATATGGTGTAAAAACGTCTTAGTGCTGCCCTCTTCAGGTTGAACTGTGGCTACTGCAGTTGAATTTTCCTATTGGATGTTTGCGGTGGTACGTGACACAGCGGTTGTTGGTGACGTAGGCAAGTTCCATACAAAGAGATGCGTCTCAGGTGCACGCCCCCCTCCGCTGGGCTCTGCCCACTTTTCCAGCATTTTTCAAATATTGCCAGTGGGTGGAGTGGCAATCGGGAGAGTTGGGAGTTTCCCCTGTGGGCAAATGGTCGCCTTGCTCTGTTCTGTGATGCGAGTTCGTGACTCTACTGTTTGAACTCGTTTATCAAAATGAACGCATCTTTTTTCCTGTAATTCAGTTCAATCAACGAGTTTGAACAGGAGTCTCGAACGCGCATCACAGAACAGAGCAAGGCGACCATTTGAGCTTATAAAACTTAAACTTTGTTATTTTTCTTTTAAATGAGCGATCGTTTCGCTTGATAAGACCCTTATTCATCGTCTGGAATCGTTTAAAGTCCTTTGAACAGTCAATCCACTGCGCTGCTTTTTCATTGCTTTTTTGCAGTGTATCGCGCATGACATGGCGTATAAAAAACGCAGAGTTCAACGTTTAAAAAAAGGAGTTCAGCATTTAAAAACATGTCTCAAGACCTTGTGTTTTCCCCCATTCCACTGCCCACTTGTGTGTAAATGTCACCAAAGTCATAAACATCTTAAAGGTGATTTCTGAGCCTATTGAAATCTTCCACCTGTGCGTCAAATATCCTAGACGATACCGCAAAATGTGTGTTATAACACATATACCCATATATTTTATGATGATGTTACACTTAAACTTTAATCTGATAGTTTCTGTAAGTTCATGTAACACAATTTCCATCGGTGTGCACAAGCAGGCGTCCTTCGTTACCATGGTAACCGCCCTGCTTCTGCATTCCACTTTCACACCTTTTCTGTGCGCATGGACATTTTATTTTATTTTTAATTGATATTATTTAATTAAACTACAGATTGCACTCCGTAGATCATGTAACCGGTGGCTCGCGACACCAGTTATGTCAACACTTGTCTGCGTTGTGAAGACAGACACAGGACAACAGGCAGCGGTTTCATTGGATTTACTGATATACAAAACATAGACAGAAGTCTGAGTAAATTCGCCTTATTGCTCTCTCTCTTATAAATAGGACATCTCGTTAGGGTTTGTCCAAAAAAAAAGATGAGAAATCAAAGGAAAAAAGTGTCATCAGTCTCAGTTGAAAGGGTTGGTGAGGATGAGGGGGCAGAACAAATTGTCAGGAGTGGAAGAGCGCGTACAACAGTGGTAGTTGATGAGAACACTGTACAGAAACCTGTAGATGCAAACTCAACAGAGATTAGCCACTCATAATTAAAAAAAACTGGGACAGTCAGATGATACTGAAGTGACACTGTTTCAGAATGCAGTGTTCCTTTTGATCAACAAAGGACAACTCTCAGGGAAATCTTACAGTGTGGATGATGTTAAGCTCTTTTTGAGAGAACAAAGAATGCAAGAAATGTGCGGATTTCAGAATACTTCCTGATTTGATGTATTGTAGAAGAAACAAAGAGTTTAGGAGTGAAGGTCTTTTTTCTGATCAAGAGGTTTACAGACTGAAAAAAATTCATCCATCCATCCATCCATCCATCGATCTTTCGCTTATCCGGGCTGGGTTGGGGGCAGCAGTCTAAGCAGAGATGCCCATACTTCCTCTCCCAGAAACTTCCTCCAGCTCTTCTGGGGACACCGAGGCGTTCCCAGGCCAGCTGGGAGACATAGTCCAGCGTGTCTAGGTCTTCCCTGGGGCCCCGCCCAGTGGGGCGTGCCCGGAACACCTCCCCTTGGAGGCGTCCAGGAGGCATCCGGAACTAGGGTTGGGTATCGGTTGGGTTTTATCCGATACCAGTACCTACTCGGTATTTTTTAAACGGTTCCGGTGCCTAAACGGTTCTTGAAACGGTACTTAAGAAAACGAAACCGCACACACTTTGTTAAACAAAAAAAATAATACCCCTTTATTTACAGGGCCAAACTGGACACAATATTAACTTACAATATAAATACAAGTAACATATGGTAATAATAAATAAAACCAATATAAAATAAAAGTTCATATTTACATAATATCAAATAAAACAATATTATATCAAACAATGTAATTATACTGGAGATTAATAGAGATTACTACCAGGGTAATATAATATCGACATGGCTACAGGTTCCCATGTTTTGTCTGCTTTAACTAGTCATGTTATTTTGTCATTTACTAGTTAAGCTCTTAGCCAGTTTGATATTTCGTTCCCACTGCGTCTTATGCGCAGCTTTGAGTAAACATATGAAGTAGAACGTCTCTGTGTAACCCATGTTCTCTGAATAGGGAACGGGACGCTGCGTTCGCTGCCAAATATCTCGCGCTGCTTTTCGGCAGAGAACTCCGAGGAGCAGATGATGCGCGCGCTAATATAATATGACGACGTGAGCGTCAAGGCGAGCGAATGGTGATTCTATATCCATAGACAATCGTTACTCTGACGCGTAATTTTACACGTGAAATGCAGCCAAACATTTCACGTGTAATCCAATCTCTAGCGTCATCAGCAACGTATCAGCTGACGTTCCGGAAATTCTGCCGCATATTGATAACGCTACGGATGGTCAGGGATTGCATTGAATCTCCCGGAATCTAGTGCGGGGGCAGCGCGGCATGCAGACAGATCAGACAGTGCTTGCATAAACCGTATAGTGCGCGCACGTTGGAGGGAGACAGAGAGACTGCGTGTGTGCGCCTCATGCCACCGCATGCCACAGACTCAGGCATCGAAATCAGGCACCGAAATTCTCTTCGGTCTGGTTCAGCCGTTTATGTCAAACCGGTTCCCTATTAGAGTTTCGTTACTCAACTCTATCCGAACAGATGCCAGAGCCACCTCAGCTGACCCCTCTCGATGTGGAGGAGCAGCGGCTCTACTCTGAGCTCCTCCCGAGTGACCGAGCTTCTCACCCTATCTCTAAGGGATCGCCCAGCCACCCTGCGGAGAAAGCTCATTTCGGCCGCCTGTATCCGGGATCTTGTCCTTTCGGTCATGACCCAAAGCTCATGACCATAGGTGAGAGTAGGAACGTAGATTGACCGGTAAATGGAGAGCTTTGCCTTACGGCTCAGCTCCTTCTTCACCACAACAGACCGGTACATCGACCGCATTACTGCAGAAGCTGCATCCGATCCGTCTGTCAATCTCCCGTTCCATCCTTCCCTCACTCAGTGAACAAAACCCCAAGATACTTAAACTCCTCCACTTGAGGAAGGATCTCTCCACCAACCTGAAGTGAGCAAGCCACCCTTTTCCGACTGAGGACCATGGCCTCGGATTTGGAGGTGCTGATCTTCATCCCAGCCGCTTCACACTCGGCTGCAAACCGTCCCAGTGCATGCTGAAGGTCCTGGTGTGAAGGGGCCAACACGACAACATCATCCGCAAAGAGCAGAGACGAAATCGTGTGGTCCCCAAACCTGACACCCTCCGGCCCCTGGCTGCGCCTAGAAATTCTGTCCATAAAAATTATGAACAGAACCGGCGACAAAGGGCAGCCCTGCCGGAGTCCAACATGCACCGGGAAGAAGTCTGACTTACTACCGGCAATGCGAACCAAGCTCCTGCTTCGGTCATACAGGGACCGGACAGCCCTTAGCAAAGGACCCCGGACCCCATATTCCCGAAGCACCCTCCACAGGCCGCCTCGGGGGACACAGTCGAATGCCTTCTCCAAATCCACAAAACACATGTGGACTGGTTGGGCAAACTCCCATGAACCCTCCAGCACCCTGTAGAGAGTATAGAGCTGGTCCAGTGTTCCACGGCCCGGACGAAAACCGCACTGTTCCTCCTGAATCCGAGGTTCCACTATCGGCCGTATTCTCCTCTCCAGTACCCTGGCATAGACTTTCCCAGGGAGGCTGAGAAGTGTGATCCCCCTATAGTTGGAACACACCCTCCGGTCCCCCTTCTTAAAAAGAGGAACCACCACCCCGGTCTGCCATCCCAGAGGCACTGTCCCCGACCGCCACGCGATGCTGCAGAGGCGTGTCAACCAAGACAGCCCCACAACATCCAGAGACTTGAGGTATTCGGGGCGGATCTCATCCTCCCCCGGTGCCTTGCCACCGAGGAGTTTCTTGACTACCTCGGTGACCTCAGCTAGGGTGATGGACGAGTCCACCCCTGAGCCCTCAGCCTCTGCTTCCTCGATGGAAGACGTGACGGCGGGATTGAGGAGGTCCTCGAAGTATTCCTTCCACCGTCCGACGACATCCCCAGTCGAGGTCAACAGCCGCCCACCCCTACTGTAAACAGCATTGGTAGGGGACTGCTTCCCTCTCCTGAGGCGCCGGACAGTTTGCCAGAATCTCTTCGAGGCCAGCCGATAGTCCTTCTCCATGGCCTCACCGAACTCCTCCCAGGCCCGAGTTTTTGCTCTCCACGACCACCCGGGCCGCAGTCCGCTTGGCCTGCCGGTACCTGTCAGCTGCCTCCGGAGTCCCACGAGCCAACCAGGCCCGATAGTACTCCTTCTTCAGCTTGACGGCATCCTTTACTTCCGGTGTCCACCACCGGGTTCGAGGATTGCCGCCTCGACAGGCACCGGAGACCTTACGGCCACAGCTCCGAGCAGCCGCTTCGACAATGGAGGTGGAGAACATGGTCCACTCAGACTCAATATCTCCAGCCTCCCTCGGGATCTGGTCGTAGCTCTGCCGGAGGTGAGAGTTGAAGATCTCTCTGACAGGAGATTCGGCCAAACGTTCCCAGCAAACCCTTACAGTACGCTTGGGTCTGCCGAGTCTGTCCAGCCTCCTCCCCCGCCATCGGATCCAACTCACCACCAGGTGGTGATCAGTTGACAGCTCCGCCCCTCTCTTCACCCGAGTGTCCAAGACATACGGCCGCAGGTCAGATGAAACGACCACAAAGTCGATCATCGACCTACGACCTAGGGTGTCCTGGTGCCACGTGCACTGGTGGACACCCTTATGCTTGAACATGGTGTTCGTTATGGACAAACTGTAACTAGCACAGAAGTCCAATAACTGAACACCACTCGGGTTCAGGTCGGAGGGGCCGTTCCTCCCAATCACGCCCCTCCAGGTGTCACTGTCGTTGCCCACGTGAGCGTTGAAGTCCCCCAGTAGAACGACGGAGTCCCAGTCGGAGCACTTCCAGCACTCCTCCCAGAGACCCAGGAAGGCCGGGTGCTCTGCCACTGCCGTTTGGCCCGTAGGCACACACGACAGTGAAAAAATTTGTTCAGGACACGCTTTTTTGTGTCTTGATTATCCTTTTCTTTTCTTTAATGAAAGAGTTTCATTTTGCTTCCCTTAATTTAAATGGGGCACGAGAAGGGAAGAAAAGGTTTGAATTATATGAGTTAATGAAGATAAAGAAAATAGATATTCTGTTTGCAAAAGAAACTCATAGTGATGTTTCCAATGAGGAAGATTGGGCAAGAGCATTTGATGGGTTAACCATTTTTAGCCATAATTCATCTCTAAGTGGCGGTGTTGCTATTTTATTTTCTAAAAACTCCATTCCATTTTCTTATGAAGTAGAAGAAGTCGTAAAAGGCAGATTTTTAAAAATAAGGGCTCAATTTGATAATGCATTTTATTGCTTCGGTTGTATTTATGCTCCCACCAATGCAGTTGAAAGAATGGGCTTTTTGAATACATTATGTAAAGCATTAAGTGATTGTAATACTGAGGATTTGTTCTTATTTGGAGGTGATTTTAATTGCACTGAATTTGCCTCAGATAGAAATCATGTTGAGCCTCATATGGCTTCTCGAAAAAGGCTAATTCAGTTAATAGAAACACATGATCTGGTTGACATTTGGCAGAATTTTCACAAGACACACAGACAATATACATGGGTTCATTCTTGTAATAATAGGTTGTCTTTAGCAAGGTTGGACAGATTTTATGGTTTTGGACATCAACTTAATCTTTTTAGAGATTGTTCTATTATTCCAGTTAGTTTTTCGGATCATAGTTTAGCACAGTGTTGTTTAACTTTAGGATCCGTAAAACCGAAGAGTGCATTGTGGCACTTTAATAAAAGTCTTTTAAATGACATGGAATTTAGAGATATCTTTAAGTTTTTTTTGGAATGACTTTAGAACCACTAAATCTGATTTCCAATCTTTGCAGCAGTGATGGGATTTTGGAAAAACGCAAATCAAGCAATTGAGTCAACAGTACGCTTACAACATCACTAAAGAAATAAATATTTCAATGGTAAATCTAGAAAATGATATAAAGAAACTACAAGAATCTATTGGAACTGAACAAAATCAAGAGCTTATTGAAATTTTAAATCGAAAAAGCAAAGAATTGGCAGGAATTCTAGACCTGAAAGCACAAGGGGCTCTGATCAGTTCCCGGTTTAAGAATATAGAGTGGATGGATGTGTCTTCCACATTTTTTTTAATCTGGAAAGGAAAAATGGCCAAAAAAGATGTATACATGCTTTGCGTTCTAAGGATGGTGCACTCTTGTCGAATCATACAGGAATTCGGAAGAGAGCGGTAGAATTTTATAAAGAACTATATAGTAGTGAACTTATACACAGGTCAAACACTAATGTGTTTATGGAGGATCTTCCTCAGGTGACTGAAGAGGCGAACGCCGGTCTCTGTAGTGAGATAACGTTAGAAGAGCTGAGGAAAACTCTTCAAGGCATGGAAGGCGGCAGAGCACCAGGAATAGACGGCCTATCTGTAGACTTTTATAAGTCTTTTTGGCCTGAGATTAGTGCCGACTTGCTTGCAGTCATCAACGAAAGTCTAAACAGTGGAAGATTACCACTGAGCTGCCGTAGAGCAGTGCTGACTTTACTGCCCAAGAAGGGGGACCTGAGTGAAATAAAAAACTGGAGGCCTGTGTCATTGCTATGTAGTGATTATAAAATTCTGTCCAAGGCATTGGCAAATAGATTGAGTGGGGTTTTGGAAGAGGTCATTCATACTGATCAGGGGCCGTATTCACAAAGAATTTTATCTTACCACTAGGAGTACTCCTAAATCACACTAAAATATTTTAGCTAGGAGTTTTCTCTTAAAAGTTATTCACAACGCCTTTCAGACCTACTCTTAGTAAGGATAAATGGCAACTCCTAAACTAAGAGTGAGTCTTCGTTGCTATGGATGACGTCAATATTCATGCACGAGCTTCCTCGCAATGATCACGGTGATTGGTTGTTAGATGACAGGGCCATCATGCGGAACATAACACAGCAACAAATCATGGATTTACAACATCTAAAGATGTCTGTGTCCTACACAAAATAATAATAAGAAAATAAGTAACGTCATCGAAATACATAGGCTATATAATGACGTGTTTGTGCAGGCCCTGAAGTGTAATTCTAAAAAGGCAGAGAGAGAAAAGTCATGAATGAAATTATTCAAGGTAGCCTAAGGGCCTGCAGTGTTCACTTATCGCTTCTTTTGCGCGCTCAAGTTCGTTTTTTTAAATGTAGGCGCGCGATTTGTGCACCCGTTTTTTCCAAGCGCGTCCGTATGGAGCGGTGCGTGTGACAAGAACCGACTGGAGCGCAACCGCCGGGAGAATGCGCGCGCCTTGCGTTTTTAGGTGCTATGTGAATATTGCCTAATACCCTAATGAAAACCTTAACTTGCCTAATAATGAAAAACGACACTTGCATTAATACTTGCTTGGTTAATTGACATTCTTTAGCCTAACTAGACTATTTAAAGCAAGGACATGTTGCTCCTATTGAAGTAAGTAATAGTTGAATGACGGTGGATTATGAACTAAAATGGAAAAAGAAAGCCCAACTGGACGCAGGATCAGTTACAGCTGCTGGCCCAGTTGGTTCTAGAAAAAAGTAAAAAAAAAAAAACATAATAAAAGTGAAATTCGGCACTGGGATTTCAAGCAAAACTAAGCATGAGACATGAGAGGATTTGTTTGCAGATGAATGCAGCATTTCCGCTTGTGTCGCGGACCCCGGACGACTGCAAGAGGCGCTACAATCCTTTGTGAATAGGTCTTAGTGAGTTAGGAGTCCTCTCGACTTCTTTTAAGCTGTCCCAGACTTAGGTGCTACTTTTAGGGCTAAAATGCTTTGTGAATTACTCTTAGTGAAAAAAATTAGGAGTCCTAAAGTTAGGAGTGACACGCCCATTATTTTTAGGAGTTGCTCCTAAATTCGCCAGTTAGGAGCTACTTTTAGCCTTAAAATTCTTTGTGAATATGGCCCGAGACCTATTGTGTGCCAGGAAGGCAAATTTTTGATAATATTTCTTTTTTGTTAGAGACATGTTTGATATCAGTAAGCTCTTTGATGTGGATTTTGGTTTGATTTCAATAGATCAAGAGAAAGTGTTCGATAGAATTGAACATAGTTATTTATGGGAGGTTTTAGAAGCTTTTGGGTTTAATAGCATTTTTATTGATAAGTTAAAGGCTCTTTATTGTGAGGTTGAAAGTTTACTGAAGGTAAATGGTGACTTATGTGCCCCCTTTAGTGTTTTTAGAGGTATCAGGCAAGGCTGTGCTCTTTCTGGTATGTTATATAGTTTAACAATTGAACCCCTTTTACGGAAGTTTAGAGCAGATTTAAAGGGTGTGACTATTCCAAATTGTGAAAAAGTATTTAAACTATCAGCTTATGCTGATGATATTGTTATTTTCATTAAAGAACACAGCGATGTGTCAAAGCATTTTAAGGGATTTTATGCTTGTTTCCTCCGAGTAAATTGGAATAAAAGTGAGGCTATCTTGGTTGGAAAGTGGACTCATGGACAACCCAGTCTCCCCGCGGGGTTAAAGTGGAGTAGAGATGGGTTTAAATATTTAGGTGTGTATTTGGGAGACGATGTAACTGTAAATAAAAATTTTGAGGGGATAGAAGAGAAAATTGTGGGTCGTTTGAATAAATGGAAGTTTTTACTTTCTAACATGTCATATAGAGGGCGGGTGTTAATTATTAACAATTTGGCAGCCTCTACTCTTTGGCATTGGCTAGCATGTATTGACCCCCCAGTAATTCTTCTGAAAAAAATTCTAGCTATTTTAGTTATTTTTTTGGGGGATAATTTACATTGGGTGCCACAAAGTGTTTTGTATCTGCCTAAAAATGAAGGGGACAAGGTCTGGATTCATCTACACAGTAGTTGAGTGGCCGCCTTTCGGCTAAAGTATTTATTTATTGTAATTTATTCAAAGTATGGTCACTTTTTAAAATATTGAGAAGTGAAATAACGGACTCTTTGTACTGGACTCTTCAAGAACCGTTGATTTGTGGATCACGTTTGGATGTGTCAAATGAGGGATGTTTTCCTGCTTTGATGGACGTACTCATTAAATCTCACATCGTTACTCTTGGAAGCCTAGTTCGTATAACTGGACATGATTTATCTGACTCTAAAGCAATAGAAGAGAAGTTGAAGATGAGGTCAACACGGGTGGTAACTCGGCTGTTGTCTAAATGGAAAGAAATCATTACCAAAGAAGAGTTAAAAATGTTAAAAGACTTTGAAGAAGGGTGTATTCAACCAAAGAATGATGATCCGTTTCCGAATTTGTCTTTGATTCCTGATTTGGAAATGTGTGATGATTTTTTTTTTAAGTGTAATAATTTGAGGTTGTTGGGAAAAGAAAAAGCATCTAGTAAAGCTATGTATGAGTGTTGTGTTAAAGCTTTCAATCAGAAGTGTCTTGATGGTAAAATAGATACACCATGGCGTAATGTCTTACATTTAAGTGAGAATACTAGACCTAAATGGGGGGCACTTTATAAGTCACCATTGCTTAAAAAAACAGGGGACTTGCAATGGAGAGTTTTGCATGGAACTATAGCTGTTAATGCGTTTGTTTCAAGGATAAATCATGAAGTTAATCAGGAATGTCCTTTTTGTTCACAAAGGGAAACTGTGTTTCATACTTTTATGCATTGTATAAGACTAAAACCGTTGTTTATTTATTTACAAGATGTAAAAACAGTTTGATGAAGTCTTCTCAATGGAGATTTTTATTTGTGGTTTTAAGTATTTGAGAAAACGATCTTATGAGTGTCAGTTGTTTAACTTTTTCTTGGGTCAAGCAAAAATGGCAATTTATGTAAGCAGAAAAAGGAATGCAACAAAGAATCTAATGTTGTTTGAGCAAAGATGGTGTATAAAAGGTGTTCTTTGTAATATATTTAGTAACACTTTGATTTTTAACTGTATATTGTGAGTTTTTATTTCAGCTGTATATGTACTCTTGTGTGAATTAAAACCGATTTGTAATAAAATGTATTTTAAAAATAAATAACTCTCTCTCTCCCTCTCTCTCTCTCTCTCTCTCTCTCTCTCTCTCTCTCTCTCTCTCTCTGCTAATGTAGGTTAAGCTGCTGTGATATGACAGATGAAGGTTGTTCTGATGTGACTTCAGCTCTGAAATCAAACCCGTCACACCTGAGAGAGCTGGACCTGAGCAGGAATAATCTAGGAGACTCTGGAGTGAAAAACCTCAGTGATCTACTGATGAACCCACAATTCAAGCTGGAGAAACTACAGTTAGTGTCATTATACTGTACAGCAATTACAGTGTGACTGAAGTTTATTTATTTGAAGACAGCAGGGCTTATGTTTCATTGGTTATAGCAGTGCACTTTCTGGGTTTCCCTATTGCTCACATGTTTTGTGTTTTTTTATTTAGTTTGTAATTGTTTAATTCCCAACATTTGATACAACCTCATTTATCAAAAGTGTTTACACCAAATTTCCAGCGTATACCTTGCGTACACCCAAAACCACTGTGAGTTTGAGATTTATCAATATGGACGTGGCGTACGGCACGCTCAAATCCTACACCAGCTCAGGAGGTGGTGTACGCACGTTTTGAGTTAGTGAGGAAATGCGCAGAAAAATTCCTAACACCACAAAACGCACTGACAAACTAAAAGATATATTATGACCCACTGTAAAAAAACAACAACAAAAAAACAACAACATAGTAATTATAAACGTAAGTGTTTATTTTTGTGCAACGTGGACTTCAATGTTTAATTTGTGTGACTTTACCAAAGCATTTGATTTGTAAGCATATGTATTCCTTCAGTTGCGAGCCTGTGGACTTTACCTGCAAGGATTAGCTATCCCCGACCCCGGCAGGTGCGCACGGACTCGGTTCGGTAATGAAAGGCTTTCAATGACCAAAAAATAATTCAGACTGACAAAATAATAATAATAAAAAAATACATTCTTCTTCTTTTAAATGATAATAATAATACAAATAATAATAACGACATTCTTCTAAATAACAATTTAGGCGTCATTAATACAAATCATAATAATAATAATAATAATAATAATATTACAAATTGTCATGCAATTATTAATGTGAATGAATGGTACTTCACATCACATCATCATCATCACTATTATACATGTGACGTGATTCGAAATTGAATGCTAATTTCAAAAGACGTGCTGTAAAATAATGCATTGTGATAGGTCATTTCGGCCCCACGTCGGAGAAGTTTCTCTTCTTTGCCGTCTTCTGTGTGTACATGGCGTAAAATGAGGGCGTGGGGGGAGCGGAGACTTGAATATATAAGGGCGTGTTATTCTAATGACGATCGTTTTTGGCCGCGGGATTTATCAAGGGCAGGCATTGCGTACACCTGGATTTCAAAGGTACGCACAGCTTCATAAATCAGGCGGTGAGAGGAGTGTAAGCATAATCTTACGCCAACATATACACCCGTTTCTACGCAAGATTGATAAATGAGGGCCAGTGTCTTCGAGCGCACAGAACTAGTGTGACTGGGTTTTAAAGAGCACCAATCTGTCAGGATTCAGACCAGGAGACAGAGGTAAGGAATTAACATAAGGAGATCTTTATTCAAGATAAGGTGAGTAAGCAGGGTTTCAGGAACTCGGCGTGATCTGAAGAGGATACGTGGCAGGAATGGATCCAGGTGAGTGAATCTTCTTCAGAGGGAATAAACGTGAGGGTTAACACAGGTCAATAACTTGATTCTTTGTCTTTGCAGATCGTTCGTGGGTAGGCGTGATTCAGGAAGGATTCCCGGTGAGTAGGTCCGTTGAAGTGCGCTTGACAATGCACTAACCAGTTCAGTGATACTTTCACTTTCTCTTCCAGTGCATCCAGAGGGAAACGAGACTCAGGGCAGATTCCAGGGAACAGAGAACACGGAACATGGAGCGTATCCTGGGAACAGCGGAACAAGGATCAGAAGGTTAGTATCTTTCAGGTGAGTATACTTTACGTTCGTTTCTTCTGGGTGAGTCTTAGGCGAGAGAAGTGAAGACTGGGAAGGGTCTTTTCCTGTTGGAGGCTTGACGATGACTGTGAGTGAACAAGGTGTTTTTATGCTGGCTGGGGAAGTGAGTGCTGAGTGGACACAGGTGTTGGTGATTAGTAATCTGGGGACAGTGATCTTTGCGTGGTGCTTTGTGAAGGTTCTGATTGGCTCCTGACACAATCATAGCATTTGAAATGTTCCTATTTTTGTTTTAGGAGTTCCCAAAAACAGTTTAACATGCATGCAAGAATAAAAAAAACACTTTATTTGTCTTATGAGATGCATTTATTTTTAACTGATTTGCTCACCGACTCCCAAATGATTCGTACAACGACTCATTTTTCCAAACCACTCCTTTGCGTGACGCTAATCGGCGGTGATTGGTCAGATGACCCAGTCAGTTATTGTTTGTTAGCATAACGCATAAACATATTGATAAAGCACTGCAGTACTACAAGACGCTCTATTCTTTATGACAACTCCAATAACAGCGACAAACATTTCACATATGTAAAAAAAATTGACATTGGAGACCTGAGAAGCTGCGCTGAGCGTAACTTACACACACACGCACACACACATACTTATTGCGCCTTCCCTCCTCACGCCCGACGCTACAAAACCGTTCAAAACCCATAAAAGCAACAATTATTAATAATACTTACAGGTTGTGATTCATAGGAGGAAGCTGATCCATATACACTGGGTAAGTAAGTTACTGAGCCCTCCTTCAGGAACAACCGCTTGCGAATCCACATTTGAATTCATTTATGTTTTTGAACGATCCGTCATTAAAATGATGAGAACAC
Organism: Hybognathus amarus; assembly: GCA_030378365.1. NCBI lineage: Eukaryota > Metazoa > Chordata > Actinopteri > Cypriniformes > Leuciscidae > Hybognathus > Hybognathus amarus. The sequence goes on along the minus strand of JAQIUQ010001785.1, from coordinate 19,377 downwards.
AATCGGGCTATACTGTTGTGGTCTCGTTGTAAATATGAACTCTAACCACCGATTCTTCACATGCTCGTCCCTGGTAAATGAAAACAAAGTGGCTGAACTATCTTTGCATTGTAGAACACAGCGTCTTCTCGACATGATGCTATGATGAAGTATTTGAATGTGTTCTATCTAGACTTCCGTCTGCGCGCGCAGTAACTGGGCTGCGGCCAGTATGTCTCTACGTCACGAACGAACCAGCTAATGACTCGTTTCAAAAACAATTCATTTCATAGACTCAGAGTCGACTCTCACTTTTGAAAGACAATAACTTTATATACGGTGCACTTTCAGATATAAATCTTTGCAGGATGTTTTCATTCCCTTAGAGCTATATTCCACACCATATGAACAGTCATTTTCAAAAATCCATGATAGGGGCTCTTTAAAACAGACTATTGGAAACTAAATGCTGCTGTAGCTCTTCAATAAGATGATCATCATAGATGTGAACTATTGTTATTTCTCTGTCTTCAGTCTGAGTAGATGCAGTATTACAGAGAAACAGAGTCTCATCCTGACTTCAGCTCTGAAATCAAACCCGTCACACCTGAGAGAGCTGGACCTGAGCTGGAATAATCTAGGAGACTCTGGAGTGAAAAACCTCAGTGATCTACTGATGAACCCACAATTCAAGCTGGAGAAACTACAGTTAGTGTCATTATACTGTACAGCAATTACAGTGTGACTGAAGTTTATTTATTTGAAGACAGCAGGGCTTATGTTTCATTGGTTATAGCAGTGCACTTTCTGGGTTTATTAAACTAAAACACTTTATTCTCAATATCTGACAGTGAGTCTGAGTTCACATTATATATGTGTAAAATTGACATTCATGATTTGTTTGTAAGATAATCTCTCTTCCTCTGTTTGTGTCTCTCTAGTCTACAGTCGCTGTGGCATTACAGATGTTTCTTCTTTAACTCAGTCTTTGACTAACTCAAAAGCACTGCAGTTTTTAAAAGAGCTTGATCTGAGATTCAATAAGATAGGAGACTCAAAGCAGCGGCTCAGAGACGAGCTACGAGACTCAAACTGTGTCCTGAGGTGAGGAAACATCACTGAGATATTAAAGACATCTTCATTTACCTCTGATATGTGAACAATACTTTCAAACATTCGTGAAAGGAAATTATCATTAAGATTTGTTGCAACAAAGGGTTTGTGTGAGAACATAATGTGAAGTTATTGAAATGTTGAACACAAAGGAGGAAAGAGAAGAAAAGCTCACTGTCACAGCTTTATACATCAACACCTGCTTTATGAACTGTGTCAGTAGAAGTGAATCATTTCAGTGTGAAACAGACTTGGTCAGATTGTAGGAAACGCTGCACTCCTGCTAAAATCAGTGCAGTTCCAGCTTCAGCTCACAGCGTCCAGCTCACATGAGCAATGTCTCTGTCTCTAGTGTGTTTTTACTGTGACAAGCAACACGTCACACTACTCTACACTTACTTTACTCTCAGTTATTTACTAAGAGCCTACAAACATGTTTAAACTAGAGGACAAACGGCTTTAACTAAAGGTTTGTGTTTAACTCAAAATAACATTAGTATTTGCTCGCTGTGGTTTATTCCATACGCCGTACACTCATATAGTTTCTCCTTTACAGAGACTCAAATAGGAGTCACACGCACACACACACACACACACACACATATGAACATGATTCAGGCTTTACATCTATTATATTTAAAACACAAATATCTCTATTCGAGATCATGTAAAGTCAGTAATTAATCTGATTACAGGAATTCAATTTAACATTTTTACTCAAAAAACAGTAATTAAAATATAATAATTTGCACTTTGTTCCTCTGAACACTGATTGTTTTCTCTTCTGTTCCACTTTACAGAGTATGATTATAGATGAAGATCGATCGGCAAACGTCAAGTGCGATTTCCATCAAGGTTTAAATCTGTGAAACGGAGATGAGAGGAGCAGAAACCATCAGGTGATCCACAGAAGAGTCTCACTGCTGTCTATGAGGAGAAATACATGTGTAAATGTGTTTCATACAGGTGGAAGAGACTCAGACTTCACTATTAAATAAAGCAGCGTGTGTGTTAGCATGCGTATTAGAAACATGTGATATTGAATGATTAATGTTGGTTTATTATTCAGCCAAATGATGGTTTAGTTGTAATTAAAGGTGGAACAGAGGAAGAAGCTCAGATGAGTGTCAGCAGAAATCTTCACTATCAGGCCTGCAAATATAATAATGTTTAGACTAAACTCATCCAGAATTATTACAATATTTCTAATCATGAACGTGATTGTCAAGTATAGCACATAAATGTTTCAAAAGATATAAAGTTTACATGTAACTTTTAAACATTTACATTATCTCTCTAACATTTTATACACAGAATATGTTTATTGTTATTGTTTGATTGTATATGAAGTTAGTTGTGTGTGTGTGTGTGTGTGTGTGTGTGTGTGTGTTTGTTTATGTCCCTTTTTGGGTACATTCACCAGAATACACACCAGTAAACTGAGGACCACCTAAAAAATTGGGGACATTTTCTATGTCCTCATTTGTTTGACTATATAATGGCATTCAGCATGCTCTAAAATGGTGTCCAGACTTAAAATCTCACTTGTCCCAAAAAATCACTTTTAAGTGATTTGTGTATGTGAAGTGTGTATCCCCCCCCACTAAGTGTGTATAACACAGCGCCCTCTAGGAGTACTGCACTTCCGGAAAAGATACACACTTCGGGGATTCTGACCAATCAGAGCGCAGGAAGCCACTCTGAGAGCGGGACTTGATGATCTGACCAATCAGAGACCATTACGTCATCAACAAAGATGGCGGAGGCCAAAAAAATCATTATTATAAATAGATAAACAGTGAATCCACATTCATTTATAAATGTAATTGCCAATAATTCTTATTTAAATAAACATTTACTAATTTACCCTGAGCAGCTGGAGCTTTCATGATGTATGTGAGCATGTTTTTAAACTTTAATCCTCGCAGTTTTGCTCGCGCATCAGAGTCTGCTCTATGTGTGTGTGTTTGAAGATCGCGCTGCTGCGCGTCACCGAGACTACACAGAGTATTAATCATGCAGCAACTAGTTTGAAGCGGGGAAGGGACAGACACATTACGTCATGTGAATTTTAAAAGTACGTTACATTTTTATTCCAAAAGCGGAGGAACAACTGATTAAATCTGTCAATGGGTGTGATGATTTACATCCGAGTTTGTTTAATAAAGACACACAAGCCACAAAAATATGTGAAAACATGCATAATCGCTTGCTTTTATGAGTGATTTACAACAAAAAAAGTGTTTTCTCTTACTTTGCGTTCTGCCGTTCTCTCTCACTCACTTCAATGACTTCCCGGTGCGGCGGCCGCCGCCCCCACCCACCGCACGTGCAGGAGTCCGTAACCATAGCAACATATTCACTTACAGCAAACATTTCTCTATATTATATTATATTATATTATATTATATAGAGGAGAGCAGTTACAGCAAATATTCTCATTATATTATATTATATAGAGGAGAGCAGTTACAGCAAACATTGACTTTATATTTTATTATATATTATATTATATAGAGAGCAGTTACAGCAAACATTCTCTTTATATATTTTATTATATTATATTATATAGAGGAGAGCAGTTACAGCAAACATTCTCTTTATATATTTTATTATATTATATAGAGGAGAGTAGTTACAGCAAACATTCTCTTTATATATTTTATTATATTATATTATATAGAGGAGAGTAGTTACAGCAAACATTCTCTTTATATATTTTATTATATTATATAGAGGAGAGCAGTTACAGCAAACATTCTCTTTATATTATATTATATTAGATATATTGCATTATTTTATATTATATATCTAGGAGAGCAGTTACAGCAAACATTCTAATATATTATTACAATAATTATACTGACGTTTTTTTCAGTCGCTTATTTGGTGCATCTCTCAGATCACAACTAAAATTCTTGTTTTAGACATCATCATCTAGTCACTTATGCACATCATAAAAGCAGTTTATCATTCTTTTGAACAAATTGCAAATGCTTTGGTACAAGTGTCTGCTGATTCTTAAATTATTAATTGCTTATATCATGCTTATCAAAATATATTATACTGGTTCTCTGTTGAATAGTCTCAATACATATAGCCTAGGCATTAGTTGCATAAGTCATTAAATGCAGAATGGTAAGTGCATTAAATGCATAAGTCATTAAATGCAAAACTAGTTGTCACAAACTGTCAAACATATTTTCTATACAATTCTATTAGACTTTTTCTGTCTTGAATTGTTGAATTGCAGATGTGAATTCTGTATTTCACTAATGAAGGGGAATGTAAAGCATTAGATCAATCAATGATCACCAGTTCTCTATAATCGCTCAGAGTGCATCTCATGATCTATGGCATATAGAGAACAACACACATCACACACTCTGAGAACAGAAGAAACAGGGGAAACAGCTAAAGAGAAGAAGAGGAGTAAGGATGTGTGGCGGATACAGAGGTAAAACAGAGGAAGACTGTAGGTTTCTGAAGAAAAAAGGGCCGCTTTTGTAATCATGTTCAGTCATGACCTCATGGATGAGACGGGTTGAAAGGTGAGCCATGAGAACAACGTGTGTGTCCTCAATCATTCAAGCATTTGATTTGTTGACAGAACAGGTGTGTGATCAGACAGTGTTCACTATAGGCTACTGTCCACCATAAGTCTTTTTCTTTATTGCAATGACATTACTATACTGTAAGGACATGACAAAACTGTAATTTTTTAACACACCAACAGTGTATCTGTGAGTCCAGTCTCATCTTGAGCAGGGATGGGCAACTCCGGTCCGAGGCCCACTGTCCTGCAAAGTTTAGCTCCAACACTGACAAAAATTTGTTTTTTATCTTGAAAGCATTGATTAGCTTGTTCAGATGTGTTTACAGTTTTTCTCAGTCGCTTTGGTGCATTTCTCACATCACTATTTACATTTGCACAACAGTTAGTTCAACCTCCACAAGATTTTGTCATTTGTGCACATCATAGTAGCAGTTTCTCATTCCTTCCAACAAATTGCAAATGCTTTTGGACATGCATCAACTGCTTTTATACAACTCACTGCTGTTTTATAACATTATCATTTGCTTATGTAATATCAGTCCAAATTAACTATACTTGTGAATGCTGAATAGTCATTCCATATAAAACTAATAGTCCCCATTTCATTGCTTGAGTCATCACATACAAAAATGTTAAACTAGTTGTCAAAATCCATCAAGCAAAAAAAAAAATTATCTTAAAAAAAATCTTTTTTATCCTAAATTGAACAATTTCTCGCAGAACCTCAGCTTTCACTGATGAGAAGAGATGTGCATGAATGATTTACAGTACATGTATGTTGTATGTTCAGTTCCAATATGTACTGTGATATTGTTTACAGTTGTGCACAGATCTACCCAAAGGGAGTTTATGTTTGTTGTAAATAAGGGTGTATTTTTTCTTTTGCACAATGCTCTGAACAAATTAGAATTGCAAAGACCATGCAGTAAAAATGTGAAACATACATATTCAGTGTCTTGTACTCAATTACTGTACAACACTAAATACAGTAATGTGAAACTTTACTGTATAGTTTTCAAATGACTGAGCAAATAGTTTATAGGACTGTCTTGAGCATTTTCAGGTAGTGTCACCAAGATCTGACTTTTTTGCATTGGCAAACACTTACAGAGTAAACTGTCATAATGAAAACATGACAGCCATTTGACTATCTTGTTCATAAACACTGGTATTAGGACTTTTCATCTTGACGACACTGACACTTTCAATGACATGAATACTTGCTTTTGAGGAATGAGTTATACATTTTGAGCAAGTGACACACTTTTGCAGGTTAGTTGCAAGTTTTGCAGTTTTCACTAATTGTTTTGAGAACTGCATTAACTGTTGTGCAAATGTAAATAGTGATGTGAGAAATGCACCAAAGCGACTGAGAAAAACTGTAATAGGCTATATGCACACATAAGTTCCGCATTTGACGCAAGGATCCTCGTCAGTTTCCGGTTGGGGAGATTTAAAGCGGAGGAAAACCAAGGAAAACAGGATTATGGCAGAGTCTTCAAAATTAAGAGTGTTTGCTCATCTGCAATACGTCTATAGGACGTTACCTGTCAAATAGACGTTTAGAAGATGTCTTTAAGATGTAACGATTTAGAATGTATGTTAAACTGACATCTTAAAGCTGTCTATCAGATGTTAGTAAACAGCAGATGCTTTCCAGAAGAAGTGATCTTTAACAGACATCTTGCAGATACGTCAGGTCAAGTATATTTACAGTATATAGCACTTTTCAAAATATAGATTGCATCAAAGCAGATTCACAGTATCAATCAAAACATAATAACAATGTTCGTTTCTTAGTGGAAAAACATCAACGTTTGGTAGAGCTGATAACTATAGTATGTGCGCATGTACGTGTGCTATAGTGACTGATAAGAACTGTTTATGGGAGAGCAGTTGCAGCTATTGAGAGATAGATGAATAGATAGACAGACAGACAGACAGACAGACAGACAGATAGATAGAGCAGAATAGTCATACAAAAGAACAAAAAAGTGTTTAAAAGTATCATGAATCCAGCTGACACGTTTAAATGTTTGTTTACAGAAATATTCTGTTCTGTCTTTGATTATAAAAGCCATTGGATCTGCACCTAACCCTTACTTTGCTGTGTTACTGTCAGTATGACAGAGACCTGCTCATTCTGTGATCTGCCAGATCGCCCTCCCCCACACTGAGACTAATTGCGCGCGTGCGCCCTTCCCCCACTGCACTGACTGAGTCCAAAGTCCGAGACTGAGTGCACAGAGAGAGCTGAACTAACAGGCACTGACGGTGACAGACAGGTAGATAGCTAAGCAGAAGTGCTGCTCAAAAGATGACAATCTTTTGTGGCTATGGGTTTTTAAAGCACTTTTATAAGGCCTATCCCCCATCTTAACTCAAATAAATTTAGAACATAGACTCGTGCAAAACTAGAGAGCTTGAATATCAGCCCTCCTGTGTATTTGCAGACATTAATTTACTATTTTGATTAATCAATGTTATTAGTAGAACAGAAGATGGCTGTTCAATCTAGGTTTCTCATTTAGGTATTATGTGCTCTTTTAAACTTGTGCTTGTACGGACATGCGCACCGGTTCCTAGTTCGAGTCGGCTGGGGGTTCGTTTAAGTGATCATGTGCTCTGCCCACTAAGACTTAATTACTCCACCGCAGTTTTTTTTTGTGTGTGTGTGTGTTTGAAGAGCACTATTGTGATTTTTTTATTTACAGAGTTTTTTTATTTGGTCAAATAAAAATAGTTACAATTTCAACGTGAAATACAAAATGTAACTACGTCATTGACGCAAGTCTGCGAGCACTGTATTTTCCCGGGAAACCCAGACACGTGACAGTGGGTCGCGAAACAGACGACAATCCCCTACCTACCACGCAGAAAAGGTGAGATCAATTCTTTTGTCCTGAGAATGCATGATATAACTAAATACAGTGTGAAATATGGAAGTTTATTTTAAGTAAGTGGTTTATTTTAGTGGTTTGATTGTTTTTTTTACTTCTTGGTTGTAATTGATTTGCTTCTAATTTGATGATTTGTTGCAATAAGTGCAAAAAGTGTATTGCCTACTTGTACTAGAGATTCCAAATTAATCAAAACAACCGAGTCAGTGATAGCCTATCATTGTTTTTTCTCAAAAGTGTTATAGCTTCTGTAATTTTAAATAATTAATTATATATTTTTATATCATTATATATATATATATATATATATATATATATATATATATATATATATATATATATATATATATATATATATATATTATTTTATGTTACATATGACATTATTTGCCCAAAGTATTTTTTTTCCAGTGAAATGTTTTATTTGTTTATATTATTATTTATCTTTACATAACTTTTTTTGGTAAATGACGGTACATATAGTATTTTTATTGTGTGTTTCAATGTCCAAAGCAGACAAAAAGCACATTAAAAATAGTCCCTTTGAATCTAGCTGGTTGACTGAAAATCTCTTGTATGCTGTAGCTCTTAATTCAGCTTTGAATATACAGTAGATTGATGTCAATTGTGTTCACAAGACACAGAAGAACAAATGTTTATTGGCATGTTGCCTTTTTTTATCTAAATTCCTGTTGTTAGCTGATCACACATGCTGTCATTGAATAGAGCTCTGTGATATAGGCTAATGTAAATATATACTTTAGTGTTGAACAGAAAAAACAACACAGGTTTGAAACAACATGAGGCTCAATTGGAACAAATAACATAATTGTATGTTAATTACGTATGTTTTTGGGTGAACCATCAAGATTTTTTAAATATGCTTGTTTATTTCATTCACATTATATTTATTTTAATTTATTTTTTCCACTCATTTCAAGAAAGAAAGTCGCCATGCCTGGAAATCAAATCGTAAAAAAAACACTGCAGGATGCTGAGCATCACATTTCCCGTGAAACCAACAAGCCTGTGCTTCTAGAGCAGTTCATCAGCAAATGTAAAGGCAAGTATTTCTGACTAAGCAGTTTAGTACTAATGTTAATCTACAAAACTGAGAATTTAATGTGAGGCGAGTGTGCACCTCTCACTGCACCTGCATGTCTCACTGCACCTCTCACTGCACCCCCACAGCACGTCTCACCGCACGTCTCACCGCACCTCTCACCGCACGTCTCACTGCACGTCTCACTGCACCTCTAACTGCACCTCTAACTGCACCTCTAACTGCATCTCTCACTGCACCTCTCACTGCACCCCCACAGCACGTCTCACTGCACGTCTCACTGCACGTCTCACTGCACGTCTCACTGCACGTCTCACTGCACCTCTAACTGCACCTCTAACTGCACCTCTCACTGCATCTCTCACTGCATCTCTCAATGCATCTCTCACTGCACCCCCACAGCACCTCTCACCGCACCTCTCACCGCACGTCTCACCGCACGTCTCACCGCACGTCTCACCGCACGTCTCACTGCACCTCTCACTGCACCTCTCACTGCACCTCTCACTGCACCTCTCACTGCACCTCTCACTGCACGTCTCACTGCACGTCTCACTGCACGTCTCACTGCACGTCTCACTGCACGTCTCACTGCACGTCTCACTGCACGTCTCACTGCACCTCTAACTGCATCTCTCACTGCACCTCTCACTGCACCTCTCACTGCACGTCTCACTGCACGTCTCACTGCACGTCTCACTGCACGTCTCACTGCACGTCTCACTGCACGTCTCACTGCACGTCTCACTGCACGTCTCACTGCACGTCTCACTGCACGTCTCACTGCACCTCTCACTGCACCTCTCACTGCACGTCTCACTGCACCTCTCACTGCACGTCTCACTGCACGTCTAACTGCATCTCTCACTGCACGTCTCACTGCACCTCTCACCGCACCTCTCACCGCACCTCTCACCGCACGTCTCACCGCACGTCTCACCGCACGCTCTCACCGCACCTCTCACCGCACCTCTCACCGCACCTCTCACCGCACCTCTCACCGCACCTCTCACCGCACCTCTCACCGCACCTCTCACCGCACCTCTCACCGCACCTCTCACCGCACCTCTCACCGCACCTCTCACCGCACCTCTCACCGCACCTCTCACCGCACCTCTCACCGCACCTCTCACCGCACCTCTCACCGCACCTCTCACCGCACCTCTCACCGCACCTCTCACCGCACCTCTCACCGCACCTCTCACCGCACCTCTCACCGCACCTCTCACCGCACCTCTCACCTGCACCTCTCACCTGCACCTCTCACCGCACCTCTCACCGCACCTCTCACCGCACCTCTCACCGCACCTCTCACCGCACCTCTCACCGCACCTCTCACCGCACCTCTCACCGCACCTCTCACCGCACCTCTCACCGCACCTCTCACCTGCACCTCTCACCGCACCTCTCACCGCACCTCTCACCGCACCTCTCACCGCACCTCTCACCGCACCTCTCACCGCACCTCTCACCGCACCTCTCACCGCACCTCTCACCGCACCTCTCACCGCACCTCTCACCGCACGCTCTCACCGCACCTCTCACCGCACCTCTCACCGCACCTCTCACCGCACCTCTCACCGCACCTCTCACCGCACCTCTCACCGCACCTCTCACCGCACCTCTCACCGCACCTCTCACCTGCACCTCTCACCGCACCTCTCACCGCACCTCTCACCGCACCTCTCACCGCACCTCTCACCGCACCTCTCACCGCACCTCTCACCGCACCTCTCACCGCACCTCTCACCGCACCTCTCACCGCACGCTCTCACCGCACCTCTCACCGCACCTCTCACCGCACCTCTCACCGCACCTCTCACCTGCACCTCTCACCGCACCTCTCACCGCACCTCTCACCGCACGTCTCACCGCACCTCTCACCGCACCTCTCACCGCACCTCTCACCGCACCTCTCACCGCACCTCTCACCGCACCTCTCACCGCACCTCTCACCGCACCTCCGCATCTCACCGCACCTCTCACCGCACCTCTCACCGCACCTCTCACCGCACCTCTCACCGCACCTCTCACCGCACCTCTCACCTGCACCTCTCACCTGCACCTCTCACCGCACCTCTCACCGCACCTCTCACCGCACCTCTCACCGCACCTCTCACCGCACCTCTCACCGCACCTCTCACCGCACCTCTCACCGCACCTCTCACCGCACCTCTCACCGCACCTCTCACCGCACCTCTCACCGCACCTCTCACCGCACCTCTCACCGCACCTCTCACCGCACCTCTCACCGCACCTCTCACCGCACCTCTCACCGCACCTCTCACCGCACCTCTCACCGCACCTCTCACCGCACCTCTCACCTGCACCTCTCACCTGCACCTCTCACTGCACCTCTCACCTGCACCTCTCACTGGATCCTCTCACTGCACCTCTCACCGCACCTCTCACCGCACCTCTCACCGCACCTCTCACCGCACCTCTCACCGCACCTCTCACCGCACCTCTCACCGCACCTCTCACCGCACCTCTCACCGGCACCTCTCACCGCACCTCTCACCGCACCTCTCACCGCACCTCTCACCGCACCTCTCACCGCACGCTCTCACCGCACCTCTCACCGCACCTCTCACCGCACGTCTCACCGCACCGTCTCACCGCACCTCTCACCGCACCTCTCACCGCACCTCTCACCGCACCTCTCACCGCACCTCTCACCGCACCTCTCACCGCACCTCTCACCGCACCTCTCACCGCACCTCTCACCGCACCTCTCACCGCACCTCTCACCGCACCTACTCACCGCACCTCTCACCGCACCTCTCACCGCACCTCTCACCGCACCTCTCACCGCACCTCTCACCGCACCTCTCACCGCACCTCTCACCTGCACCTCTCACCTGCACCTCTCACCGCACCTCTCACCGCACCTCTCACCGCACCTCTCACCGCACCTCTCACCGCACCTCTCACTGCACCTCTCACCTGCACCTCTCACCTGCACCTCTCACTGCACCTCTCACCGCACCTCTCACCGCACCTCTCACCGCACCTCTCACCGCACCTCTCACCGCACCTTCTCACCGCACCTCTCACCGCACCTCTCACCGCACCTCTCACCGCACCTCTCACCGCACCTCTCACCGCACCTCTCACCGCACCTCTCACTGCACCTCTCACTGCACCTCTCACTGACGTCATCGCACGTCTCACCGCACCTCTCACCGCACCTCTCACCGCACCTCTCACCGCACCTCTCACCGCACCTCTCACCGCACCTCTCACCGCACCTCTCACCGCACCTCTCACCGCACCTCTCACCGCACCTCTCACCGCACCTCTCACCTGCACCTCTCACCTGCATCTCTCACTGCACCTCTCACGTGCACCTCTCACTGCACCTCTCACTGCACGTCTCACTGCACGCTCTCACCTGCACCTCTCACCTGGCACTCTCTCACTGCACCTCTCACGTGCACCTCTCACTGGATCTCTCACTGCACCTCTCACCTGCACCTCTCACTGGATCTCTCACTGCACCTCTCACCTGCACCTCTCACCTGCATCGTCTCACTGCACGTCTCACTGCACGTCTCACCGTGCACCTCTCACGTGCACCTCTCACGTGCACCTCTCACCTGCACCTCCCACCTGCACGTCTCACTGCACCTCTCACCTGCACCTCTCACTGGATCTCTCACTGCACCTCTCACCTGCACCTCTCACCTGCATCTCTCACTGCACGTCTCACTGCACGTCTCACTGCACGTCTCACCTGCACCTCTCACCTGCACCTTTCACTGCACCTCTCACAGGGCCTGCTCTTCTCTTCTCCCTGGGCTCCTTACTCTTACTCATCCAGACATTACAGTTTTAGTCTTTTTCTGTTTCCAAAAACATCACTCCTCAACGTCATCCTTTTACTATATTAGCGTCAATTAAATAAATAATTAAATAATAATAAAAAGAACCCTGCCACTAATGGCGCTTTTCCATTGCCAGTACCGGCTCGTCTCAAGCTTGGCTCGACTCAGCTCGCTTTTCGTTCCGTTTTCCATTGTAGACAGTACCGCTACAAATAGTATCGTCATAGTGATGCCTTTCGTTCCTCGTTGCCCTATCAATCTCTCACAGGATCCTCACTTCGGCCACCAATCAAAGGAAATTCTGCACCTCCTCGTTTAAAAAAATCTACACATTGATTTGGTCTTTACTCACTGATTTAGTTGAGATGAGAATGAGATGAATGTAATAATGAGAATTTACTTTTCAACCATTTCATAGGTTCTTCAAACGCTCCCAAAAAGAAATGGAAGGACAGTGAGGTAAAAGCAGTAGAGAGACACATGAAGTTCATCAAGACATGCCATGTTCCTGGTAAGCAAGACTGTATGCATTCACACAGAGCCAGAAGCTTTGAAACAGCGAACATGGACAGGTGTGAAAAATGATGTGCAGAACAGGATCACGATTCTTGAAATAAAGGGTGGTGTGTAGGGCTTAATACAGTGTCTGCTTGAACAAGAATAAAGTTCAACATAAGCATAAATACCGATGAATTGGGGTCTACAATGTATACATTTTATTTAGTTAAACATGACACAATATAACATTGCGACTATATTTTACTGTTATAAAAAACAGATGTGTGAGCATTAGTGGAACTGAAGGTGTGAGAATCCGGCCAATGGTGGATCAGTTGTGTCGTCATCAGAGCTTGTGAGTCGCTCTGGAGAAACTGCACTGGCTGGGTCTTCCTGCTCTCCAATCGCTCTCACCGGACTCTGATGTCACACGGCAGAGTCACAGGGCTTCGCTGTCTGAAGTCGGAGACAAGTTCTAACCATCATGCACTGCTTCAGGTCAGCCGCTGATCAGTCTGTGCAGCGCTGCATGAAGTCCAGCAAGCCTTTTCTCTCCTCCCCTCCCTCTTTACAGTCACTCCCTCTTTCAATCCCTCTTACATTCCCTTCCTTCTTTCCATCCCACTTTACAATCACTGCCTCTTTCCATCCCTCTTTTCTTACATTCACGCCCTTTCCATTCACACCCTCTTTCCATCGCCCTTTCCATTCACTCCCTCCTTCCATCTCCCTTTACATTCACTCCCTCTTTCCATCTCCCTTTACATTCACTCCCTCTTTCCATCCCCTTTACATTCACTCCCTCTTTCCGTCCCTCTTTTTACATTCACTCCCTCTTTCCATCCCTCTTTTTACATTCACTCCCTCTTTCCATCTCCCTTTACATTCAATCCCTCTTTCCGTCCCCTTTTACATTCACTCCCTCTTTCCATCCCTCTTTTTACATTCACTCCCTCTTTCCATCCCTCTTTACATTCACTCCCTCTTTCCATCTCCCTTTACATTCACTCCCTCTTTCTCCCTCTTTACATTCACTCCCTCTTTCCATCCCTCTTTACATTCACTCCCTCTTTCCACTCCCTTTACATTCACTCCCTCTTTCCATCCCTCTTTTTACATTCACTCCCTCTTTCCATCTCCCTTTACATTCACTCCCTCTTTCCATCCCTCTTTCTATTCACTCCCTCTTTCTATTCACTCCCTTTACATTCACTCCCTCTTTCCATCCCTCTTTCCATTCACTCCCTCTTCCACCCCTTTTACATTCACTCCCTCTTTCCACCCCCTTTACATTCACTCCCTCTTTCCATCCCTCTTCCTATTCACTCCCTCTTTCCACTCCCTTTACATTCACTCCCTCTTTCCATCCCTCTTCTCATTCACTCCCTCTTTCCACTCCCTTTACATTCACTCCCTCTTTCCATCCCTCTTTCCATTCACTCCCTCTTTCCACTCCCTTTACATTCACTCCCTCTTTCCATCCCTCTTTACATTCACTCCCTCTTTCCACCCCCTTTACATTCACTCCCTCTTTCCGTCCCTCTTCCTATTCACTCCCTCTTTCCACTCCCTTTACATTCACTCCCTCTTTCCGTCCCTCTTCCATTCACTCCCTCTTTCCACTCCCTTTACATTCACTCCCTCTTTCCATTCACTCCCTCTTTCCACTCCCCTTACATTCACTCCCCTCTTCCACCCCCTTTACATTCACTCCCTCTTTCCACCCTTTTACATTCACTCCCTCTTTCCACTCCCTTTACATTCACTCCCTCTTTCCGTCCCCTTTTACATTCACTCCCTCTTTCCATCCCTCTTTTTACATTCACTCCCTCTTTCCATCCCTCTTTTTACATTCACTCCTCTTCCATCCCCCTTTACATTCACTCCCTCTTTCCGTCCCTTTACATTCATTCCCTCTTTCCGTCTCTCTTTTTACATTCACTCCCTCTTTCCATCTCCCTTTACATTCCCTCCCCCTTTACATTCACTCCCTCTTTCCACCCCCTTTTACATTCACTCCCTCTTTCCATCCCCCTTTACATTCACTCCCTCTTTCCACCCTCTTTACATTCTCTCCCTCTTTTCGTCCCTTTTTACATTCAGTCCCTCTTTACCTTCACTCCCTCTTTCCATCCCCTTTACATTCACTCCCTCTTTCCACCCTCTTTACATTCTCTCCCTCTTTCCACCCCCTTTACATTCACTCCCTCTTTCCATCCCTCTTTACATTCACTCCCTCTTTCCATCCCTCTTTACATTCACTCCCTCTTTCCATCCCTCTTTACATTCAATCCCTCTTTCCATCCCTCTTTCATTCACTCCCTCTTTCCACCCCCTTTACATCACTCCCTCTTCCACCCCCTTTACATTCACTCCCTCTTTCCACCCCTTTACATTCACTCCCTCTTCCACCCCCTTTACATTCACTCCCTCTTCCACCCCCTTTACATTCACTCCCTCTTTCCATCCCTCTTTACATTCACTCCCTCTTTCCATCCCCCTTTACATTCACTCCCTCTTTCCATCCCTCTTTACATTCACTCCCTCTTTCCATCCCTCTTTACATTCACTCCCTCTTTCCGTCCCTCTTTACATTCACTCCCTCTTTCCGTCCCTCTTTACATTCACTCCCTCTTCCATCCCTCTTCCATTCACTCCCTCTTTCCACCCCCTTTACATTCACTCCCTCTCTCCACCCCCTTTACATTCACTCCCTCTTTCCACTCCCTTTACATTCACTCCCTCTTTCCATGCCTCTTTACATTCACTCCCCTCTTTCAACCCCCTTTACATTCACTCCCCTCTTCCATCCCTCTTCCTATTCACTCCCTCTTTCCACCCCCTTTACATTCACTCCCTCTTTCCATCCCTCTTCCTATTCACTCCCTCTTTCCACTCCCTTTACATTCACTCCCTCTTTCCATCCCTCTTTCTATTCACTCCCTCTCTATCCACTCCCTTTACATTCACTCCCTCTTTCCATCCCTCTTTCCATTCACTCCCTCTTTCCACTCCCTTTACATTCACTCCCTCTTTCCACTCCCTTTACATTCACTCCCTCTTTCCACTCCCTTTACATTCACTCCCTCTTTCCACCCCCTTTACATTCACGCCCTCTTTCCATCCCACTTTACATTCACTCCCTCTTTCCATCCCTCTTTCCATTCCCTCTTTCCACCCCCTTTACATTTACTCCCTCTTTCCATCCCTCTTTCGATTCCCTCTTTCCATTTACTCCCTCTATCCACCCCTTTACATTCACTCCCTCTTTCCATTCCTCTTTCCATTCCCTCTTTCCATTCACTCCCTCTTTCCACCCCCTTTACATTCACTCCCTCTTTCCGTCCTCTTTACTTCACTCCCTCTTCCGTCCTCTTTACATTCACTCCCTCTTTCCGTCCCTCTTTACATTCACTCCCTCTTTCTGTCCCTCTTTACATTCACTCCCTCTTCCATCCCTCTTTCCATTCCCTCTTTCCATTCACTCCCTCTTTCCACCCCCTTTACATTCACTCCCTCTTTCCACCCCCTTTATATTCACTCCCTCTTTCCACCCCCTTTACATTCACTCCCTCTTTCCACCCCCTTTACTTTCACTCCCTCTTTCCACCCCCTTTACATTCACTCCCTCTTTCCATCCCTCTTTCCATTCCCTCTTTCCATTCACTCCCTCTTTCCACCCTCTTTACATTCACTCCCTCTTTCCATCCCTCTTTCCATTCCCTCTTTCCATTCACTCCCTCTTTCCACCCTCTTTACATTCACTCCCTCTTTCCATCGCTCGTTGGAGTGGGAGTGACTGTAAAGAGGGACGGTAAGGGAGTGACTAAAGAGGGCTGGAAAGAGGGAGGGAGGAGAGAAAAGGCTTGCTGGACTTCATGCAGCGCTGCACAGACTGATCGGCGACTGACCTGAAGCAGTGCATGATGGTTAGAACTTGTGTCCTAATTCAGACAGCGAAGCCCTGTGACTGTGCCGTGTGACATCAGAGTCCGGTGAGAGCGATTGGAGAGCAGGAAGACTCAGCCAGAGACTGGCAGTTTCTCCAGAGCGACTCGCAAGCTCTGATGACGACACAACTGATCCACTATTGGCCGGATTCTCTGCATGACACGATCATGTGTTTATTCTCACACCTTCAGTTCCACTAATGCTCACACATTTGTTTTTGTATGTAGTCACAATGTTGTAGAAATTGTTCGGTTGTAGTTCCACCTTTCATGGTGTATTTTCCTGAAGTCTCAGGCACACTCAGCACGATCATGATCTCCATACATCATTGAGGGATTGCTCTCAACAATGCTACAGATCTCGTTCATAATCCTTTATAAACAAGAATCTTACAGAATCTTGTTCATAAAGGAGAGTATTTTCTTGAAACCTTTGCTCACTTGTAAGCCGATTGATGTGTTTAGAACACAGAGTATGAATTCTTTTCCGGCGCTGGGCATCATCCTCTTTAGGCTTCAGGGGACAGTTTTTGATGTTTCCAAAGGCTACGCTTGTTATAAAACCCTTGGCAGTAAATGCAGTGAATACATTCTTTGGCTCTTTGTCTATTTTCTCCCCATGTCCTTGTCTCGCCACATCTGTGTTGTGGGCAAAGTAGCCTTTTTTTTAAGGAGGTTTAACTAACTTGGCTTTTTCAAATATCTTTATACTTGTTCAAACAGACGCTGTATTAAGCGGTTCATGTATTGCATGAAAACATCTCTGAAACATCTGTGTATAAGGCAAATAATGCATTTTTCACTTCAGCTGTGGTAAAGTATGCAAACACAGTGTGAGCGTCACTATGGGAAGCAGAAAGTGTCAGACTCATGTCTCAGTTTTCATCTTCTCCCGGCTGCACAAGGCAATGTCCAACACAGCAGATGTAAATGATGAAAAGGTTGAGTAAATGTAAAGGAGATAGTAGGGAGATTTTGAAGAAGGGTGGATGGAGTGTGTATAGAGTATGGTTGGACACTGAGAATCATTCCCACCTCCAACTTATTAGATTTGTCATTGTTCTTTTTTTATTTTTATATCTTTTTGAATTTCTGTCATTAACTGCAATGTGTATTTTCAACACAATGTTTAATACTCTTAATATTAAAGAGTCATTTATTTGTGTGTATCACTAGAGTCCCCAAAGAGTCATTTAATCGGAGTGTGTGTATCACTAGAGTCCTCAAAGAGTCATTCAATCAGAGTGTGTATCACTAGAGTCCTCAAAGAGTCATTTAATCGGAATGTGTGTGTGTGTGTCATTAGTGTCCTCAAAGAGACATTAAATTGGAGTGTGTATCACTAGAGTCCTCAAAGAGTCATTTAATCAGAGTGTGTGTGTAATTAGAGTCCTCAAAGAGTCATTCAATCGGAGTGTGTATCACTAGAGTCCTCAAAGAGTCATTTAATCGGAATGTGTGTGTCATTAGAGTCCTCAAAGAGACATTAAATTGGAGTGTGTGCGCATCACTAGAGTCCTCAAAGAGTCATTTAATCGGAGTGTGTGTATCACTAGAGTCCCCAAAAAGTCATTTAGTCTGAGTGTGTATCATTTTTTTTTATTTGTTTAAAGTTTTTTGACAGTTACTACACTTTATAGAAGAAATGCCTAATGTTGTAAAGCCCCAGTGAGTAGCCAAAGATGACTCTGGTGAAGAAAACCCCTCAAGACGTTTTTGTGATGATGAAGATTAGTTTGCAGTCAATGCTAAATTAACTTGAAGGATGCAGGCCATGGTCAGTGTGTTCTCTGCCATGAAGTGAGGTCAGTTTTATTTCTATAGCACATTATACAATACAAATCGTTTCAAAGCAGCTCCACATAAAATAACTTGCAAATTGCAACAATCATGTTCATCTTTTGATCTCTGATAGTCAATACAGTCAAATCAATAATATTTCTGAATGTTAATTGTCATTCCCCGACTGAGGGGAAAGGCACTTGATCTCAAGCTACAAATCCGACAAAAATGTAGGCTACCCATTTACAGTGATCTTGAAGAAATGAAAACCCAGTGTACTCACTCACACCTGTATCTCTGCACTAGCTTGATTTCAGTGTCCAGTATTGGAACTTTAAATTGTTATATTCTACTTCTGTCTTAGGATAAATAATATAACATCTTAACATAGTCCTGAAAGTATACCTTAACCAGAGTCTGTGTAACACCATGGTCCTCAAAGTATGACTTGACCAGAGTTTGTGTATCACCATGGTCCTCAAAGTATGACTTGACCAGAGTTTGTGTTTAATGTCCCCAAAATGGACATAAAAAATACTGTCCCCAAAGTGAAGGCAAAATGTCAGGTCTTTAAGGAAGGCTTTTATTGATAAAATCAAGTGATAATTGTGATGACAGCTTCTCCAGAAGTGCAGTCATGTTTTTCTTTTGTCTCTAGACCCTTCAGAAAGGGGTGTCCCTAAAGGTAGGGTTCCCAGTCATACGTCCT
>JAQIUQ010001784.1:0-23703 GCA_030378365.1 Hybognathus amarus | reverse complement strand
TCATCATGAGTCTACAGAACAGGGAAAACAGAAATGAAACCATGATTGATTTTCTCAAGACTGCAGTGGACAAGGCGCTGGAGAGTGACAATGGGACACCTGGACCTTTTCCTTCGCTTCCTCCTCGGTCTGTCACTCCAGTCCAATCAAAGACTCTTACGAGGTCTGTTGACACAGCGAGACGCACTGACCAGAGCAACAAAGGGATAGTTTGACTCTTGCGAGGTCTGTTGACACAGCGAGACGGCACTGACCGGAGCAACAAGGAAATAGTTCAGTGCAACAAGGAAATAGTTCAGTACATCAAGACAGAAATTAGAAGATAATCTTCCTGCAGAGAGATCCATCAATCTGTTCTACTGTCTGAATGAACTGAACGACCAAACTCTGGTGAACGAAATTAGACCCACCTTAGCAAAGGAAGTCTCTCATCTGGTGACCTTTCACCTGCCCAGTGGTCTGCTTTAGCCTTTGTGTTGTTGACATCAGAGGAAGAGCTGGAGGAGTTTGAGCTTCAGAAATTCAAGAAATTGGGACGAGTGTCTCATTAGATTATCAGCAGTCAGTAAAGCCTCCAGAAGAGCTCTGTAAGTCTTTTAATATATTTTGTCATGTTTAGCTCTCATCTGAAAAAAGCATCTATCTCAATAGTTATTCGCCATCATAAACATGAAGCTATACCTGCATGTGTGTGTGTGTGTGTGTGTGGAGACAGTTTATCACAACTTAAGACGAAATATTAAATATCTTGTAAAAATGTTTTCATGATTGTTTTGTATCATATGATACACCAGACTTGTATGACTTATATAGAATTATATTCACATACTTATACTTGAGGAAAAAAAGGCATATTTTATTCATATACCCAAACTGGGGGAAATAATGTAATTTGGTACAGACGATATTTATATTGGCAACACGTAATATAAAATTTTGAAAAGGTTATAGATAAAACATTGAGATTTTTATAAAACAGGCTTCTAAAATAAAATACCTATATCTCACCACATCATATACTAGTTGTCCCTCAGTTTCTCCCAGTAATTATATATTTAAATGCTTATTTCTATGAGTACTTCTGTAGTTTAAAGGGTTAGTTTGGTATTTTACACTTAAAGCCCTGTTTTAAGATTCGTTTCTGATGAAATAGAACGGTATAAGATTACAATTTGGACAAATGCTTCTGTCCCGAGAATTTTAGGTTTGTGTGTTAGCACCCCCCACCTACACAATGGTTGTCTATGTGCACTGGAACAATCATTCATAAAAAGCATTAAACTTTAGTTTACTAAGACGTGAAAACTCACCGAGGGTATCAGGTGTTCACTTATATGCTCACACAAAAACCGCTGCAAAAGATGCTTTCCAACAGGTTTGTATTGTAGTTTTTGCAAAACAGTATTGCAGTAGACATACAATTTAAAAGAAGAGAAACAAAACAGATTAAATGTATTTTGTTATTACATTATATCTTCATACAAAAATAAAAACTTTTGCAACTAAAAAGTGCAAAATGCCAAGCTTTGGCCAGCTTTCAAATACATTTAATTTAAGTATAAAATAAAACTTAAATAAAAAGCTTTTATATTTAGTTTTAAAGTGCTGTAGTCAGATCAAACAAACAATCATGCTAAATGAAGTACTTAACCACCAGTCAACCTGTCTTCACTAACCACCAGTCTTCGCTCGGACGCACTCTTCAATCTATCGCCATTGTGGAAACTCTTTATTCATTCCAATGAAATCATAAAATAAATGCACACAAATGTGTCCCAGCTTGATATAGACTGTAACCACTGATGAACATATTCGAGTTTTGATGAGAGAGAGGAAAAACTATATGAGTGCAGATTAGAACCTGTAACTTCTGACACGCTTGGCAAAAGATCTAGCACTAGACCATTGAAGAACTCAAACAAAACCTTACCTTGATATTTTAGCGCCGATGTATACCTAGCCAAATTGCACTGTAAGGGGCATTTAATACCCAATCTGTTTATCCAGACATTAGGAAAATATCAGTCAATACATTGTATATTTAATATGAGGGAAATACACATCTGTAACGGACGTGACACACACACACACACAAAAAAAACCTTTAGGTGAACAAAAAATAATAATACCCATCGGTTGAAGAAAGGTTGGCTCTCCACAGAACATGAAATATTCATTTTGTATTATTTTTTTATGTACGCATTTATGAGGGAAAAATGATGTTATGTGACAGTTCCCCCGTTACGAACTTGACCACTCTGAAAGCGGCGCTGAAAGACTTCTTTAAAACTTTCACATTAAACATAAAGCACAAAGCCTTTCATTAAGTTGAATTCCGTTTTGTATTAATTGTATGTTAATTTTAATCAATGTTTCATCAACCAATTGCCTGTATTTAAGAAATAAGAAATAAATATAGCAGACAATAGATAATCACGACTCGGAGGCGTAGCAGCGTGAACTGAAGCTCGTCTTGTGAGTCAGTAGATGAAGTCCGAAACACAGCGCATAAGGCAGGCCTACTTGCCTCAGGAGTACAGTGGGGTCTCATGAGGTGCGAATGTATAATGTAGAGAATAATTACGAAAATGGAGAGAAATATAAATAGATGCGCATTAAAAGGAAAAGAACGAGATAGTCTTTGTGTTTTATTTAACATAAGCTTACCTGGCTCAACAGAGTGACGCATTATTACATATGCATTTATCAGATATCTATATTTTTTACGATTTTAATTTTAAAATGACTTGGTAAGCAGAGAGCCCCATGATGAAGAGTCTAACTCCACCCCTGCTCATCTTACAAACTACCTGCAAGGTTATTTATTTGGGTAGCATACATATTCTGAATGCCTTCATGAATTCAAACGAGCCATTTTAATCTAGATTAATTGTCCACCTATGCCCACCACTAAGGCATAAAAAAATAGTTTGGTTCCGGTCTCCGACCGAACCCTGTCAATTTATGTGCGACCCAAATTTATTTTATGAGCTTGGGAAAGAAATAATACAAATTAAGTAAATATACAGATAAAAACTTTGAGTCGAACTAGAATTTATGTTTTTGTACAGTACTGTATTTGTATAGCCTGTTGTCTTCCAGCAATGCTAACAAACGAGGCACCCACAGGCATTCACACATCGTTGTTGTCATGTAGATGCACTGCTGCGCTTGTGACAGCATGAACTGAACGAGCAGAGATAGAGAGAGAGTCCGGTTGGCGCATGTACACTCTCTGTGGAGCCAGGCAAAAGTATAGGCTTCACCATCACACAACTAAGTCTTGCTCTCTCTCCCTCGCACATATTAATCAAAATAAATCGACACGATCGCAAGGTTGGAATATTATAGTTTCCTGTGGATCATTCTGAGATTTATTTTTTTCATGAATTGCCGCGGGGTGGGAATGTACGTTGCCTTTATCTTCTCTGAAAAGCGTTCCACACATTCAGCTGACACATAAACCCCACTTTAAATAAACTAAAAACATATCCAGTGATGAAATGTTTTCTGTGATGACACAAATCGTGTGGGATGTCCTAACCGCCGGATAATATCACAACGCGCACACGTCCGATAATGACACGTCCAATTCTCAAACTGACTCATTTGAACCGATTCGTTTTAATGAATGGTTAAAGCAACTGATCTTTCAAACACTGAACTCACGAGACGTCTGAATCGGTGTATAACTAATCGATAACTCTTTACAATAAGGCAACCCTGTTTGCCCCCACGCACACACATGTAAAATCAGCTTGTGTGTGTGTGTGTGTAACATGCTGGGACACACGAGGTGGTAGAGTACGTGTACAGGTAGGCTATGTTATGAAAAATAGATTAGCCTATTCATCGGTACTGTAAAGTAAAATAAAAAAAAAATAAAAAATCATTTCCTTTATCCTTTGCTGCCACTGGAGAAAAAATAAAAAATAAAAACCTACCGACCCCATGACCTCAACTGACAACCAACCAGAAACAAACTTTTAAAAAAAAATGTATGCCTAAACTCCTAAACTCCACCAGGTGACAGAAATAGAGAAAATATCCTATAGCTATAACAGCTTTGCACAAATATTTTTGCTTCATTTTGTCTTGGAAATTTGTCACTGTATAAAAAACACTATTGTTGAGGACATAGTAGTTTTTAAAGGTAAATGTTAGTTTAACTCAGCCTCTTTGCTGCATATGCTGTTTATGTAAAAAAATAAGTGGAAAATTTTATTAATATTAGTATATAGAAAATGTATTGTATGTGTTCAAATCTAATTCTGTGTTGTGACTTTATTGTAGGTTAAATCGTTGTAACTTAACAGACAAAAGCTGTTCAGCTCTGGCTGCAGTTCTTGGATCAGACACCAATCTGAAAGAGCTGAACATGAACAATAATGAACTGCGAGATTCAGGAGTGAAGCTGCTCTGCACTGGACTGAAGGATATAAAGTGTGAATTGGAGATACTAGGGGTAAGTATGAGCCACAGGAGTCAGCATGACTAGAGTGAGGTGCGATAACAGACGGACGATGCCGGAGGCAAAAGCGCAGGAGAACTTTTGTGAAAAAGATCTTTTATTTATTTGTTACAACGTGGGTATACCATATCAATCCTCTCATTGTGCTATTTTATTGTTGTTGTGTATAAAGAATTAAAGAATTATTATGCTATTAGGGCTAATTAATATCCCAATGGCAAGCACCAAGAGATTGTTCAGATCAGAACAATAAAGGATGTCTGTTTAGGAGGAGCCAGATGCACACACCACTCACAGACCACCAGGGCCGGATTAACCATTCAGGGCAACTGAGCACTTGCCAGGGTCCAGCGACATCTAAAGGGCCCTGGGCACCAGGGGCGGAGTGGCAATGGGGAAAGTTGGGAACATCACATCACAGCACATCGCACATCACAGAACAGAGCAAGGCAACTATTTGAGTCATATAGGCTAACATAAGGCTTTCAACAAATGGAGAGATCTTTGGTCTGCTCTAGGGCTCGAACGGGTCCTATACAAAGTAGGCTAATAACTTATATTGTTCATGAACGTATTTCCATAATAATACAATCATAAGTGGATACAGTAAGCACATAAAACCGAAGATTTCTACTACCCCCATTTCCCCTCACACACACATAAGTGTGTAATTTACTCGAATGCCTTTCCTTTCATAAATTTTAAATGACTTGCAGATTTATAACTTTATTACCTCATCATGGCTGTAACAAAAGATGTGTGCCGGACAAAGTGTCAGCTGATTCTTCCTTCGGTTATGAGCAGCTCGGGCAAATGCGTGTGTGTGTGTGTTTCCATGAGCGCGCACCCTCTGAGTTCATCAGTAGCGCTTGTCGCCAGAGGGCGTAATTCTGCAAAAATTCAGAGACTTGTGTTTTCACCTAAACTTTAAACCGTTCCTTGCTTCTGTGATAACTGGTGAACATAGCTTTTAATATTAGGGGTAAAACTGTAACTTGGAATATGGGGATAAAAGATTTCTGCTCAATGTGACAATGAAGTACAGCTTGACAATGGCAGCACTGCATCTCCATCAATGAGAAAGTAGTTTATTATGCAAAGGTTTTAAGGTTAGCTTGTTTTATGAATTGCAACATTTGCTAAACCTGTCAAGGCCATTTCCAGTACTTTTTAACCTAAATTAATTTGATAAAGACTACTTTTTCTTTACTACAAATTGACTAAACTTGACTAAAACCTTTTGTGTTTTCTTCGAACTAAAACTTGACTAAAACTATTAGTTTTTAAGTGACTAAAATGTGACTAAAACTTAAAAGCATTTTAGATCCAAAAGACTAAGACTTAAAGTTAAAAGGGCTGCCAAAAACAACACTGGTGGGGTATTTCCCCCTGCCACAGTAATCAATGCTATAATTAGCCTAAATAGACAATATCAAATATGTGTATATATATATATATATATATATATTCCCCTTATGTGCTGTTGTGGCTTTTTTCAGCCACTATGGGGTATTTTTTGAGTGTTAATTTGGCCAGTAACTTTTTCTGTGTTTCAGCAAATGGGAATGATTTTTGGTGACAAATCTTATTTTTAACACATATTTTGGGAAAATGCTTTGAAATTTTTCAGAAACTACAACAGCTACGCTCTGGGCAAATTCACTACCCTTTCGTTATGTTCGTGGCTGAAAAAAAGCCACTACTTTAAACTTGCTGTAAAAATGTATCCGATAAATATTTTTTCAATTTTTTTTGCATACATCTATTAATCAACCTCAGTCCTGATCAAAAATATTAAATGGTTAAAAAAATTCAGGATTTTAACTCTTTATTTTCCAAATTCGTAAATGACGTCACTGATTTGGGGGGAAAAACACACAAAAAGATTTATTTTCAATGTAAAATATGATGTGTGGACTGGATTTTTTTTTTACCTTTTATCACAGTCTTGGACATGTCAAAGATTTAGAAACAACATTGGTTTTGATGCATTGTTAGTTTTTGTGCAGCAACAGATTTTAACTTTTTCTCCTCATTTACTGTTCGTGGCTGTTTTGCCCCATTGACTTCCATTATAACCACATTTTTTGATTGCAAAGCCATGATGCCATTAAAATCAGTGCATATTTGATGAGTTGATGGTTTTCCCTGTTGGGAAGAGGTAAAAATTCAGTAATTCTTACTGTTGATAACCACGTGGCACCATTAACCCTTTAGACAGGCCTGTGCAAAAAGAGCTTAGTTTCTGGCTTTTACATGGAGTTATATAGAGTATAATAGCATAATCAAGTGTGTGTATGAGTGTGTGTGAGTGAGTGAGAGTGTAGAGTGAGTGAGAGAGTGTGAGAACTCACCTTGATGCGTCTTAGAAATAAAAAATATACACTTCAGCTCTCAGAACTACATGGAGTAAACAAAAACAAAGTAAGTGTATTTATGCATCTGCTGCCTTTTGATGGTGAGAAATGCAGACTAAACAAAAACAAAGCAAGTGGATATAAACACTTGTCATTTGATGGTGAGAAGAGCAGCAAGCAACACGAGAAAGGGCTTGACTTGTAGTGAAGTTTCAGAGATGATTATGCAGTCTGACCCCTCCAGCGAGCTGCAGGAGGTGTTGTCTTCTCACTCTGACCGCAGACTCAGGACAGTCAGATCCTGATTTGGATGTGGCACCTCATCATCATCTCAAGCTTCCACTGAAGGCGAGGAGGATTCAGGAGGATCCTGGATCTGGGGTGGACTGGGTGAATCTTGAGAGGGACATGGTGGCTCTGAAAATCGCATCGAACCACTGCCGATCATCCCACAGACAACGTGTGGACTCCCCTCTGGATCTGTAGATGCTGGCCAAAATCAGTAGACCCATGCAGGCACAGGAGATATGTGGAATCTACCCCGCTCCAGTTTTCTTATCTGTGTGGTGCCCATGGAGGTTGGTCATGCTGACAATGAGGTCCATCATCTCCTCCGTAAACAAAACAAATTGAACACAGAATCCATGTTCTGGACCCTTTGTCAATAGCATAGCGTGTTCGGTCCTCGACTCACCGCCTCTTGCAGGCTGAAGAAAAGGGAGTTGTGTCCGCAGTGGTGGAAAACCATTCTTCACCATTTCTCCCAATCCACCCAGATCCAGGATCCACAGAGTCCTCCTGCTTTCAGTGAAGCTAAAGCTCCATTGAAGGCGAGGAGGATTCAGAGGATCCTGGATCTGTGGACTCCACATATCTCTGTGCCTGCATGGGTCTACTGATTTTGGCCGGCATCTACCAGATCCAGAGGGAGTCCAGCACGCTTGTCTGTGGGATGAATCGCAAGTGGTTGTGCGATTTTCAGAGCCACCATGTCCCTCTCAAGATTCTCCTAGTCCACCCAGGTTCCAGGATCCTCTGAATCCTCCTCGCCTTCAGTGGAAGCTTGAGATGATGATGAGGGTGCACATCATCCAAATCAGGATCCAACTGTCCTGAGTCTGCTGGTCAAGTGAGAGACAACACCTCCTGCAGCTCGCTGGAGGGGTCAGGCTGCATAATCATCTCTAAAACTTCACTACAAGTCAAGACCCTTTCTCTGTGTTGCTTGCTGCTCTTCTCACCATCAAATGAACAAGTGTTTATATCCACTTGCTTTGTTTTTGTTTAGTCTGCATTTCTCACCATCAAAAGGCAGCAGATGCATAAATACACTTACTTTGTTTTTGTTTACTCCATGTAGTTCTGAGAGCTGAAGTGTATATTTTTATTTTCTAAGATGCATCAAGGTGAGATACTCTCACACTCTCTCACTCACTCACACACACTCATACACACACTTGATTATGCTATTATACTCTATATAACTCCAAGTAAAAGCCAGAAACTAAGCTTTTTTTCCACAGGCCTGTCTAAAGGGTTAATGCGTGCCACGTGAGTTATCAACAGTAAAAATTACTAATTTTACCTCTTCCCAACAGGGAAAACCACCAACCATCAAAAAATGCATGATTATATGGCATCATAGCTTTGCAATCAAAAAATGTGGTTATAATGGAAGTCAATGGGCAAAAACAGCCACGAACAGTAAATGAGGGAGAAAAAGTTAAAATCTGTTGCTGCACAAAAACTAACAATGCATCAAAACCAATGTTGTTTCTAATCTTTGACATGTCCAAGACTGTGATAAAAGGTAAACAAAAATCCAGTCCACAATCATATTTTATATTGAAAATAAATCATTTTGGGTGTTTTTTTCCCAAATCAGTGACAGTCATTTATGAATTCAGCAAATAAAGAGTTAAAATCCTGAATTTTTTTTTAACTTTTAATATTTTTGATCAGGACTGAGGTTGATTAATAGATGTATGCAAAAAATTTGAAAAAAATATTCATTGGATACATTTTTACAGCAGTTTAAAGTAGTAGCTTTTCAGCCACAAACATAACGAAAGGGTAGTGAATTTTAACAATGCACAAGGGATATATATATATATATATATATATATATATATATATATATATATATATATATATATATATATAAATAAAAAAAATTTAAAATATGCAACACGCACGTTTAAACAACAAATAATAATTGCTGCGTTTGTTCAAACAATATATTAAGGTCACTGAAACTGAAACGCGCTGCATGTTATCTCTATAATACAGGAGCAGAAGCTGTACTGAGAGATAACATGCAGTGCGTTTCAGTTTCAGTTGCCTTAATATATTGACAATATATTCAAGTGAGCATTTGTCAAACAATATAATATTGTTCGACAAATGCGGCGATGCTCACTTGAATTTATTTTTCTTATAACAGCTAAAATAAAATCATCTTTTAAAACTGTAAAAGGTCTCCTTTTTCATGTAAAGTAGGCCTACACTCACAACAGGCTAACGACAAAACATTTTCTTGCTCATTTGAGCAAACACACACTACAAAAATAAATATTTGGGCTCCTCCGTGACCGTGAGTGAACAGAATAAAGAGTCTCTTATTTTTTTCACTCTCTCTCTCTGCTAATGTAGGTTAAGATCCTGTTATATGACAGATGAAGGTTGTTCTGATGTGACTTCAGCTCTGAAATCAAACCCGTCACACCTGAGAGAGCTGGACCTGAGCAGGAATAATCTAGGAGACTCTGGAGTGAAAAACCTCAGTGATCTACTGATGAACCCACAATTCAAGCTGGAGAAACTACAGTTAGTGTCATTATACTGTACAGCAATTACAGTGTGACTGAAGTTTATTTATTTGAAGACAGCAGGGCTTATGTTTTCATTGGTTATAGCAGTGCACTTTCTTGGGTTTCCCTATTGCTCAGATGTTTGTGTTTTTTTATTTACATTGTAATTGTAATTGCATACATCTATTAATCAACCTCAGTCCTGATCAAAAATATTAAATGGTTAAAAAAATTCAGGATTTTAACTCTTTATTTTCCAAATTCGTAAATGACGTCAGCTGATTTGGGGGAAAAAACACACAAAAAGATTTATTTTCAATGTAAAATATGATTGTGGACTGGATTTTTTTTTTACCTTTTATCACAGTCTTGGACATGTCAAAGATTAGAAACAACATTGGTTTTGATGCATTGTTAGTTTTTGTGCAGCAACAGATTTTAACTTTTCTCCCTCATTTACTGTTCGTGGCTGTTTTTGCCCCATTGACTTCCATTATAACCACATTTTTTGATTGCAAAGCCATGATGCCTTAAAATCATGCATATTTGATGGTTGGTGGTTTTCCCTGTTGGGAAGAGGTAAAATTAGTAATTTTTACTGTTGATAACCATGTGGCACCATTAACCCTTTAGACAGCCCTGTGCAAAAAGAGCTTAGTTTCTGGCTTTTACATGGAGTTATATAGAGTATAATAGCATAATCAAGTGTGTGTATGAGTGTGTGTGAGTGAGTGAGAGAGTGTGAGAGTGAGTGAGAGAGTGTGTGAACTCACCTTGATGCGTCTTAGAAAATAAAAATATACACTTCAGCTCTCAGAACTACATGGAGTAAACAAAAACAAAGTAAGTGTATTTATGCATCTGCTGCCTTTTGATGGTGAGAAATGCAGACTAAACAAAAACAAAGCAAGTGGATATAAACACTTGTCATTTGATGGTGAGAAGAGCAGCAAGCAACACAAGAAAGGGCTTGACTTGTAGTGAAGTTTTAGAGATGATTATGCAGTCTGACCCCTCCAGAGAGCTGCAGGAGGTGTTGTCTTCTCACTCTGACCGCAGACTCAGGACAGTCAGATCCTGATTTGGATGTGGCACCCTCATCATCATCTCAAGCTTCCACTGAAGGCGAGGAGGATTCAGAGGATCCTGGATCTGGGTGGACTGGGTGAATCTTGAGAGGGACATGGTGGCTCTGAAAATCGCACGACCACTCCGAATCATCCCACAGACAACGTGTGGACTCCCCTCTGGATCTGTAGATGCTGGCCAAAATCAGTAGACCCATGCAGGCACAGAGATATGTGGAGTCTACCCCGCTCCAGTTTCTTATTGTGTGGTGCCCATGGAGGTTGGTCATGCTGACAATGAGGTCCATCATCTCCTCCGTAAAAAACAAATTGAACACAGAATCCATGTTCTGGACCCTTTGCGATAGCATAGCGTGTCGGTCCTCGACTCACGCCTCTTGCAGGCTGAAGAAAGGGAGTTGTCTCCGCAGTGGTGGAAAACCATTCTTCACCCTTTCTCCCAATCCACCCAGATCCAGGATCCACAGAGTCCTCCTGCTTTCAGTGAAGCTAGAGCTCCATTGAAGGCGAGGAGGATTCAGAGGATCCTGGATCTGTGGACTCCACATATCTCTGTGCCTGCATGGGTCTACTGATTTTGGCCGGCATCTACAGATCCAGAGGGGAGTCCACACGTTGTCTGTGGGATGATCGCAGTGGTCGTGCGATTTTCAGAGCCACCATGTCCCTCTCAAGATTCTCCCAGTCCACCCAGATCCAGGATCCTCTGAATCCTCCTCGCCTTCAGTGGAAGCTTGAGATGATGATGAGGGTGCCACATCCAAATCAGGATCTGACTGTCCTGAGTCTGCGGTCAGAGTGAGAAGACAACACCTCCTGCAGCTCGCTGGAGGGGTCAGGCTGCATAATCATCTCTAAAACTTCACTACAAGTCAAGCCCTTTCTCGTGTTGCTTGCTGCTCTTCTCACCATCAAATGACAAGTGTTTATATCCACTTGCTTTGTTTTTGTTTAGTCTGCATTTCTCACCATCAAAAGGCAGCAGATGCATAAATACACTTACTTTGTTTTTGTTTACTCCATGTAGTTCTGAGAGCTGAAGTGTATATTTTTATTTTCTAAGACGCATCAAGGTGAGTTCTCACACTCTCTCACTCACTCACACACACTCATACACACACTTGATTATGCTATTATACTCTATATAACTCCAAGTAAAAGCCAGAAACTAAGCTTTTTTTCCACAGGCCTGTCTAAAGGGTTAATGGTGCCACGTGGTTATCAACAGTAAAAATTACTAATTTTACCTCTTCCCAACAGGGAAAACCACCAACCATCAAAAATGCATGATTATATGGCATCATAGCTTTGCAATCAAAAAATGTGGTTATAATGGAAGTCAATGGGGCAAAAACAGCCACGAACAGTAAATGAGGGAGAAAAAGTTAAAATCTGTTGCTGCACAAAAACTAACAATGCATCAAAACCAATGTTGTTTCTAATCTTTGACATGTCCAAGACTGTGATAAAAGGTAAACAAAAATCCAGTCCACAATCATATTTTATATTGAAAATAAATCATTTTGGGTGTTTTTTTTCCCAAATCAGTGAGGTCATTTATGAATTTGGCAAATAAAGAGTTAAAATCCTGAATTTTTTTTTAACTTTTAATATTTTTGATCAGGACTGAGGTTGATTAATAGATGTATGCAAAAAATGTTGAAAAAAAATAATTTATCGGATACATTTTTACAGCAGTTTAAAAGTAGTGGCTTTTTTCAGCCACAAACATAACGAAAGGGTAGTGAATTTTAACAATGCACAAGGGATATATATATATATATATATATATATATATATATATATATATATATATATATATAAATAATATATAATATATATATAAATAATATATATATATATATATATATATATATATATATATATATATATATATATAAATATTTTTTTTTTAAATATGCAACACGCACGTTTAAACAACAAATAATAATTGCCGCATTTGTCAAACAATAAATTAAGGTCACTGAAACTGAAACACGCTGCATGTTATCTCTATAATACAGGAGCAGAAGCTGTACTGAGAGATAACATGCAGCACGTTTCAGTTTCAGTTGCCTTAATATATTGACAATATATTCAAGTGAGCATTTGTCAAACAATATATTATTGTTCGACAAATGCGGCGATGCTCACTTGAATTTATTTTTCTTATAACAGCTAAAATAAAATCATCTTTTAAAACTGTAAAAGGTCTCCTTTTTCATGTAAAGTAGGCCTACACTCACAACAGGCTAACGACAAAACGTTTTCTTGCTCATTTGAGCGAACACACACTACAAAAATAAATATTTGGGCTCCTCCGTGACCGTGAGTGAACAGAATAAAGAGTCTCTTATTTTTTTCATCTCTCTCTCTCTCTGCTAATGTAGGTTAAGAGACTGTGATATGACAGATGAAGGTTGTTCTGATGTGACTTCAGCTCTGAAATCAAACCCGTCACACCTGAGAGAGCTGGACCTGAGCTGGAATAATCTAGGAGACTCTGGAGTGAAAAACCTCAGTGATCTACTGATGAACCCACAATTCAAGCTGGAGAAACTACAGTTAGTGTCATTATACTGTACAGCAATTACAGTGTGACTGAAGTTTATTTATTTGAAGACAGCAGGGCTTATGTTTCATTGGTTATAGCAGTGCACTTTCTGGGTTTCCCTATTGCTCAGATGTTTGTGTTTTTTTATTTACATTGTAATTGTTTAATTCCCAGCATCTGATATAATGCACTGATTGTGTACATTCAGAAATCTGCCTTTTCAACAGAGAATAAAGAAGAGAGATGTCAAATAATAGTTAGAAATGAAAGAGAAGAAACAGTGTCTTCCAGCGCACAGAACTAGTGTGACTGGGGTTTAAAACAGACTATTGGAAACTAAATGTTCCTGTAGCTCTTCAATAAGATGATCATCATAGATGTGAACTATTGTTATTTCTCTGTCTTCAGTCTGTAGTGGATGCAGTATTACAGAGAAACAGAGTCTCATCCTGACTTCAGCTCTGAAATCAAACCCGTCACACCTGAGAGAGCTGGACCTGAGCGAGAATAAACTAGGAAACTCAGGAGTGAAGCACTTATGTGCCGTACTGAAGGATTCACACTGTAAACTGGAGAGATTGAGGTCAGTCACATTCACATACAAGAATCAAAATGCTTTAAAATCACTTCAACTGTTTAAACTAGAACACATTAACATTATATTTGAACAAACATTTTCACCTTAGTATTTTGTGATCTGATGAAATATAGATGAAGATCTCTCTTCCTCTGTCTGTTTTATTTGCTGATGAAGATGATGTGACTTTACAGAATAAAGAGTCTCTTATTTTCTTCATTCTCTCTCTCTCTCTCTCTCTCTCTCTCTCTCTCTCTCTCTCTTTCTAACATGGTGCATGCTGGGAGTTTGTGGGTGACAGTAGCGTTGGGCGAGAGTGAAGTTGTGAAAGTTCACCTGTTTGTTTTTTCTTTCTTTTTTTCCTTTTTCCTACTTTTGCACGATGTAGTGTTTTTTAGTTAATTTTGTGGAAAAAGTGAGAGTACTGTTAGAGAAGAGGAGGATGGCGTTCAACGTGGAGACGCCATCTGTTTCTCTGCGCAATGGTTTCAGGTGTATGCCGGAGGACGGCGTGACGGTGGAAGATGTTTTGGTTGCGGTAGGAGAGAAGGTAGGCCATGAGAATATTTCCTCTGCTTCTAGAATGAATAGAGCCGTAGTCGTTTTTTTTAAACAACAACAACAACTTGTAAATCAAGTGATCGACAGCGGGCTTGTCATTAAAGATGAATTGGTGCAAGTTACACCGCTGCATAACGCATCTAGTAGAATAGTGATTTCGAATGTGCCGCCGTTCATCTCTGATGACGCATTGGAGCGTGAATTAGTGCGCTTTGGCAAGATTGCGAGTCCGTTCAGAGCGATTTCTTTGGGGTGTAAGAACCCGGCTTTGAAGCATGTAATGTCTTTTAGGAGACAGGTTTACATGTTTTTAGAATCGCCAGATCGTACACTTAACGTTTCATTTCGTATAAAACATGAAGGGGGAGCATATATGATTTATGCAACTACCGGAAGTTTGCGTTGTTTTGAATGCGGTGATGTCGGCCATAAACGGCAGATGTGTCCGCATAAAGATCGTGGACAGGAAAACAATGTCGCAGTGATAGAGGCTGATGCTCAGGATCCTTCTGTACAGACGGGTCAGGAGGAGATTTCAGGCCTCGCGGAGGTAAGACAGTCAGAGGTTGATGTGGTTTTAAATGTAGCGGCGAATACTTCAGAGATACCTGTGGTAGCGGCAACCAGTTCAAATAGTGATGTCAGTGATGGGATAGTAAAGAACACGTAGTGGTTGAACAGAGAAGTGAATCTGACGAGAATGTGTACCCAAGTACTAGTGTTGATCATCATGTGTGTGATGCAGAGAGTCGAGCAGAGGATGCTGATTTGTCAGACGAGTCTGCTTCTGTGCAGGACATGGACTCCTGCTCACAGTATGGGTTAGATGAGAACTCTCAGGATCCTCATAAGGATGTCTCTTTATATAATTTAGAGGAAATTGATCAATTTCTAGATAATACTTTCGGAAAGCAGGTTGATGTCAAAGAATTCTTTCCTGATGTAGAGAAGTTTGTTAAGTCAGTTACAATTCTTCAGAAGACTGTGGGGGTTGATCTGCTTAGTGAAAAGAAGAGGTTTCGTCTAAAGAAGCACTTGACTGCTGTTAGAAAGTACCGAAAATTGAGAAAAAGAAAACATCAAAAGTACTGTTGTAAACAATCTTTTTTTCATGCATCATATGGTGTCTTTTTCTCTTTTTCTCCTCTTTTCTGCTTGTATGGAGGCATTGAGGGTTGGCTCACTTAACATTAATGGTGGAAGGGATGAACGTAAGCGCGCTCTGATTTCTGAAATAATAGAGCAAAAAGAATTAAATGTTGTTTTCCTTCAGGAAACACATAGCCATATTGCTAATGAAGTTGAGTGGGGATTATGGTGGAAAGGGCAATATGTACTTAGTCATAAAACAAATGTGAGTGCTGGGGTGGCAATCTTATTCTCTTCAGATATAAGAGTCAATGTTTTAAAAACAGATGAACCTGTAAATGGAAGACTATTAGTAGTAAAGGCTGATATTGATGGAGTTATTTTTTATTTTGTAAATGCATATGCACCTAATGTGGGGCATGAACGAGTCATTTTTTTCAGTGTGTTGAGAAATGCTTTAATGTTGTGTGCTGATGGTTATATAATCATGGGAGGTGATTGGAATTGCACTGAGAATTTTACTATCGATCGCACAAGTGAGGAACCCCATCTTCAGTCTTCATCTCAATTATCAAACATAATTAGAGAAATTGATCTTTTAGATATGTGGCGAATTAAACATCCTCGAGTGAGACAATATACTTGGATTAAAATGACAGAGAATAGAGTAAGTGCTGCTTGATTGGATAGAATCTATATGTCCAATCATCTTTGTAGTCGGAGTATTGATTGTTTTATTATTCCAGTGGGGTTCACAGATCATCATTTAGTTTCTCTTACTATAAGCATGTCCAAGTGTATAAAAAAGTCTTCTTATTGGCATTTTAACACCAAATTGCTTCAAGATCCTAATTTTTGCAAACGTTTTGAGACTTTTTGGCAAGAGTGGAGATTCTGTAAAGGTACTTATGCAAATTTAAAACAATGGTGGGAAATAGGGAAAACAAACATTAAATTGTTTTGTTTGCAACATACTGCTAATTACACTATTAAATTAAGAGGAATGATTCAGTCAATTGAAAAAGACATATCAAAGATGGAGGTGGATCTAATTAATAGACATGATCCTAATCTGTTTAACAACCTGCAAGAAAAAAAAGAGAACTGGGGTTTTATTTGAATGAAAGGGTGAAAGGAGCTCTTGTAAGGTCTCGGTTTGTCTCTGTTAATGACATGGATGCTCCTAGTGCTTATTTTTTTTAATTTGGAGCACAAAGTGGCACAACAGAAACAGATGTTATGTCTTCGCCTTCCTGATGGGAGGGTGACCAGTAATATCACAGAGATGAGGAATCATGCAGTGACTTTTTATTCCAGTCTTTATACTGCTGAACAATGTGATACTAACTGTGCCAAACAACTAATTCAAGACTTGCCTCAAATAGACTCAGACTCTAAGACTGCCTTGGACAATGAATTATCTCTTCAAGAACTCACTACTGCAGTCGGACAACTTGGCATTGGACGAATCTCTGGTATTGATGGGTTGCCATCTGAATTTTACAAGCATTTTTGGAACTGTATTGGTGAAGACTTATTTGAGGTTTTCTGTGAATGTAGCAAAGATGGTTGTTTGCCTATATCTTGTCAACGGGCTGTGCTTTTTTTATTACCAAAAAAGGGAGATTTAGCTTTATTAAAAAATTGGAGACCTGTTGCGTTACTAACCACAGATTACAAAATTAAGTGTCTCGCTGAATAGACTTAAAAAATATCTCAATTTAATTATACAAAAAGATCAAACTTATTGTATCCCAGAGAGAACAATAATGGATAATTTGTTTTTAATTCGGGATATTTTGGATATTTGTAAAGGCTTTGAAACAAAAGTTGGTTTAATCTCTTTAGATCAAGAGAAAGCCTTTGATCGGGTTGATCATGGTTATCTTTTTGATGTATTAAAAGCCTTTGGTATTGGTGAACATTTTTTTAAGTTTGGTCAAATTGCTGTATTCTGGTTCTGCTTGCATTGTAAAAGTGGGAGGTGGGCTAAGTCGGCCTATCCCTGTTTCAAGGGGACTCAGACAAGGCTGTCCTTTATCAGGGCAACTATATAGTATTGCTGTTGAGCCTCTTCTTTTTAATTTACGTAAAACTTTGTCTGGTTTTATTGTTCCTGGTTTATCTCAGAGTTCAAGTATTACTGTAAGTGCTTATGCTGATGACGTGACACTGTGTGTTAATAATGAGAAAGACATCAATGCTCTGGTTAATGCACTTAATGTGTATGAAAAGGCTTCATCTGCAAAAGTGAACTGGGACAAAAGTGAGGCTTTTTGGGCAGGGGAATTTTCTGTTGAAAAGCTTCCACAGTTGCCTGGAGGACTCACATGGAAAAAAGAGGGTTTAAAGATTTTAGGTATTTATTTTGGGAGAAATGAGTTTCAAAAGTCGAATTGGGAGGCTTTAGAGGAAAGAGTGTGTACCCGATTGTCTCGCTGGAAATGGTTGCTACCCCAGTTGTCCTACAGGGGAAGGGTTTTGGTCGCTAATAACTTAGTGGCCTCTACTCTTTGGCATAAACTGTGTGTACTGCACACCCCTTCAAGTAAAGTGTTATCGATCTCTCTTCCTCTGTGTTTTATTTGCTGATGAAGATGATGTGACTTTACAGAATAAAGAGTCTCTTATTTTCTTCATTCTCTCTCTCTCTCTCTCTCTCTCGTTTCCGGTGTGAGTGTGAGCGTGAGTGTGAGCGCGAAGAGTGTGGAGCGTGGAGTATCTGTGAGTCTTTTTCTTTTTCTCTTTTACTCCTTTGCTTTTCTTTTCTTTGTTTCTTTTTTCACTTTATCTTTATACTTTTGGTTTGTTTAAGTTTGTTGTTGGTCTTTTTTTTTGGGTCGCGTGGGGTTTTCCCCTTGCGTGGCCATGGCGGACTCACGAATTGGTGTTTTAAAGAATCTCACGCGGCGTCACGGTGTTAAAGTGGCGTCCGGCGGTGAGTGTTGAAGATTGTTGTTTGGCAATGGGAGAAGTTGTTGGGCATGACAGTATTTTGTCAGCGTCTAAAATGAATAGTGCTGTTGTGGTTTTTTTGAAGTCGGTTGAGAATGCAAATGAATTAGTGGAAAAAGGGATTGTTATAAATAATCTTTTCACACCGGTTCTACCTCTTCGACACCTTCAAAAAAAGTAACGTTGTCTAATATTTCACCTTTTGTTTCTGATGAAACTTTGGTTAAGATCCTGTCCCGTTATGGGAAGCTGGTTTCACCAATTAAGAAAATCCTCATTGGTACTGCTTCACCACTGTTAAAACATGTAGTTTCCTTTAGAAGATTTGTCTTCATGATTTTGAAAGACGGCGAAGAGTTAGACTTGACTTTCAATATTAAGGTTGACAACTTTGATTATGTTTTCTATGCTACAACGGATAAAATGAAGTGCTTTAACTGTGGTGGGGTAGGCCATCTGATTCGCACTTGCCCTAAAAAGAACAAAGATCACTCATCGACTGATGTGCAAAGCATGACGGAGGCTAGTCCAAATAGTGATGAAAGGGTTGAAGCAGGGCCTTCCAATGCTCTCATTCTGAGTGTGAAAAATGTGACTGTCGTAGAGAATAGTGCTCTTTCTGAAGCTCAAAATGTAATTCCTGATGATATCACTGAACCAGTAGTGTCTTTGCAAGGGAGTGAGATGAATGCTACTGCTGTAGTGAGTGTAGGAGTCAGCGATGTAATTGAGTCCGTTTTGACAAAGGATGAGAGTAATGTGAAGTGTCAGTCAATCGAAATGTGTGATGATGCTGTTGATTTAGAATCAGATACAGCTGAGTTTAAAGTTCCAGGTAAAAGGAAAAGTTCAAGTGAAGCTGAAAGTGCTAAACAGAAAAAAACACATGTAGTTGATGATGATGATGATGATCAAGAAGGGATGGAAAGTGGCAATGAGTCTTCTGATTCAAATTTCAGCCTTTCCCAAAGAGCTTCATCTAGTCGTGACTATGAGGTGGAAGACATTAAAATGTTCCTCAAAGCAACGAAAAATAAGAGAGGAGTACGTGTCTGTGAATATTTTCCAGACATCAAACAATTTGTTGACAAGACCAAAATGTTCATGGCAGACAGCTTATTTACAAACAAGGAAATCTATCGGTTAAAAAAAATTGTACGAATTTTAAACCCTGATCTTGTAAATGATAACAGTTAAAAAGCTAAAACTGACACATGGGTTTCTAGCTTTGTTTCTATCAGCTTTCGCTAATTTTTTATTTTCTTCTTTTCTTCTAAAAATGAATGAAATTAATATTGCTTCTTTGAATATTAATGGAGCAAGAGATATTAAGAAAAGAATGGAAATATATGAATTTGTGAAACAAAATAAGCTAGATGTGGTGATGCTGCAGGAAACTCATAGTGATCTTAAAAATGCTTCTGATTGGACAAGAGAGTGGGATGGTCTTTCCTTTTTAAGTCATAATACTTCACTTAGTGGTGGAGTAGCCATTCTTTTTGTGAAGAATTTTAACCCACATTCTTTTCAAGTAGAAGAAATAGTAAAAGGTAGACTCTTAAAAGTGAGAGTAAACTATGACAAGAATGTTATTATTTTTATTTGTGTATACTGTCCTGTCTCCTCAATAGAGAGAATGGTGTTTTTAAACATATTGTGTTCTGTGTTACAAAAATGTAATCAAGAAGAGTTTTTGTTTTTGGGAGGTGATTTTAACTGCACTGAATCTAATCTAGATAGGAATCATTTAGAACCTCATTTACCTTCTAGGAATCGAATAATTCAATTTGTTAGGATGCATGAACTGTGTGATGTCTGGAGAAGATTAAATGGCATGCAAAAACAGTATACCTGGACTCATGTGCGTGATAGAATCATTTCTATGGCAAGATTGGACCGTTTTTACATCTTCAAACACCATTATAACACTATTAGGAATTGTCAGATTGTACCTGTTAGTTTTTCTGACCATTGCATGGTTAAATGTTCGGTCTTTATTAATCTTTTAAAGCCTCAAAGTGCGTATTGGCAATTCAACACTGCCTTATTAAGTGACACACATTTTAAAGAGTGTTTTAATTATTTTTGGGAAGATTTTAAAACTAAGAAAGGTTTGTATAATTCTGTACAACAATGGTGGGATGTAGGAAAAGCCCAAATTAAGCAACTTTGTTTACAGTTTACTCGAAACATCACTAAAGAGACTAATTTTAGAATGAGTATCTTGGAGGCTGATATTTTAAAACTCCAAGAATTGGCAGAGAATACTGGTACAAGAGGTTTTCTAGATTTACTTTTAGATAAAAAAACACAATTGGCTGATCTACTGGGTTCTAGGACACATAAGGGGCCTTGGTCAGGTCGAGATTTCAAAATATGAATCAAATGGATGCTTCAACTAAATTCTTTTTTTAATTTAGAAAAAAAGAATGGTCAAAGTAGAACAATTCATGGTTTACGATCTGAATCTGGTATTCTTTTGACAGATCCCTCGGATATTCGCCAAAGGGCTGTTGGTTTTTATGAGAATTTATATAAAAGTGAAGTTGCTGCAGAGCTAGAAAATGAGGGTGAGTTCTTCTTTGAAAACTTACCTCAAGTACCTGAAAGCATCAACAGTGGAATCTCTGGCCCTCTGAGTATGAGTGAGCTACAGAAGGCCTTTCAAGGGATGGTGTCTGGAAAAACACCAGGAATCGACGGCATACCAGTGGATTTTTATAGATCTTTCTGGTCGACAATAGGAGATGATCTCCTAGAGGTGTTGAATACCAGTCTGGCAAGGGGTAAACTGCCTCAAAGTTGCCGAAGAGCTGTGTTGACCCTCCTACCAAAAAAAGGAGATCTTGGAGACATAAAGTGTTGGCGTCCAGTTTCTTTGCTCTGCAGCGACTATAAGCTTTTATCAAAGGTTCTAGCTAACAGACTGGCTAATGTAATGGACTAGTGTTATTCATCCTGATCAAACCTACTGTGTCCCAGGTAGATCGATTTTTGATAACATTTCTTTTATTCGTGATCTTAGTTTCCAAGATGCTAAACCTAAATTGTGGTTTTATTTCATTAGATCAAGAGAAAGCTTTTGATCGGATAGAGCATTGTTTTTTATGGAAGGTTTTAAATGCATTTGGCTTTAGTGAAAGTTTTATTAACTACATTAAAGTCCTTTATAATGATGTGGAGAGTATTTTAAAGGTCAACGGTGGTTTATGTACTCCTTTTACAGTTTTTAGAGGCATAAGACAGGGTTGTGCATTATCTGGTATGTTATATTCTTTAGCAATTGAACCTTTGTTAAATCAGATAAGGTGTAAACTTCAAGGTGTAATTTTACCAGGATGTAGGAATAAATTCATACTATCTGCATATGCAGATGATGTTACTGTGTGTATCAATGGACAAAGCGATATTCAGGCTTTGTTAAACTTATTGAAAACTTTAAAAAAAATATCTTCTGCTAATATAAACTGGGGAAAAAGCTGAAGCTTTTTTAATAGGAGATTGGAAAAATGCTAAACCTAAACTTCCTATGGGCCTGCAGTGGGGAAAAATTGGTTTTAAATATTTAGGAGTTTTTATTGGAGATGAAATAATGATGCAAAAAAACTGGGAGGGTATAGTTGAGAAAGTAAAAGGTCGACTTGATAAATGGAAATGGCTGCTTCCAAAAATGTCATTTAGAGGACGTGTTTTAATTGCTAATAATTTGGTGGCTTCTTCATTGTGGCACAAGTTTGCTTGTCTAGATCCCTCCGTTAACTTTGTTAACAAAATTACAAGCACTGCTTGTGGACTTTTTTTGGGATAAGCTTCATTGGGTCCCGCAAAGTATCTTATTTTTGTCTAAAGAAGCAGGTGGGCAGGGACTGATACATCTACAAAGTAGAATAGCTGCTTTTAGATTGCAATTTGTGCAAAGACTTTTAACTGTTTCAGATGTTTTTAATTGGAATGCTGTTGCAAGATTGATTTTGGATAGGTTGGGTAATTTTAATTTGGGTAGAACAGTTTTTTTGATGGATCCACTAAAATTAAGTTTTCCTACATTACCAATTTTTTATAAGAATGTTTTTAAAGTGTGGAATCTTTTTATTTTTCAAAAAGTGGAGAACTCAAAATCTCTTTATTGGCTTTTAGAAGAACCTTTGATCCATGGGAAACGTTTGGACTTAACGAACAATTGTTTCCTTCCCGGACTAAACAAAGCACTCATTGACAACAAAATAGTGACTCTTGGCCGTTTATTGGAAATAGCTGGACTCGATTTTAAAAACAAAGAAGCAACATCTCGATGTCTTGGGGATAAATCTCTACTCGTGTTATAGCACAACTTCTTCAGAGATGGGAATCTGCCTTAAATGATCAAGAGAGACTTTTGTTGTTGGACTATAAAAATAAACTGTGTTATCCAGACTCGGAAGAGCGTTTTCCAGGTTTGCTTTTTGCTCTTAAATTGGATGGGTGCTCTGGGTTTTTTTTTGAACAAGCTGATTCATTAAGTGTTGATTTTTTTTCCTGTGACAGAAAGTTGTTGTACAAATATTGTGTAATTGTTTTTAACAAGGTAAAGTTAAATAACAGGATAGATACACCTTGGCGTGGTTTTTTTTAATTAAATGAAGAAAAAAAACCAGAATGGAGAGTTTTTTATAAACCACCATTGACCAAAAAGACAGGAGATCTACAATGGCGACTTGTTCATGGTGTGATTGCTGTCAACGCTTTTATTTCTGTTTTAAATTCTGAAAATTCTGATAAGTGTCCCTTTTGCGATGATAGAGAAACAATTTTTCATGCCTTTTTAAACTGTTATAGACTCAAACCATTGTTTTCCGTTTTAAAGGATGTATTTAAAAAAATGCAATGAGGTATTCTCACAAGAGATTTTCATTTTAGGATGTAAATATGTCTTAAAGAAAAAGGTTGTGTGTCAACTGCTTAATTTTGTGGTGGGACAAGCAAAAATGGCCATCTATTTGAGCAGGAGAAAAAAAATTGAACAGGATGTAGTACAAAACATTGTTGTTTTGTTTTATAACTTGGTACAATCTATAATCTTAATTGATTTTTATTATTATAAATGTATTGGTGATTTGTCTTCCTTTGAAAATATTTGGAGCTGTAATAATGCTCTATGTGCTGTTTTTGAAGAAGAATAAATTTTCACACTTTATTGATTTGTTTTTGTTGCTTTTTATTTTTATTTTTGGTTATATAATTGTAACAATGATTTTTTGTAAA
>JAQIUQ010001783.1:202500-272674 GCA_030378365.1 Hybognathus amarus | reverse complement strand
TGGAGAAACTTTTTTTTTCGCACACAAAAAAATGACAGTGGTACCCCTTATGTTTTTTTTTTGGTGCCAAAAAATAAGTTTCTCCAATCTTCTCGAAACTCTGGATTCTGATAGAGGGCCATGGGATTTAGACCTGAGTGCAAAATGGAGGCTCTAGACCTTCCAGAGCTGAGATATTGAGATCTTACGCAGCATTTATGCCATTATAAATATCTCAATATCTCAGCTCTGGAAGGGTCTAGAGCCTCCATTTTTGCATTTAAGTCAAAGTCCCATGGCCCTCTATCAGAATCCAGAGTTTCAATAAGATTGGAGAAACTTTTTTTTTCGCACAAAAAAAATGACAGTGTTACCCTTATGTTTTTTTTTTTTTTGGTGCCAAAAAATAAGTTTCTCCAATCTTCTGAAACTCTGGATTCTGATAGAGGGCCATGGGACTTTGACCTGAGAGCAAAATGTAGGCTCTAGACCCTTCCAGAGCTGAGATATTGAGATCTTACATAGCATTTATGCCATTATAAATATCTCAATATCTCAGCTCTGGAAGGGTCTAGAGCCTCCATTTTTGCATTTAAGTCAAAGTCCCATGGCCCTCTATCAGAATCCAGAGTTTCAATAAGATTGGAGAAACTTTTTTTTTCGCACAAAAAAAAAAAAAAACAGTGGTACCCTTTATGTTTTTTTTGTGCCAAAAAATAAGTTTCTGCAATCTTCTTGAAACTCTGGATTCTAATAGAGGGCCATGAGACTTAGACCTGAGTGCAAAACTGGAGGCTCTAGACCCTTCCAGAGCTGAGATATTGAGATCTTACGTAGCATTTATGCCATTATAAATATCTCAATATCTCAGCTCTGGAAGGGTCTAGACGCCTCCATTTTTGCATTTAAGTCAAAGTTCCATGGCCCTCTATCAGAATCCAGGGTTTTAATAAGATTGGAGAAACTTTTTTTTGCACAAAAAAAAAAAAAAACAGTGGTACCCCTTATGTTTTTTTTTGTGCCAAAAATAAGTTTCTGCAATCTTCTTGAAACTCTGGATTCTAATAGAGGGTCATGAGACTTAGACCTGAGTGCAAAAATGGAGGCTCTAGACCTTTCCAGAGCTGAGATATTGAGATTTTAAGTAGCATTTATGCCATTATAAATATCTCAGTATCTCAGCTCTGGAAGGGTCTAGAGCCTCCATTTTTGCTCTCAGGTCAAAGTCACATGGCCCTCTATCAGAATCTAGAATTTCAAGAAGATCAGAGCAACTAAAAATTTCTACCCAAAAAAAAAAAAAAAAAAAAACGACAGTGGTACCCCTTTGTTTTTTTTGTTGTGCGAAAAAATAAAGTTTCTCCAATCTTCTTGAAACTCTGGATTCTGATAGAGGGCCATGGGACTTAGACCTGAGTGCAAAAATGGAGGCTCTAGACCCTTCCAGAGCTGAGATATTTAGATATTTATAATGGCATACAGAGCTGAGATATTGAGATATTTATAATGGCATAAATGCTACGTGAGATCTCAATATCTCAGCTCTGGAAGGGTCTAGAGTCTCCATTTTTGCACTCAGGTCTAAGTCCCATGGCCCTCTATCAGAATCCAGAGTTTCAAGAAGATCAGAGCAA
Organism: Hybognathus amarus; assembly: GCA_030378365.1. NCBI lineage: Eukaryota > Metazoa > Chordata > Actinopteri > Cypriniformes > Leuciscidae > Hybognathus > Hybognathus amarus. The sequence goes on along the minus strand of JAQIUQ010001783.1, from coordinate 271,061 downwards.
CTCAACATTTCGACCCCCCCCCCCAAAAAAAAAAAAAAAAAAACGACAGTGGTACCCCTTTGGGGCTTTGAAACATAATTCAGGTCTGAGGGGTTATTCTTTTGGAAGTATGACCAACATATTAATTTTCACGGGAAAATGTCATCTAAACAAGTAAGAAACATCCACTTTTGTTCTGACCAACCAAGGGGAAAAAGCATTGCAGTAAATCGCGTTAATTAAATCGAATGATTGTTTATCATATCATGTCAAAAAGAGCAAATTATACTTTGTATAAATTCGTCGTCACTGGTGATTGTCGTTTGAACCTTTCTGGATCCGCCATCAAATTGATAAGTTTAACTATAATAAGTGCTGTGAGAAAAGGCTATAAACCTCCACCTCCAACATCCTCACACTCATAGCCTACTAGCCGAGACTCCTTTATGTGTACAGATGTGTGTGTAGATGTGTGTGTACAGATGTGATGTAATGACTCAAAGACTTGCTGAATCTCTCGCGGAAATCTTCCAGTACCACTGGAGTTAAAAACATTATTACAAGCTTACCGTTTTGAATTGATCTACATCAAGCAGAGAGTTTTGAACACTGGCTGGTTATGTATTTTCTCAAAAAATTATTTAGGAGAATTTATAACCCAAAAAAGTTATGGACTGCAGCTTTGCAGAGTAAATGCATCAGATATATTTTCATAATCTTTTTAGTCTTGGTAATAGATTGAAATACAGTTCTTGGAATACATGCAAAGAGCCAAACAATTTAAAACATTTGAGAAAATGGAGTGAGATTATTTTCTTACCTTCCATCGTGCTGAAGGAGTCCAAATGATGTCACTTCCTGGGTACACAACTTATCACAAGAAATGACAGTGAAGTGTATATATATATATATATATATATATATATATATACACTATAATTGTGACTTTACATATATAAAAAGCAATTCTGTCAGTGATGTGCGATTTTAATTGTTGGATCATCCCTCAAAGGTCAAAGGCGCCATTTCAAAGTAATGGGACACCAAAGTGCTCCACTATTCAAGGTAAGTGCCATTTTTGACACAATATACACTGATTGCTTTTAATCCTACCCTGACAACAGCCTTCCTGGAAGGCATCCCATAATAGACCCAGTCCTGATTGAAAATCGGTTGTTTTAAAGCACTTGCTCCATTATGCCACGCACAACAACGCCAAAGACTTTATTTGTCACGGGTGTCGACGGAGTTTGGCAAGACCACTGGTTGGCACGTCTCGAGCTGCCTGACCAGTCTGCCAAGAGGCACTATTGTGGGCATTTGGCGGGACGAGTGATTGGCGAAATCCTCCAAGAGTGAAAGTGGGTTGGACACTGCTGGAAATCCACAGCACATTTATACTGTCAAATACGTCCATCTAATGGCAAGACGTCAAATTCAAAAGTTGAACAAATTTGACAGAAATGTTAGAAAGTCTTTTCATTTCCAAGCAAGCAAATATTTTACAATTTGCTACACAGGCTGCAATTTATTATTATTATTATTATTTAATATTTAATCTAGAAACAGCATATTAGTATTTATTGAACTTCAGTGTTTGTTTTAATATTGCTGTAGCCATTAAATACATTTACAATGGTTAAAGGAGTAGTTCACTTTAAAAAAAAAACAACTTTTGCTGATTATTTACTCACCCCATGTCATCCAAGATGTCCATGTCTTTCTTTCTTCAGTCGAAATGAAATTAAGGCTTTTGATGAAAACAGATTTTTCTCCATATAATGACTTCCATGGAGCCAAACGGTTCAAGGTCCAAATGAGAGTTTCATTGCAAACTGTTCAAAGGGCTTTAAACGATTCCAGACAATCGAAGGGTCTTATCAAGTCGAAAAGATCGCTCATTAAAAAAATAAAGTTTAAGTTTTATAAGCTCAATGGCTCTGCTCTGTTCTGTGATGAGCGTCGTGACTCTACTGTTTGAACTCGTTCATCAAAACGAACAAATCTTTTTCTAGTCAATTCGTTCATTGAATGAACCAAATGACTCGAAAAAGATTAGTTCATTTTTAAACAAGTTCGAACAGGAGAGTCATGAACGCGCATTACAGAACAGAGCAAGGCATTTGAGTTCATAAAACGTAAACTTTTTATTTTTTAAAATGAGCGATTGTTTCGCTTATAAGACCCTTATTCATCGTATGGAATCGTTTAAAGCCCTTTGAACAGTTTGGAGTTCTTTTGGACCTTGAACCGTTTGGTCCCCATTGTAGTCCATTATATGGAGAAAAATCCTGGAATGTTTTCATCAAAAACCTTAATTTATTTTTCGAACAGAAGAAAGAAAGACATGGACATCTTGGATGACATGGGGGTGAGTAAATTATCAGCAAAAGTTTTTTTTTTTTAAGTGAACTACTCCTTTAAAGGGGCTTTATGTTTGGGGATTATACGATTTCTAATTTCTTTAGTTAAAATACCTTGTATTTGATAAATATGGTAAAAAAACAGTAATATTGTGAAGTATTATTACAATTTGAAATAACTGTAAATATAAATTCTATAAACTATAATAAACTATAAATTCTATTGTAATATATTTTTAAATTTAAATTTTTAATTTATTTCTGTGATGCAAAGCTGAATCATTACTCCAGTCTTCAGTGTCACATGATCCTTCAGAAATTATTCTAATATGCTGATTTGACGCTTACAGTTCTAATGTTGAAAACATTTTTAAGTGAAAACCATGATTTTTTATTTCTTTAGGATTCTTTGATGAATAGAAAGTTCAAAAGAACAGCATTTATTTGAAATAAAAATATTTTGTGACAGTCTAAATGTCTTAATCACTTTTGATAATTTGTCCAGTTATCATTTATTCAGCAAGGGCTGAATAAAATAATTTATTTTCCTATTTGACTAATCTTTGATTATAAGTAAGCAAAACATACAAAAAGATCAATGTACATAGTTATATATTTTGATGTAAAAAATACACAGTATAATACAATAGTACCCATGGGGATTATTTGTTCATTGTTGTTTTCACAGTTAAATGCCACATCCCCTCAATAAATCCAGACGATTTAAAATGAAATAAAAAATAATGAAACGTGAATCACATTTTGGCCTCAATTAAATCAAATTCCAGAGAAGGAAAAGAAAAATCCACTTTTTTTCATGTTTCTCACCCAAAGTGCTTCATTATATGCCACTATAACACTGCGTTCCACAAGCAACGTTTCTACAGGGTTGACCATGTACAGTAGTTACACACTTGATACCAAGCGTTAATGACTTTAGATATATAGATTTACAGTAGATCTACAAACATAAGTCAGCTGTTTAGAAGCAATGGGGTTTTCAACTTCTAGGAGTAAGAAAATAATTTGTATACCTCTTATAAATAACGAACTATACATCGCCTGATCTTTTCGAGAAAAGTCGGTTTTGAACATGTAAACAAACAGTATGCAGGCGCTTTCACACACAGTAAACAAAGCAACATTGCATGGAGCTTTCGTTTGTACAACCAGAGTCATGTGCAAAGAAAAGTGAAGGCTCAAGGACATTCTTCATCCGAACACGTTCCGATGTGCATCCCAACCCAAAAGAAACTCCAGCATGTTGAACCTTTACAGACTGGCACAGTTATAATATTAACACGAATAGCATATTTCCTCATCCCACTGTTGAACAAAGTGATCCACGGGTTGTTGAAATTCCCCAGGATGATGAAGAAAGAACTACAATATGAGCTCGGCGCCCAAGGCTCCAAGTTGCATGTTTTGCATCATGGGTATTAAAAAGGGCACAAGTCCTCAGGCATCTTTGACTAACACTTGAGATGCTTCTTGCTGGTCATGTCGTTCCAGATGCGATGCATCTCCTCAGGGAGATCTGGTGTACGGTGATAACTCTACGGTACCTGCAGAGACTGTAGGCCATTTTCCAGTGATTGAAGCCACTGTTCTGATATGGGTGAATGCCCAGCTTCCTCAAACACACCCCGACGCAAACGTCCTCCAGATGCAAGAGTCTGGTGTGCAGGGAAGTCTTGTAGATGAGCTCCGCAACGTCCGTCGAGAACACGTAACCCGTGCCCGAAGCAAAACGGTGGGTACTTGCTTTCGGGATAAAGGTCTCTGGGCATGTACCATTTGCTGCGCATGTCCCGTATGGGTCCGCCGTCGATGACGTAGCCGGTGAAGTACCTCCGTCGGGGTTTAGTCGCCGGCTTTAAGAGTTTATAAACCAAGTTGTCCATGTTCACGAAGATATCGCTGTCCGTTTTCATCACGTACTTGGCTTGGTTGCAGTAAGTCGCCACCCAGCGCATTCCCATCAGCGTTTTGAGAGTGAGGTTGTGGTACGAGTCGATGAAGTCTTCGACCACGATGTCGTGAAAGATCTCGCTTTCCTGCTCCACCATTTGGTTGAGCACGGCATCCGTGCTGCGTCCGAGAAGAAACAGCGTTATGATGCGAAGGTCGCTGAACGTGCTCTCGTCGCCCCACGTCTCCCGGATGGCCTGGCGGGCGTCAAACTCTTTGTGCGTGGTCGTGATGAGGATGACGAGGAAGGGCACGTTGGTTTCGCATTTCTTGGGCTCGTCTGATGACGAAATCGAAGGCGTGCCGGGTTCAGCGGACGCGTCCTGATGTTGCCGAAGGGGGTGGTGGCGTTGCTCTGAGCGCCTTCGCCGTTTCACGCGCCGGCACGGACAGTTGGCTCCCGTAGGATGACGTGGGTCCTGGATATGCTTAGATACCACAGAGCGCTGGCCCAACAAACGACCGTCAACACGTAGAGGCATGACACTTTTGAAGGCATTATGATGCATTTACGTGCACTTGGAGCTGTAGATCTCGGACGGCCCCACAGCCATTAGTGATGGTTCCTCAGGCAGAAATGCAGAACTCAGCGGCATCTGTGTGCAGCTGGACAACAACTGTCAGAGCTGTCTGTTCCTCGTATAAAATTGGTGGGATTTTGTTGCAGGGTTTCGAATGCTCCCTGACACTCTTCTGCATGTTCCGGAAATCTGAAAAACAAATCTGCAACAGTTGGATTGATAAAAACACTTCAAATTGAAAACAGAAACACCTGACCAAACTGTTGGTGGATTGCAGAATGGATTGCAAAATAATGTTTTATCTTCCAGTTGGTCATGGTCATTGCCAAAAGTCAATTATAGGCCTATAAAAATTTAAAAAAAGCTAAATCAATACAACCAAAATGATGATTGATCACTATTTTAAATAGAGCAATAGCTGAAGTAAACACACACACACCTTTTTGAGGTGCAAGTTAAAGAAAAGAACTTAGTAAAGATGAGTATAACTGTAAACTCACTTAACCCTCAGGTGCTCTTCTGTTATTTCTGACCGAAAATGTTCTGTTTTGAAATTTAAAAAATCACAGCTTCATCGGAATGTTACGAAACTTGGTGACTTTTATGGAATTGGGTATGTGAACACACACACAAAAATTGAGGTCATGATCCGAGCAGGCTAAGTGGTCGTAAAAAAAATAGTCACACTTGTGCTCTTCGGTTAAAAATGACCGACCATAGGAAATGAATGGGAAATTGACAAAAACACAAAAACTTTGAGAATTTTTGTGTGTACAATCTACAAATCAAAAAGATGCAGAAAAAAAGTGCTCAGCATTGAAGGGGTGACACTGTAAAATATCAAGAGTGCACACACTTTTATACACAAAAACACAAATAAATTGTGATTAAAGAAATCTGTTTTGAATATTTAAAAATCACTGCTTCTTCAGAAAATTACGAAACTTGATGACTTTTATGGCATTGGGTATGTGAACACACAAAAAATTGAGGTCATAATTCGAGCAAATTAAGTGGTCGTAAAAAAAATTGTCAGACTTTTGCTCTTCTGTCAAAAATGACCGACCCATAGGAAATGAATGGGAAATTGACAAAAAAATAAATAAAAAAATTCTCCGAATTTTTCTATGTACAATCTACAAATAAGCCACAATTCTAAAAAAAGTACACCGCAGGAAAGGGTGACACTCTACTGACAACATCTAGAGTGCAAAACAGACATGCCCAACAACACACACACATACAAACACACTTTTATACACATACACACCAATACATTTTGATTTCAAAAAGTATGTTTACGAAACTTGGTGATTTTTATGGCATTATGCATGTGACCACACCAAAAAATTGAGGTCATGATCTGAGCATGCTAAGTGGTCTTAAAAAAATAGTAACACTTGTGGTCTTTGGTCAAACATGACAGCCTAGGCCTAGACTCTATATTAAACTAAAATACTGCATTAATATATATATATATATATATATATATATATATATATATATATATATATATATATATATATATATATATATATATATATATACTATTTTTTTTTTTTTTCATGGCAAAAATAAACCATAAATATTGCATAAATATTAATAAATTCAATTAAATTGTCACAAAATACTAAATTAAAAAGAATAAATATTATAGAACAAAAATAAATTGCATTGGTTTTACTGTGATGGAGAAAGTTTCATTTTTAGGTGTCCGGTCACTTTTGACCGGGAAGATAACAAGTGTGACTCCGAAACGGGTTAAAGGGGTTAGTTCACCCAAAAATGAAAATTAAGTCATTAATTACTCACCCCATGCTGTACCAACCTCGTAAGACCTTCGTTCATCTTTGGAACACAAATGAAGGTATTTTTGATTAAATTTAAGAGGTGGATCAGTGACGAGAATACTTTTTGTGCAAAAAAAAAAAAAAGACTTTATTCGACTATTCATTTTCTGGGCCTGAGACGAGAGTCATGAAACAGATTTCCACAACGTATGCATCGAGAACTGAACAAGAAGAGTAGTTGAAGGAGATGCATGTGTCGTGGAAATCTCTTGCAACTTGAAGGAAGAAAAGAAATTGTCGTTGTAATTTTTTTTTTCGCACAAAAGTCTTGTCGCTCTGATAAACTTATAGTTGAGTCACTGTAGTCACATGGAATATTTAAACATTTTCTTCAATGACTTTCTGGGCCGTCAAGTTTCAATCCCTTAGGGAGCCTATGTAGGAGCGATCCAGCTCTCAAATTTAATAAAAAATATCTTCATTTGTGTTCTGAAGATGAACGAAGAAATTACGGGGTTGGTACAGCATAGGGGTGAGTAATTCATGACTTAATTTTCATTTTTGGGTGAACTATCCCTTTAAGTATTTTTAATATTTCAGATGTTTCGGCAAACTTTCTCAATGGACATGGAGAACTCAATGGAAATGGAGAACACCATAAATAGAACCAACAATTAATCACAAGTAAAGATCAATGACATCACAATCGACACACAATAATTAGCCAGCAAACAATTAAAAGATTCTTTATGAAATATTTATTAAGAGAGCAAAGGATACATCAACAATTGAGCACCAACATAATAAGACCCACATTAATTGCACATCAATTAACAAAAATGAACCTAATTGTTGGTTCTATGTCAGATCAGATACTATGTCAGATAGTTGGTTCTATGTATGATTCTTTATGGTTTTGTGCATTATCTGATTATATGCACTCATTGCATACATTTTCTAGAGCAGTAAATCTGAACACTGAATGAAGCCAGGCTCACAAATCTATTTGTCATGTTTTTGACATTAAAAAGATTTTGCATCCTCTCTTTAATCAGAAAATCCTCACAAATTCATCTTGATTTGAATAAAATGCTGTATGAATCAGGTTAATGGGATATGAACAAATACACCAAACTTCACAGTTTATTCCTGTCAATATTCTAAAGGTTTCTTTGCTTAAGTGCTACTGAAGTGGAGGTTTCTGGCTCAGTGCAGGAGAAAAAATGTAAGTAGTTGTTGAGAAAACAGCCCTTAAACGGTCTGAAATCAGATGAGAATACATAACGTAATATAAAGAACACTTAAATGTTTTGGATGTTTTTCTTTCCCCTAGTCTGAAAGAAGTCCTAAACTAGCCCAAAATCTCAACATTGACTAGTGCATGAAAAAAACAATGGTTTTGCCTGTAGTGTTTTGCCTTTGAAAGTTAAGATAGTTTTTACGAGTGTGAATAAAATATGACTTCAAGAGACTGCGTGCTTCAGTTGGATTGTTTTGATCTTTCAAATGCTTGAGAGTAATGTGAATTCTGTCATTATTTACTCGCCCTCAGGTCATTCCAAACACATTTCAACGTGTAATAAAGTAAACAAGTAAATAAAGATAGAATTTTCACTTTTGGGTGAACTGTCCCTTTAAGAGGAGAAGAAAGAAATCAGCCAAACGTATGGAAGATTGGTTACTTGAGTGAGTACAGAGCATCCCTCCTGCTGGCACACAGCAGAAGACTGTCAGCACAATGGCTTATTACCCCCCACCCAACCAAATATCAGACAGTTAATATTATGATTTTTATCCACTGCATCGCAGGAGATTGTTAATGTTAGGAAGTATTAAAGAATAAGAGATGGAGAATGTGCATGTGCTTGAAAGCAGTTGTGTTGCCTGTATGGAAATGAGAGCGCTGTGTGATTCTGCTCTGAAGTTTGCAAACGTTTAGACTTCTGATAAGAGAGCTGTGTCGGCATATAGCAGCTTTCTAGCCGAATCGTCTTCTCAGTGGGGAAGATAACCAATCAGCACATTTATGGAAGTGAGAAAATATCACCGGGATGCTTTACAAGAAATAATTTATTGTAATATAATCCAAACAAATTTGAAATGGCTGAATTACTTTGTGCTACTTTTTGTGTGGCTAATGTGCGGTTTGCCATCTGACTGAAACTGTTACCTCACAAATTAATATGCTATTTGTAATCTAAACATAATAAAAAGACCTAAAAATAAATATAGTGCAAAATAGCTTTTTATAATAAAACCATAAAACAAAATGTATTTACAAAGACACACACACATATATATATGTATATATGTATATATGTATATATATATATATATATATATATATATATATATATATATATGTATATATATATATATATATATATGTATATATATATATATATATATATATATGTATATATATATATATATATATATATATATATATATATATATATATATATGTATGTATAGAGAGAGAGATAGATAGATGATAGATAGATATATATGATAGATAGATAGATAGATAGATAGATACACACCAACATACACTAATCTAAAGGATTATTAGGAACACCATACTAATACTGTGTTTGACCCCCTTCGACCTTCAACTGCCTTAATTCTACGTGGCATTGATTCAACAAGGTGCTGAAAGCATTCTTTAAAAAAGTTGGCCCATATTGATAGGATAGCATATCGCGTCTTCACCACATCCCAAAGATGCTCTATTGGGTTGAGATCTGGTGACTGTGGGGCCATTTTAGTACAGTGAACTCATTGTGATGTTCAAGAAACCAATTTGAAATGATTCAAGCTTTGTGACATGGTGCATTATCCTGCTGAAAGTAGCCATCAGATGATGGGTACATGGTGGTCATAAAGGGATGGAAATGGTCAGAAACAATGCTCAGGTAGGCCGTGGCATTTAAACGATGCCCAATTGGCACTAAGTGGCCTAAAGTGTGCCAAGAAAACACATTACACCACACCATTACACCACCACCACCAGCCTGCACAGTGGTAACAAGGCATGCATGGATCCATGTTCTCATTCTGTTTACGCCAAATTCTGACTCTACCATCTGAACAGAAATTGAGACTCATGAGACCAGGCAGATTGATGAGCTCAGGAGATTGTCTTGATCAGGACCACACCCCTAAATGCATTGAAGCAACTGCCATGTGATTGGTTGATTAGATAATTGCATTAATGACATTGAACAGGTGTTCCTAATCATCCTTTAGGTAAGTGTATACTGTATGTATATATACAATATTAATTATTTATTTTATCCATCAAGATTTTACTCACCATTTATCATTATATAGCTGGAGGATGCCTCATCTAGAAAAAAAAGCATGAAAAGTTATTAGCATCTGATAATAAAACTATAAAAAAATAACCATTACATTTTTTTAAATACATTTTCAAAAAACAAAATAAGATTTTAAATATTTAAAAAATATATATTTTTTAAATTTTATAAAAAAGTATGTATGTGTGTGTATATATATATATATATATATATATATATATACACACACACACACACACACACACATACTTTTTTATACAATTAAAAAAGATATACAGTATATATGTAAGTACATATAATTTAATATAATGTAAATAAATACACATATGAGCAGTTTACAATTGTAAATCTTACATTAACACGGCATAGTACTTTTCAGCTAAATTTAAACAAAACAATTATAATAATAAATACTTTTCCTTATTATTTTTTAAAATAAAATTCTAACATTTCAATGTAAAACCCATCGCATATAACAATATAATAAACATACACACAGGACAACTTGCTCAACTTGACATAGTCTTGCAACAACTATATGTGACAACTAGCCCCGATTCATTGGAGCATCACTCCTGTTCCATAATCCAGTTTCTCTGATTCTATCAGCGGTGTCGGTCCTGATCTGCCTTCCCACCCGCTTTGTTTCATGGGACACGTTTCAAACGCTGTCTTTCTCAATCATTTCAGCAATGCATAGTTTCAGCTAACATGCCTAAACTGAGCTCTGAAGCTCAATGATGAGAAAGCAGAATGACAGCTCATAGAGGAGATTGAATAGAGACGTTACGTATGGCAGGCGCGTCACAGAGCCGGTCCGCTTTAAACAGATCTGGCAGTGATGGAGAGTGTGAACGCCGCTGCACAGACCGGGCTGACACTATTAAGAGCTCCTCGAGAGGAAGAAAAAACAAAACAAAACAGCGTCTGATGTTTCAAGTATTGATCTTTGGGAATTCTACACATCTAAAGGGGATATTTTAAAAAGAATTCCCTCAGAATTTTCCTAAATTATTAATAGTATTTATAAGCTAACAAATCCCTAACATAAAGAATTTAACTTTTGTCGTGTAATTAACATTATGTTGTGCTCCGAACACACTCAAAATCACTTGCTCAGCTACTGGATTTTCACCCGTCAGGCGAGAAAAAAGGTGAGAAAGTCCCACAGATTTGCATTAGAAATGCCTTACAATCCTCTTTCAGAGACCAAAATAACACTAAAACTGAATAGCAATTCCTTTATAACATGTAAAAATGTTTATTTTTTATTTTTTAAACATTACATATGATTCTCAAGAGATCTTTAGTACATTCAGAGAATTGCCATGAAATTTTGATTGATATATTTTAATGTGTATATTTAAATGTACTTTAGCTAATGATCTGTTAAGTATTATAATGTTTTTTAATGACTTCTTAATGAAAGGCAGATATTTTAAGAAGCACATTTGCTTATGCAGAGCCATTCTATGGAAAATGGAAGAGAAATTATCCATAAACAAAACATTTTATTTATGAAAGAAGCCTTTAATGTTCACCTATATTTATTTGGTCAAAATATAATTTATTGCAATAAAATATCTATTTTACACGGTATTATTTTTTATTTCTGTTATGCAAAAAAATAAAAAATAAAAAAAAATAAAAATGCAAAAAGTCTCAGTGTCTACATGATCCATCAGAAATCACTCTAATATGCTGATTTGCTGAAACTGTTTTTTATATTATTAATGCTAAAAACAGTTGTGCTGCTTCATATTTCTTATCATTGTTATGATCCCTTTTTCAAGATTCTTTGATGAAAAAAAAGTTCAAAAGAACTTCTTTGAAACTGAACATTATTAGAACATTATAAACGTCTTTACAGTCACTTGTGATCAATAAAGCTTCCTACACACACACACACCACACACACGAATTGTTCACAATTGTTCACTCTCAGAAAAAAAGGTACAAAAGCGGTCACTGGGGCTGTACCTTTTCAAAAGGTACACTTTTGTATCCAAAGGCTACATATTGGTACCTTAGTGGTACATATTAGCACCTAAAATGTACATATTACCACCTAAAATGTACATATTCGCTCATGAAACAGACATATTAGCACCTGAAATGTACATATTAGCACCTAAAATGTACATATTAACACATAAAATGTACATATTACCACCTAAAATGGACATATTAGCTCATGAAATGAACATATTAGCAGCTAAAATGTACATATTACCACCTAAAATGGGCATATTAGCTCATGAACTGGACATATTAGCACCTAAAATGTACATATTAGCACCTAAATGTACATATTAGCACCTAAAATGTACATATTAACATCTAAAATGTACATATTAACACCTAAAATGTACATGTTAGCACCTGAAATGTACATAACACCTAAAATGTACATATTAGCATCTGAAATGTACATATTAGCACCTTAAATGTACATAATAACACCTAAAATGTACACATTAGCACCTAAAATGGACAAAAGTTTACCCTTTGAAAAGGTACAGCCCCAGTGACAGCTTTTTTACCTTTTTTCTGAGAGTGTAACATGCATTAAGAAAATAAATCGGGTCAGTATTGATTTCATACTGACTTAAATAACATCAACAAATCACACAAAAAAATAATAAAGCAAAAATCTGCAAAAGTCACATGGCTGTTATGTTGATATGAATGCTGCATTAGCTCCAGGATTGCTGAAACTTTCCTACACTGCTAAACTCACGTTAAATTCGAGACCAGGTGGAAGTAAATGTCAATATGAAATTACTTCAAAATCACTCTGAAATCTCTCCTCAAAGGTACGGCATGAAAACCATTTTATATGAAGAACAGGATGGCATTACTTTGGTGTGTATACACACACTAATACACACACACACAATCTATATTGAAAGTGTAGTGATAAAACTGGTCTTATCCTGTTCATATCCACATTCTAGTGCAGCCAACTCCAACATATTAACCTTAAATGAAGTTTCTGTGGTTTGTCCCAAGATAACATCATTCTCCAGGCAGCCTACAAGATGAGATGCTGCGTGCGCACCACACACACACACACACACACTGAATGAGATCATTTCAGAATCACAGAATGTTTATCAGGGAACCAGGAGGAAAACTGTGTCTGTAAAAGCAGATAAAGACCTCAAAAGGCCAAATGCCCCTGTTAAAACAAAAAACGGCAACAGATTCTCGGCTCTGATTCAGATAAACTCTGTGTGGATTAAAATGTATTACTTGTCTTTAAGCCGGAGACACATTCAACGCTAACTCTTGCGATCAAATGCATTTTATGCTATTGATTTGCCGTGGGTTTTAAAGCGCCTTTGATTGACTTAATAAGAAATTGTGGCATGTTTAAAATTGCTGTAAATAAATCCAGGAGGGGAACACTATATAATCGCTCCAAGAGTAAAGTCAACATTGATTCACAATTTAACCATATTTACTATCTTAATACATACAAGCATTCTATAGAGAAAAATGTTTGTAGTATTTTTGCTCTACATGTGCAATGACTTTCCATTTCAAATGTTTTCTCAATACCTTGCAATCCAATCAATTGCAGAAAAAATAAAAACGGCTTATTTGTCTGAATATCCTGTTTAATGCAGAATGCATCACATTATTGAAAGAAGCAATTCTAAAACAAAAATTAAGTCAAATGTTTATCATCAGAGGTATATACAAAGTTTAAGATTGGTAAGATTTTTTATGTTTTTAAAAGAAGTCTCTTCTGCTCTACCAAGGCTGCAATGTTTTGATATAAAATACACTAAATACACAGTAATATTGTGAAATATTATGACAATTTAAAATGACTTTTTTATGTTAATATATATTAAAATGTAATTTATTCCTCTGAAAAAAACTGAATTTTCAGCATCATTACTCCAGTCTTCAGTGTCACATGATCCTTCACAAATCACTCTAATATGATGATTTTATGCTCCAAAAACATGTATGATTATTATCCATGTTGAAAACAGTTTTTTACATTTTTATTTCAGGATTCTTTGATGAATATAAAGTTCAAAGAACAGCATTTATTTAATTAGAATATTTTCTAACATTATACATGTCTTTACTGTAACTTTTGATCAATGTAACTCATCCTTGATGAACAGAAGTATTGATTTCTTATTTATTTCCCCCAAAAATAAAATACAAATTCTTACTGACCCCAAACTTTTTAAAGGGTAGTGTTTAATGTAACACAAGCTTTCCATTTCAGATAAAAGCTGTTCTTTTGAACTTTCTATTCATCAAAGAATCCTGAAATAAAAATGTAAAAAACTGTTTTCAACATGGATAATAAATACATGTTTTTGGAGCATAAAATCATCATATTAGAGTGATTTGTGAAGGATCATGTGACACTGAAGAATGGATATAATGATGCTGAAAATTCAGCTTTTTTCAGAGGAATAAATTACATTTTAATATATATTAACATAAAAAAAGACATTTTAAATTGTCATAATATTTCACAATATTACTGTGTTTTCTGTGAATCTTTTATCAAAAAATTGCAGCCTTGGTGAGCAAAAGAGAAATCTGCCGAAATTAACAAATGTGAATGTTCTTTCTTAAAATACAGGGTGCATTGAGAGATTGGCATGGGTTTATATCAGTTAGCCTAATAGCTGGTTTGATTTGCACTGAGAGATGATTTTATGGAAAGTACCCCATGCCGATCTCTCAATCTCAAGGGAACTTTATCTGGATGTATATTATCCTGGATCCATGAAATAATCCAGTCTTTGAAAATAAAAATCTTCCTGACTCTATGGGAATTTAACATATGGGGTGTCCTGACTTATGCACCCTGTATTTTAAGAAATAACATTTATTTATTTACGATACATTATTCATTCACAAAGAAAATTGGTGTCCTTAAAGCTAGGAGTTTTCCTCATTTTTTAAATTAAGGCATTAAGATCAATTTCCAAATGATGATTTTTTACTCCTCTTTTTAGTCAACTTTAGCATGGGTGTTTTCACTTATGCTAAGCACTGTGTGTGTGTGTATATATGCTGACTATTGTACATTGGATCTTTTGATTCAATTAAAACCTCCAAATAATTACACTGAAAAATCACGGAAATACTAGGAAATGGTGCACTTTAAAAAATATGTTCAATGAATTGTCCAGCAACAAACAGAATACAGTTATAAGCAAAAGAGATTTGAGATCCAGAGTCTGATGAGGAACACAATCCCGATCCATCTTCAGGTTGTTGTTGTGACAGGTGCAGATTCCCCCAGACACAGCCCGACTCATCCCAAGAGACACCTGCGCGGTTTGCACAAATGCAAGAGAAAAGCTACTGTATGAAATCCTAATCCTATTATGCTGTTTTGTGGCTGATACAAAATTTTATGGCTAGTCATTTTTCTCAATTCACCCTCCAGTGGCAGGAATAGCAGATTGCCTTTTAATCATAATAGCATTTTCAGTCTCTCTCACATTGATTTAAGCCGTTTGACTAACCTTTTCTCAAATATTTTTCATCAAGAATTTCTAGCCAATTGCAAGCGCCAATATGCTGTGCTGCTTTTGTAAATGAGGCTGTTATTTGCTAATTTCTTTCTTTGGAAGCTTGATAGAAACACATATTGGTTTTTGTTGCTACAGAATGAAAGCGTGAGCTGTACACGGATCGCTTTTGTTTCATAAGCTGATGAATTTGTAAATGAATTGATTTATTTAGGGACCCCCGTCTGAAGCTGAATCAACTGAGAAAATTAAACATGCACACTCCGTTCCGAAACCTAGTGAGCCGCCTCACAGTTTACAGTCTACTTGAGGGTGCATTGTAAGCGTCACTGAAGCCTCGTAAGTGAATGATCTGAAACGCTCTACATACGCAGATGCTGTGAGTCACACACTTAGTGCACTGTAAAAATTAATAGGTCTTTATCTAATCAATAAAATTGTGGCAACATGATTACAAGCAGCATTATTGATTAAATTGAACAAATTAGAATTTAGTAATAATTAATCAAATTATTCCTTAAAAGTTAACCATTTAAAATGAGTAAAGTTTACACCAAAAAAATATCTGAATAACATGACAGACATTAAAGATTAATTAAGAACTCTTTATTTTATATTAAAACATTGAAGACATCCCGATGTTAACAAGCAGAATCACTGAAGGAGAAACCTAAAACACGATCACCATAATGGTGACTTAAATCTAAGTTTTACTCATTTTAAATGGTTTACATTTAAGGAATTAATTTGAATAATTATTACTCAATTCTAATTTGTTAAATTGAATTAATAATATTGCATGTAATCTGTTTAATCTGTAGGTCCCATTTTTTCTTTGATTAGATAAAGCGTATTCATTTTTACAGTGTGCATCTCACACAGAAGAAATTTTACGTAAACAATTGATTACAATAGAAGTTTGAGTTGGTAATTTACTGAAGCTTTGCAACATTCTGTTAATATTTTTTTATTATAACAGCTCTGAATACAACGCCACGTGTTGTCATTTTGACACTACACACTGTAAAAATAAATAATGAATTATCTAATCAATTTTTTTACATATTGTAAATATTACATGATTGTAAAATTGTACACATTACAAGCAATATTTTTTAATTAAATTTAACAAATTAGAATTTGAGTAATAATTAATCAAATTAATTCTCTTAAAGTTGAACCATTTAAAATTAGTAAAACTTACAACATCAACCAAACAAACATGCATTTAAGTCACCATTATGGTGTATCGGTGTTTGTTTTAGGTTTGTTTTAAAATGACGGTTTTCTCCTTCAGTGATTCTGCTTGTTAACATCAGGTGTCTTCAATCTTGGCAATTTAAAATAAAGAGTTCTTAATTAATCTTTGACATCTGTCTGTTAGTGAATTTTTTTTTTCCAAATTTTTTGGTGTAACTTTTAAATGGTTAACTTTTAAGGAATAATTTGATGAATTAATACTCAATTCTAATTTGTTAAATTTAATTAATAATATTGCTTGTAATCTGTTGCCACAATTCACAATTATTGATTAAGATAAAGCATATGCATTTTTACAGTGCAGTAATTACGACATGGTTTCAACAGAGCAATTATAGCATAATGAATTGAATTCATAATTCGCAATGCTTTATATGATTTCCTTCTCTGTGAATGTATCCAAAGCAATGTATTTTATAAGGCAGCAAAACCTTTGTTTCACCAATGAAGCCTGTGTAGGCAGCTCATGTTTTGGAACAGAGCCATTGTTTTAAATACCTTTCTAGTGTTCCTGAATCTCTCTGAGCACAACCGCCAAATGTAACAATCATGAGCATTTGATGGGAAAATAAATAAAGAAAAAACTGCTTTATGTAATGCTAATTGATTCAACAGGTGCGCTCATTTGTGTGATTGACAGAAGATCACCATGGCAACAGAACAGTGGGATGACAGCCAGAGAGACTCACAGAATCCCACACAGTACTTAGAGCTTGTCAGTCATACACACAAGCATCGACACATCTGCCAAACACACGGCAATCCAGATTCACTAAACGATAGTAAAACGATTCTCTGCAGCATCCACTTTCTCCAATGACTTTTCATGCACACCAATAGTGTGATTAATGCCAAAAAGAGTAGATGATTAAATGATGTGAGCAAACTTTCCATTCCATTTATATGCTACTCGTTGGCAGATTTGTCCTTTTGTACCCCATACCACAACACAAAATGTTACATTCGAATGCAAAAGGCCTGTTGGTTTTTCCAGCTTTAAATGCCAAATGTTAATTCTAGTTTAAGTTTTATGACCTTCCTCATTTTGCCCAAACACTCCAAAAAATGCCACCATTGGCAGGAATACACACGGCAGATTGCCTTTTAATCATAATAGCATTTTCAATCTCCCTTGCATTGACCTCAGAAATTCACTCAGAAATTACAAGAACATTTTACTATTAATTACAAATCCAAGTAACAAATTTAGTTAAATGTAAAATTTTGATGTAGAAAGACTGAAATAGTATTTTGTCCTAATTATGGACAAAATTTTGGAAATTATGTCCTAGTTATGGCTTTTTGTCAAAATTTCTATTTAGCATATCATAATTTCAACTTTGTACTGTCATCATTTCAACTTGTGTCATAATTTATGATTTGCCAAAATATAATTTCCTTATGTGGTGAAATGGGCTTCTGTATATTGCAAATATAATTCATGTTATATCATATGCTAATAAAAATGTCTCAATTTTGGTGCTTCTTACTATCAATTGCACTCTTCAAAAGTGCAAAAAGTGAAATTTCTCTTAAAAGTGAAAGGTCTTAATTGTAATTTCATTATATTTCACTACATTTAACAAATTAACATTATGGATGACTATGGAAGAACACTTCCAGCATGCTGTAATTTTCAAAATTTTTATGTCAATATTTATTTTATAGTTATGTGAAGACTTTTGTGTGAACAGCTCTGCTGTATGACACAAATATAATCGTTTTGATGGCTGTTAATTACTTGTATTGTTTTAACTTGGTTTAGACAAACATGTCTAATCAGTTGAGGGGATACTAATAAAAAAATTATTTTTGGAACACAATTAGACCTAATGATGTTGGACTAATAAATCCTCTGTTGCATGATTGATGGATTTAAATTCTTTTTTGTGTCATTCCATAATATCTACACACTACCAGCATTATTCTGCAATGAAGAATTGCAATACAGGCAAGTGAGATAAATATCAGTGTAGTATGTTAATAAAAGATCAGCTTCTTCAACCAACATCCCATATATTTACCACGGTAAAAAACATGCCGAATACATTTCGGCAGAATAAGCAGCTGCACAGGAACTGCCGTACCTGAAATATAATGAGAGCTAATGCACTGAAACACTGGTAAACTCCTGAGGAAATATTGAAAAACAACATTTCCTCCTGTTTCTACAGGCAGGATTCAAGCAAGGCCCAAACTCATTCAAATTTGCCTTGCATTGCCGAAAGCAGTCACCCCTGTCCCATTTGGCATGCATTGCAAATTATCCAGCAGAGCCATGTATATTCATGAAAGGGAAATACAAGTCATATCTTGAACCTCAGGGAGACATTACAAAACAGTGAAATAATTACACAAAACAACCATAAGATACAATGTATATGGTGATTTATGTTTTGGCGGGGGCACATCCGTTCTAGAGGAACAATGTGAAGACACCTATTCATCAAAGTGGTGGCATCCATTTCTTCTAGCTGCTAGGTTTAGCTTTCTGCAGTCTACTCAGTAAAGAGAGCAATTATACTGTCCTCTATACATCACACAGGAAAACGCAGTGATTTATAGTCCCACACTGATCTGAGAGCAGGCTTCTCAAACACATAACCAATGAAGACATTTCTACACACGACACTTTCAATTTACAATCTGCATTTCCTTATAGAAATCCTCAAAACGGCATGAGTGCAGATGACTCTCATAAGACAGGTCATTAAAATTGAATCTAACATGGTTGGATGTAAATAAGGTCTTTCGGACTTTACATACAGTAGGACACATTTGAATAGGAATAAAAGCAGGAATAAAACAACACTTAACCCCTTAAGTTGCCATTACATATTTAAAACAGTAATATACTAAACCTAAACCAGTATTGACAAACTACACTCTAAAAAATGCTGTTGTTTTAACCCAAATTTGGGTCAAATATGGACGAACCTACACTCACCGGCCACTTTATTAGGTACACCTGTCCAACTGCTCGTTAACACTTAATTTCTAAGCAGCCAATCACATGGCGGCAACTCTGTGCATTTAGGCATGTAGACATGGTCAAGACAATCTCCTGCAGTTCAAACCCAGCATCAGTATGGGGAGAGAAAGGTGATTTGAGTGACTTTGAACGTGGCATGATTGTTGGTGCCAGAAGGGCTGGTCTGAGTATTTCAGAAACTGCTAATCTACTGGGATTTTCACGCACAACCATCTCTAGGGTTTACAGAGAATGGTCCGAAAAGAAAAAACATCCAGTGAGCGGCAGTTCTGTGGGCGGAAATGCCTTGTTGATGCCAGAGGTCAGAGGAGAATGGCCAGACTGGTTCGAGCTGATAGAAGGGCAACAGTGACTCAAATAACCACCCGTTACAACCAAGGTGGGCAGAAGAGCATCTCTGAACACACAGTACGTCGAACTTTGAGGCAGATGGGCTACAGCAGCAGAAGACCACACCGGGTGCCACTCCTTTCAGCTAAGAACAGGAAACTGAGGCTACAATTTGCACAAGCTCATCGAAATTGGACAATAGAAGATTGGAAAAACGTTGCCTGGTCTGATGAGTCTCGATTTTTGCTGTGACATTCGGATGGTAGGGTCAGAATTTGGCGTCTACAACATGAAAGACATGGATCCATCCTGCCTTGTATCAACGGTTCAGGCTGGTGGTGGTGGTGTCATGGTGTGGGGAATATTTTCTTGGCACTCTTTGGGCCCCTTGGTACCAATTGAGCATCGTTGCAACGCCACAGCCTACCTGAGTATTGTTGCTGACCATGTCCATCTCTTTATGACCACAATGTACCCAACTTCTGATGGCTACTTTCAGCAGGATAATGCGCCATGTCATAAAGCTGGAATCATCTCAGACTGGTTTCTTGAACATGACAATGAGTTCGCTGTACTCAAATGGCCTCCACAGTCACCAGATCTCAATCCAATAGAGCATCTTTGGGATGTGGTGGAACGGGAGATTCGCATCATGGATGTGCAGCCGACAAATCTGCGGCAACTGTGTGATGCCATCATGTCAATATGGACCAAACTCCCTGAGGAATGCTTCCAGCACCTTGTTGAATCTATGCCATGAAGAATTGAGGCAGTTCTGAAGGCATGTTTAACCTAACATTTGGGTTTCTCCATATTTGACCCAAATTTGGGTTGAAACAATTTTCTAGAGTGTATTTATCATTCGACAGCTTACAATCTGTATTTTTCATATTTGGGGATTTTCAAAATAGAATTGAAGAAGAGCCGTAATCTATTAATTTGCGACAAAAATATTTCATACTCCTAAGGTGTGACTTTTATTTTGAAATAGTGAAAATTATGAAAGAATGGTTGAAACCTCAGTTTGTTTTCATGTCAATAGTTCAAAAGATTGCATCCATAAAAAAAATGACAAAAGAAAAAAGGTCTGAAAATGTTAGTATAGATTCACCATTTGTGGCAGCGATTTTATGTGATTATTGAGGTTAAATTCATATCAAAATCCAAACTTCCTTTGCTATTTCTGAAGAGGATGCCTACTTTAAAAAAATGTGGAAGTAATGGTTCATATCACTTCCACATATGGAAATGGAGGCGCCCTTACATGGGCAGTAATGGAGTCTGATTGTGCCCTAGTGAAAAAGTTTGGTACTGCACCCAAACAAAATCTTACAGAAAGCTCATTTTTTGAGATATCAACAAACAACATTTTTACATTTTCATAAACTTCTATAACCTTTTTTCTGTTTCACTTTCTTAATTGATTCTTCTACAAAAATCTGCCAAATGTCGTCTTTAAAACAAAACCAATCTCAAGAAAACAGATCTATTTATGGATCAGTGGTCCCCCATCCAAATGTATATTTCATGATACCTATGTACTGTGAAGCTTATGCTGGCTATATTTATCTATTTCCTTTTCTCTATGGACGATATAAAGGCTTTATAGATGGACATGTATATTGTATGGAATGTATCCATGTATATTGTACCATCCAGGGTATCGCATTTGTATGTTGTGAATTGCACTTTTTGATTTCAATAAAAAACAATTAGTAAAAAAAAAACAAAAAACAAAAAAAAACAAGACCAATCTTAAGTCTATATTCCAAAGCATTCTTGAATTACAACCATTTAAGTTCAGATTGTACATTTTCATGTTTATAAAAAGGGTTTTAAAGAGGTAAAAAAGAATGCTTGTTTTGTCTTTTTTTATTTAAATTTAAAATAACCTTAATAATAATAATAACAACGGATAACTGTTTTTTTCATGTTAATTGGAATGTTGGGAAAAGTTACTTCTAAATGTAACGAGTTAACTGGATTACAAAAATGTAATCACACATTTTTTTCTGTACTTAATCACAACATTAGAGCCTTTAATATATTTTTATTGTAATTGTTTCTCAGTTAATCTTCAAATCAATGTAGAAACAACATAAAGAGAGTTATTTTAAATATTTGATCTAACTGGTATGAAATGTACAGAAATTGAAAAACACAGTCTCTTCACTGCATAAATTATAAATGTCAAGCCATCAGAACCGAACCGAAAACCATGCATCCCTAATGTTTACACAAACCAAAAATTAGCACAGACATAAAGTATGATCGCATCCCTCAGGAAACGGCCCCTCGGGATGTTACTGTACGTTTGAAGATGCGCAGAAAAACACATATTAAGAAAAGCATACAGTGAGAGATTCTTAAATAATGCACAAAACCAGAACGAAGCGTCAAACACGCACACAAACACATGCACGTGCGCCCGCTTTCCCTTTTGGCTCGGATCGTCATCTCCTTTCCATTTGAAAGGCTCCGTTTATCCCGGATGCCGTTTAATGATGCATGAAGGTCTCAGAAAAGGAAGTCTTCTCCCCTCTTGAGGATGTCCCTTTCCCACCAGATTTCTAATTAAAGCTGGCCTCGATAAGACCTCTCTGCGTGACGCCAGACTTTGTGTTTTCAAACGATAACATATAATTGAATGATTACTGTAGACAACTCAGACAAACACTGGAATCGCACAGATGCAAAGTGAAGGAGATAAAGGCAAAAGGGCTGACGTAGCACAGTGTGATGCCCAGGCTTCAGGCAGTCTTAATGTACTTCTCTCAGAAAAGTTTAAAGCACATCAATAAGCTCAGAGCTCTTTCCACTGTCAAAACCGCAATTAAATGTGAGAGGAAGAAAGAGGGAAATAAACTGTTTTCCCAAGTCTACAATGTTAGTGGCATGCAATAGTTCTTCATTTCTAAGACACGTTTCCCAAATGCACCGTTATCTAAGAATTGGATCACTCACATGCTCTTTCAACTTGCTTTCAATTTGAAGACACTAAATATATGATATTAATGCATTTTGAATATTGCACACAAAAGTTTTCAGATTGAATATCTGAATTTGCAATGTATCAAAAAAAAAAAAACTGACCCTCTGCTTTAAACAAAACAACAAACATTTTCTTCGATCTTTATGCTGTGGGCAAGTTTCATAATAAAGCAACATTTTGAGCAAAAAGCTGAGAAATGTCTCCTTTCTTCCTCATATTCATTTAGTTTCACTTGATGTACTAAAATAACTAAAACTGAAATACGACAAAATTAATTAAAAACAAAACCTAATTCAAAATATTAATGAATAGTAACTCAATGATACTCAAATAAAACGGTTGCTTAGATTTCAGCATTTTGTCCATTGCAACAAATAATCCACATCATGGTTACACACTGACTGATTCATGTGCAGTTGATCATAATATATTTCTAAAACCATGTTTCACCGAACTTACATTTACATTCATTATGCAAACTATATTCAGAAGGAGCTTAAATGTTTTAACTTTCAGCATGCAGAAAATATTTTCCCATCTGGCAGTATGTTCGTGTTGAAGATGTCGGCAAATGTTTTGGCCTTCTTTGGGCCCGACAGCTCCCGTGATGATCACTTCAGCTCTTAACAGGCCATCCACGTGCTGCTTTTGGGAAACAAGTGCTGGCTCCATCACAAAATAATGTAGGCTACTTGATCTTAAGATCTCGAGAGCGTGTTTTGTAACGTTAGGAAACCTGGCCAAAGACGGAAGAAATTAAAGAACGGTGTAGGAGTGAAGCCTGTCACCAGCCCTTCCCACAGTAGTCATTATTGGTAATGGGTGACATTATTTCTCAGGCAGAACCCGGCCGGTCTGAACCAGAACGCACTTCATCTCAAAGTCATGAAGTCACCCTCTCTATGTGCTGTAAATGTTCTGATGACATGCATGATCTGTCATGCGTAAGAGAGAAATCACACATTTTGTGATAAATTGTCAAGTCCATAAATGAGTGACAGAACCAACAACTGTAATCAAAACTGACCATATTCACTCCTCAATACAACACCATTCAAAAGCTTGTGAATGTTTTAGAAAGAACTCTTTTGTTCACCAAAGCTGCATTTATTTGATCAATATAGTCAAATGTGAAATATTGTGAAATATGCATTTCTATTTTAATATCTATTAAATTGTCATTTATTTCATGTGACGGCAAAGCTGTATTCCTCTGAGAAACACTATTATCAATGTAAAAAACAGTAGTGAAAAGTTCATTTATTTGAAAGTGAAATCTTTTGAAACATTATAAATGTCTTTACTGTCATGTTTCCTTAAAACAAAACCCTCTTTTTGACACCAAACTTTTGAAAAGACTCTATACTATATTTTAAATATTTTTGTTCCATAATCATTTATGAAAAATCTATCACTCATGGTAATGCCCACTTGTCACAAATATTTCAGTGGCTTTATAAATATCACAATAATAATTAAGTTTATTAATTTAATACAACCCCAAAATATTGCTTAATGGTTTGAGTTGGACTACCAAAATAATTAATTTTGCTATATATATATATATTTTTTTTTACTAAAATAAATTAGAATTTGTCTACCAAATTAGATCTTTTTTACATTGAATCAATTCATAAGGTATATGTAATTGATTTCACTGCTATAAAATGCACTCAATATTTTAAGTGAAGAAATGTCCAGGTTAAATCAGTTCAAGTTTTTACAGTGTATCCTGTCTTACTCTTGCAACACATTAGAGAATCAAATTGCATTTAAAACCTTTTGCTCGGATTTCACGGCAAACATAAGAAGTGTTTTGAGGCTTACTGTACTTTTTTATTTCAAGCAATCAAACAGAATTAGCTGAATGTGTAAATCAGAGATTCGTGTCCATGCGGCTCAATGTCTGATCGGCCCTCGCGGCTCAAACGGTTAGCGTTATTTCAGATCAGCAAATGGGTTCCTATCTGTAGTAATCTTCTCCTGTGCCTTCACTTCTCTCAGCTTCACAGATCCTGAATCATTTTAGATTGTATTTATATTAATGCAAGAGAACGGAGATCACAACCTTGATTTGACTTCTACTTCCTATCTCTATGTAAAACACATCATGCCTCAGAATCAAAACAGCAATTTTTCTAAAGCACGTCGAGAGCAGTCAACATGGGCGATAGCCTTGAGCACTGGCTCACAGTCATATCTTATTATATTCAAATTTGCCTTCCAAAATATGTCCTGCTCAAATACATCTGTTCAGCACAAACTCCCCTGTTTTTGATGAACAAACAGAGGACCAAACCATGAATAAAAAAAGGAAAATCCTCATTATTTCCCCATTTTTCGACTACTTAACATCCATTGCATGGACTAGACTGGTAGACATGGTCGAACTTGTAGTCAAGACCGCCTAAACCGAGACCAAGACACTACCGAGACCAGAGGGTATCGAGACCAAGACCAAGACAGACCGAGACCAAGACCGAGATCAAGACAGACCAAGACCGAGACCAAGACCGAGAACAAGACCGAGACCAAGACAGACCAAGACAGACCAAGACTGGAGACCAAGACCAAGACTGAGGCCAAGACTCTAGACCAAGTTCGAGACTTAAGACTGTAGACGAGACCAAGACCAAGACCAAAACCAAGACTCGAGACTAAGCTCTAGACCAAGACTGAGACTTAAGACTCAAGATTCGAGACTCTAGACCAAGACCAAGGCCGAAGACAAGACCAAGTCGAGACCAAGACTGAGACTAAGACCGAGACCAAGTCAAGACCAAAACTCAGACAAAAGTGGAGACCAAGTTTGAAGACCAAGACTCGAGACTCGAGACCAAGACTCGAGGCCAAGCTCGAGACCAAGACTGAGACCAAGACTCGAGACCAAGTCAAGACCAAAATCGAGACAAAGCTCGAGACCAAGACCAAGACTCGAGACCAAGACTCGAGGCCGAAGTCGAGACCAAGACTGAGACCAAGACAGAGACCAAGACTCAGACTCAAGCTCGGGACCAAAGACTGAAGACTCTAGACCATGACTCGAGACTCAGACCAAGACTAAGACTAAGATTCAGACCAAGCTTTGAAGACCAAAGACTGTAGACTTAACAAGATTTAGACCAAGTCAAGACCAAAATCAGACAAAGCTCAAGACCAAGACTAAAGACTCGAGACTAAGACTCGAGACCAAGACTCGAGGCCAAGCTGCAGAACCAAGACTGAGACCAAGACAGAGACCAAGACTGAGACCAAGCTTCGGGACCAAGACTGAGACCAAGACCGAGACTAAGTTCAGACCATCAACTGAGACGAAGCTCAGACTCTAGACTAAGTTCGAGACTGTAGACTCAAGACCAAGTTCGAGACCAAGACTGAGACCAAGTCTGAGGCCGAGACCAAGTTTGAGACTCGAGACCAAGACTTAGACCAAGTTCAGACTGAGATTAAAGTTAAGACTAAGACTCGAGATTAAGACCGAAGACTCTAGACTTTAGACCAAGACCAAGACCAAGACCAAGACTCAAGACTCGAGACCAAGACCAAGACCGAGACCGAGACCAAGTCGAGACCAAGTAGAGACTAAGACTCGAGACCAAGCTTTAGACTAAGACTCGAGACCAAGACGAGACCAAAACAACATGTTTTCAATGAGGGTTACCACCAGTAGGTTGAAACAACATATTTGAACTTGTGACAACCTGACACAGTTTAAAGTAGACGTCTAAACAAATTTTAATTATTAGCAGGCAAATATAGGAATATCATACTGATATATGATGCATAAACCACTCACATACAAATGTTGAAACAAAATGTCCTGGTTTCACAGACAGGGTTTAGATTATGCCAAGGTTAGGACATTTATGTAGCTTTTATAAATGTGCCTTAGAAGAAAAAAAAAACATTACTGGTGTGCACTCTTGAAAACAAAACAATGACAATGACATATTTTAAGATGTCTCAAACATTAATTTTAGCCTGTGACTAGACTTAAGACTTGTCTGTGAAAGCAGAGGAATGTGTTCCACCCCCACCTCCCCCATGAGGACGTATGAAATGCCACTACCAACAGATCAATACAGCAGTGCCCTTGTGTGCCATTATCTTTCAGCATTTGAGTGCAATACATAGTTTTCCATTCATTCTTGCAGCCTGGAGGAGCATCCTCAGAGCCCGGTGCCCTTCAGAACGCAAATCGAGCCCAGCAATGCCAAGATAAAATAAAACGGCATCAGCAATCTTACCTAAAACAAATACCAACAACATGTGCTTTATGTGCAAAAGTCTGATTCGACACAGTAACATAGCACACGCTCTTCTTTTACATATTCAAGCTTCAGGGATTGAACTAAATTGGGGTTTGTGAACACCAGGCAAGAGAAAGAGAGAGAGAGAAAAAAAATCAATCAGACGATTAAATGAGTGCAGCTACATTAAGCTGAATGAAAAGTTGATAGATTGCAGCAAAGCGGGGAAGCGAAATAAGCTCATAAAATGTGCATTAATGTTACATTATGCCATACAGTGGGAATTTGTTATGAAGGTAGTGTTCATTTTCTGTGCTTCCTAATTAACATTAACATGCTTTTAACACATGCCTTTGTCAGATTATTTCATGAATCTTATTTTTAAAGCAGCAATATGATTTTATACACAACCAATTTTTTTATTATTGTTAATATACAGTAAATACAGTAGTTATCAGTATCTTCGTATACATTTATCAACATCCTGAAAAGATTAGCTGAATATACTGAAGATATTAAGAGAGAATATATATTAATACACATAAAATAATGTTTTTTTTACACTGCCAGGCCAAAAAAAAAGTCAGATTTAAATAGGCAAATGTTTTGAAATGAGTCTATTATTGGATCATTATTGCAGTGATTATTATGTATCTATCATGTTATATCACGTCAGAGTCAAAACAAGTTGGCGGGCATCTTTTTATGCTAATTGAGCAATATATATAAATACACACACATGCATCTATTTTTAAGAAAAAATCTTATTTATATATGAAATATTTATATTTAAATATAATATAAATTATATAAAAATCTATATACAGTATATACATGAATTATACACAGTGCACCCACATATATTATGTACACACAAACTTTTATTTTGGATGCGATTAATCACGATTAATCGTTTGAAAGCACTATATTTCATATAATCTAGATATGGAATAAATAACACTCAATACAAAATTAACATGTCTCATATAATGAAATAAACATGAGTGATAAAATATTTGCTTTGTTGTGAATTAGAACCTCACCAGGCATATTACAATATACTTTATTGAAGCATCCAGATCCTTCACCACGTGAGCAACGCTCCTGATTGGTTAACGCGGCGCGAATTGACGCCAAAGTTCAGATTTTTCAACTCGGGCAGCAGACGTGAATTCGCGTCAAATGCGTGAATGCACAAATAGCACTAACTACATTCGCACGTAACGGGCTTAACGCACCAGACGCTCAATTCACGCCATTCGCGAACTCGACGCGTGAATGAGGCGTATTCGCATATGCCGTGCTCTACGACCTCATTCACACCGCAGGAATCTTTTCCGCACGTAACACGTCTTTGCATTGACTTAACATCGAAAATTATTTTGATATAGGTGGAGCGTATTGCCTTTAGTATACTAATGATTTTTTGCGAAGATGAAATCCAACCAATTGCTGAAGATATAAATGAGTCAGGTACGCAGGAGAATTCAAGCACAAATAGGGCCATATGTTTACCTAAGGGTTTTGTCACACAGCACCAATTACTTTTGAGCACCTGGCAACCCAAATCATTCCTAAACAGGTCAGATGAGGGTAAGCTGAACCATCTGAGCCTCTTCACAGCAGACTCACTACATGGAAGCCACTGATGCTTGCTGCTGCTCTTTATTGTTGGGCGATTTTAATAAGTTTGTTTCCAATGGCTGCCTTAAGTACTTAATCATTTGTACATACACAGTACCGTTTAAAGTTGAGGACAGTACATTATCCTTTAATAAGAAATTCATCAATAGAAAAGAATCAATATAGTATGTAGCAATGGAATATTTCATAAATGTACTGTTGAAAAACCAAAGACTGTGACAGCTAGCTGTCTGACTATTACTACAATTTTAAGAATAAAGTTCAAATCACAGCACAAAAACAAGGACTTCTGAGATCACACGCAGAGCTCTGTGTAGGTGTACATATTGGATTTTACATGAAGAGAAGTGAAAGTGGTGAAGCAAAATGGAGCAGCATGATGCAAAACTGTGCCTAAAGCATGGAGGCAAAACAGCAATAACGGGTTTGTTATTGCAAACAGCGGAATGGCCTCATTTTTCTGAACACACAAATGGGGGGTCGTCAAATTTGTATGCGCGTTATTCGAGAATGGTTTGACTAATCAACTTGATTTTCATAACTTTTTGTAATCATCAGGTTCAGGAGTTTAAAAAAGTCCAAAATGGCAGAAAAGTTTTCATGATGGAAAATGATGGTGCAAATATGCAATCAAAACAGTTGCATTACTTTATTTCAGTGTAAAAACATTCCCCGTTATCCCGTCGAGTGCTATATATGCGAATTTAAAATTCAGAATAGTTTTCTTTTCTCAGAACCAAATGGCGGTCCATTCCATTAATGGTTCTCACATATGCATTCATTAGTCTATGGTGTTCCGCATGGGCTGAAGAAGGCATGGGTGAAAATCATTTCAGAACCGGCTCAGAAAGTTTTCTGCTTTACCTATTGAACAGCGCAACACCAGTATAGTGAATCTGCAGCAAGAAACAGGATACTCCCATTAGAGAATGAATATGGTCAGTTCTTTTTATCCCATGTTCAGACCATATCAGCCTGATATTGGTACGATCCATTTGACGAAGAGAGTAGCTGTGATTCGCAAACGACAATGGGCATTGGGACGCAAGGATCTATTGCCAAAATGTGTGAAACTAACGCGTTCAGCGCGTGATTAAACTACACTGGGACTTTGCCACTTCACGACGTCCCAACAGAAAGACTAGCATGTTTTGTTTTTTCGGTCCTTCATGACGGGTTTGGTCACATCTGTGACACTGACCAATAGGAGCACAGAAGCTCTTCTTAACACATTTTTCAACATTGCGAAACAAAAGAGAGATGAAAGATGCTTAAGGTGAGTACTGAAAAAAAGCATTATGCTAATACAAGCGCTGTTTGTTTACGCTCTTGTTTCCAGTGTTCTGTTCTGATTTGTCCTACCTTGTTAGATTTTGCCTCCAAAATTTGGCAATTCGACAGCAAAAAAATGCTACCCATCAATGTTTTCCAATATAAAATTTTGCACCAGAACCTGTGGAAAATATCAATCCCAAACAAGTTCAAATAAGACTCAGATCCGGAATCATTCAATTTCTTTTTCCAGCCCCACTGTCTTATTCACAAATCTCAAACACTACTGCATTTATGTATGTTCACGGGAGCAGTAATTCTTCTCATGATGATCAAATGATGCAGAGATAAAACACAACCCGAACTGGGTGTTAAAACAACACAGATTGGCCTGAAATTAATTCAGATAGCTCTCTTTTCATTGCATTTCTATCGGAAGCTTGTTTCTGCCACTGAATATACAGCAACTATTTATCTCAACATTCTGACTTTATTTCTCAGAATATTGAGAAACAATATAAAGTATTGTTAAAGTACTTAAAGTCAGTATTGTGAGATCTAAAGTCAAAATTGTAAGTCAGAACTGTGAGATATAAAATCAGAATTAATTGATATAAAGTCGCAATTGCGTGTTATAAAGTCAGAAATTCAAGATATAAAGTCAAGATTGATTAATATAAAGTCGCAATTGCGAGATATAAAGTCAGAATTGATTGATATAAAGTCGCAATTGTGTTGTAAAGTCAGAATTGTGAGATAAAAACAAGAAAACAAACCCCCCCCCCCCCCCCTTAGAATTGGCCTGATAACTCAAAATAGCGAGATGTAATCCTAATTGTGAGAAAAAAAAGTTAGAATTGTAGATAAAAAGTCTCAATTCTGTCTTTTTCCCTCACAATTGCGACTTTATTTCTCAGAATAGCGACTTTATATCTTGCAATTGTGACTTTATTTCTCAGAATTGGGACTATATCTTTGCAATTGTAACTTTATTTCTCAGAATTGCGAGATATAATGTCAGAACTGATTGATATGAAGTCGCAATTGCAGGTTATAAAGTTAGAATTGTGTAAAATAAAGTTGCAATTAACTAACTAATGCAACTAACTATTCTGTTAGTTAAGTTTATATCTCACAATTCTGAGAAAAGATTTTAGAATTTCAAGATATAAACTCGAAATTGTGTGTAATAAAGTCAGAATTGCGAGTTTACATCAACTCGCAATTGTGAGAAAAAAGTCAGAATTGAGATAAAAAGTCACAATTCTGACTTTCGCAATTGCGACTTTATTTCTCAGAATTGCAACCTTATATCTTACAATTGCGACTTTATTTTCTCAGAATTGCCACCTTATATCTCGCAAATTGCGACTTTAATTCTCACAATTCGGACTTCATATCTCACAATTGTGAGATAAAAAGTTGCAATTACTTTTTATTTATTTTTATTCAGTGGCAGAAACAAGCTTCCGTGCATTTCAGAATGCTTGTGGTCATCCCAAACAATCTTCCACGCCATGGGACAAATACACAAAAGGCAACGAATACATTAAAATCAGGCAGGAGAGGAGCTTCCGTCCATTGGGCTAATCTGAACTGAAGGTAAACAGGCCTGAAGCCTCATCCATGCACAGAGCTTTCCAGGACATATTGCTACTGCACAATAGGTGTGAGCTCAAGCTCAAGCAGTAAATAAATCATTGAACACGGCTAAAACAATGACAGTCATCTTCTAGGAAAGGCAGAGCGAGGAAACGCAGCAGTCGGTAGCGTGGTGTAATGATCACGCGTGGTAGGTATAGAGTGCATGTCGTGCGCACATAACTTTCAGCCTATGGCGAGGGCCTATCCAGAACCATTAAAGTCCTGTGGACAGAGAGCACCTGAAAGCCTCTGAAACTGTGCAAGCTGAGCTACAGACAATAGATCAGTGTTTCTTTCAGAGCGGATTACTGCTGCTGGATCTACAGGCAAAAGAAAATGAGTGAGTTGTAGTACGTTTATGAAATATATGAGATTTGTCTTTCTACAAATATGCAGCAAAAGATGCCAGTCAGGATGCTTAAACAAAAATGCTTTGATAGAAAAGGATGAGTTCCAAAATCTATTCCAATTATTGGTGGACAGATTTTTAATGGTCAGTTCTTACATTTAGGGATGGCGAAAACAAAATAGTGTGACCGACCACCGAGTGACGACCACCGAGTCTCATTAGCCAGTTGAAACTGGTTAACCGATTAGTCTAAAATATGCTACGCCATTTAAAATAACAGCCATTTCGAGCCGCATCTACAATTTCATAACTCTGCCTCCCACTCACACACACTATGATAGTCTCTGAGCTATTTTTTTGTCACATTTCCTAACGAAAAAGAAAACTTAATATAATATAATATTATATACTATTATATAATAATATAATATAACCCTATATCCTTCAGGTATTCTAGAGAAAAGACAATGGAAACATGAGGGCTATTTACCCACAAAGAGCAATGATGACTAACAAGAAACAGCAGTGAACAAACAGTCAATAAACCAATGAGAAAACAGAACTGATGAAACAAGAACCAATCATAAACATTACACATAGGGAAGCACGTGACACGATCACATGATGGTATAAGGGAGACACATGACAAAAAGGAACCATGACTATGAAAACTACAAAACAAAAGACTTGAAAACATATATAAAACCCTATACACAGTCTAAATGAACAGGATCGGGAAATGACACAAGCCAAATTTGAACCTTCGTCCCGGTGAACACACACTGTATTATTATACACACCGCACCACAGATTTGACACTTACTAAAGATAATCTGTCAAACATGAATTTACTGTATCATTTATTATTATTATTATTATTATATCATTTGCAGTGCAAATGCTAAAACACAAAAATGCTGAAAAACAACTTTGAGAATCTGAGTCACAAATCAAACTCACACTGTCTCTAATTAAACACAATAGTGACAGATGGAGCTTCACAAAACATACAGTTGCAAGTTATTGTCCAATTAAGTGTGCCACTCTTTGTCTAGCTCAAAATGCAAATAAGAACACACTGCATATGGTGAATCATATCAAGCTTTTTTATAAAATCGAGTAAACTAAAGTAAACTATTAAAAAAGTTGAACTACGATGACTAAAGGCAGCCTGGTTCATTCCAAGCCATCATGATTGCAGATATAGCTGGGATAATCACACATTTGATTATTTTATTTGGAATGACCAATACTGATTAAAACAACACAACATCCAAATATTCACAAAGAGACTGTAATGTTTCACCTGACAATACACACATCGACAATAATCACAACCACATGAATATATAAATAAATAGACAATAGATAAGGGTGACATCACCTTCTCCAAACATGCAGACTAGGGGTGTAACAATACCCTCATGTCACGATTCGACACATATCACGATACTGAACTCACGATACGATATTATTGCAATACTCCAAGACATATGGTAAAAGGTTAACAAAAAATTTACTTTGATATTACATTGAGGGTTTAAATGAACAGGCTTGGAACTCGTTGCGTGTAACCCAAGGACAACGGAGACACCAGAATAACAATATTCATGATTCTGAAGCTGAAATTTTTGAGTTATTGTAGATGAATATGCTTGCACACTTCCACTGACTAGATATATTTAAAATAATGTGACCACTTTTTAATGGTAACAGACAATTGGCATTATCAGGACCCACAAATATTCCCCCTTTGCATTATTATACATTATAATCAACATTATATCAAGTAGTTCAATGTAGTACTGACACTAACACTCTGAAAACCTGAATTTTTTCTCACAGAGTAATTTTTATTTTGGGGAGACTGTTCACGATACGTATATCCACGATGCATATTGTCACTATCCACGATACATATTGTCACTATCCACGATACACATTGTCACTATCCACGATACAAATTGTCACGATCCACGATACATATTGTCACGATCCACGATACATATTGTCACGATCCACGATACATATTGTCACTATCCACGATACATATTGTCACTATCCACGATACATATTGTCACTATCCACGATACATATTGTCACTACCCACGATACATATTGTCACTATCCACGATACATATTGTCACTATCCACTATACATATTGTTACTATCCACGATACATATTGTCACTACCCACGATACATATTGTCACTACCCACGATACATATTGTCACGATCCACGATACATATTGTCACTATCCACGATACATATTGTCACTATCCACGATACATATTGTCACTATCCACGATACATATTGTCACTACCCACGATACATATTGTCACTACCCACGATACATATTGTCACTACCCACGATACATATTGTCACTACCCACGATACATATTGTCACTACCCACGATACATATTGTCACTATCCACGATACATATTGTCACTACCCACGATACATATACATATTGTCACTATCCACGATACATATTGTCACTATCCACGATACATATTGTCACTATCCACGATACATATTGTCACTACCCACGATACATATTGTCACTATCCACGATACGTATTGTCACTACCCATGATACATATCGTCACTATCCACGATACATATCGTCACTACCCACGATACATATCCGTCACTACCCACGATACATATTGTCACTACCCACAATACATATTGTCACTTTCCACGATACATATTGTCACGATCCACGATACATATTGTCACGATCCACGATACATATTGTCACGATCCACGATACATATTGTCACAATCCACGATACATATTGTCTCTATCCACGATACATATCGTCACTACCCACGAATACATATCCGTCACTACCCACGATACATATTGTCACTACCCACAATACATATTGTCACTTTCCACGATACATATTGTCACGATCCATCGATACATATTGTCACGATCCACGATACATATTGTCACAATCCACGATACATATTGTCTCTATCCACGATACGTATTGTCACTACCCATGATACATATCGTCACTATCCACGATACATATCGTCACTACCCACGATACATATCGTCACTACCCACGATACATATCGTCACTACCCACGATACATATTGTCACTACCCACAATACATATTGTCACTTTCCACGATACATATTGTCACGATCCACAATACATATTGTCACGATCCACGATACATATTGTCACGATCCACGATACATATTGTCACAATCCACGATTACATATTGTCTCTATCCACGATACATATTGTCACTATCCACGATACATATTGTCACGAGCCACGATACATATTGTCACGAGCCACGATACATATTGTCACTGATCCACGATACATATTGTCACTGAGCCACGATACATATTGTCACTATCCACGATACATACTGTCCTGATCCACGATACATATTGTCACGATCCACGATACATATTGTCACTGTCCATGATACATATTGTCACTATCCACGATACATAGTCACTATCCACGATACATAGTGTCACGATCCATGACACATATTGTCACGATCCACGATACATATAGTCACTATCCACGATACATATTGTCACGAGCCACGATACATATTGTCACGATCCACGATACATATTGTCACGAGCCACGATACTTATAGTCACTATCCACGATACATATTGTCACGAGCCACGATACATATTGTCACTATCCACGATACATATTGTCACTGTCCACGATACGTATTGTTGCATTTTTGTATTGCGAAATATTGTGGCATGATATATTGTTACACCCCTAATGCACGCGCACACACACCTTGCAATAGTCTGAGAAGAATGCTGCATTATGACATTTTCCCCTTAGATTGCAAAGGTTTCTGAAAGGCTATATGTACGCTGAAAATGGCATATTAATTTCAACTCGAACACAAAAAAACAAACACTTCAGATAAGTCAGCATGCACCTGCTACAAAAAAAAAAAAGAAAAAAAAAGAATGAAAGAACATCTTACCCCTGCTTTTTAATTTATCACTCACTTCAGTGGCGAAGGCATGAGCAAGCAAAGCGAGAGCGAGATTTAGGTGATCTAGAGATGAGAGTCTTTTCCGTCGGGATGTAGTGGCGACAATTTAAACAAAGGGAATCAAAAACACTTATGCACAAAGGCAGATTACAATAAATCAATGTTGCTGCTCTATCTGGGGCGCCTTAATGCCGTCTAAGCCAGTTTTAATGAACAACAAGGAGAGCCAACCTTTTGCAAATGAAAACACAGCTGCATTCATATCCAATATCACAGGTGTTATTTGTAGATTGATAATCCTCTTTATAAACATAAGGCCTGTCTTCCGCTTTGCTTACATCTATAGGTCTGAGATTTGTCATCATAATTGCAATTCCTACAATAAAGGAATAGATCAATTTCAAATAAGTAGACTGTGTCTCGCCAAAGTACGCCCAAGTGCTCTCACGCAGTCTCTTTAGAGGTGTTTTTCAACTGTGATTACTGATTATTCTTTGGGAGTCCAGATCACCAGTGGAAGTAAACCAAGATGAGAGCGATTCATTTCCCACCAGTTAAAAAAGAAAAATACACAAAATCGTATGTGACACATCAAAGTTATAAAACTCCATCTAAGAATTCGAAGTCAAAGCTCTGGGGAGAATGAAGCATGACAGGAATTGATTGGGCCAATGTCTGAGACATGCTGTGATAAGAATATATATACGTACGCAGCGTCGCCGCAGAATGCAGATGACTCTACAAGACAAACAATCGCATCTCAAACAGAGAGAAACAGATGTATGAGGGGACAGAAAATGAGTGTCATCCGCTCTTCTTCTATGAGAGACGTAAGCCGTGTGGAGACTGTTTCTTAAAGGGTGGGTGATTTCACTTTTTTTCATTTTAAATAGTGTGTAATGTTGCTGTTGGTGCATGCAAAGTTGCAGCGCTGAAAGTTCAATGTAAGCAGAGATATCTTCTTTTAAAAATCACAAAGTTTAATGCCTACAAAAATGACTCAATTGGGACTACAGCTGGGTTTTAGATGTCACTAACCCTCACATTCACATCAACCCTCCCTCCGGAATATGCAAAAAAGGGCATGGCCATATTTCTGCGGCTTGTCGAGTGTGTTATGTTCACCAGCTGTCAGGACTTCCATGTTCGAGCTTCCCACGGACGTTTTAATTCGTCAACAATGGATATAATTTATGTTTGATTATGTTCCTGAAAATGACGATCGTAATCTAGCTCTCTGTGCTGCGCATTTTACGGAAGACAGCTTCCAGAATCTCCACGAATTCAATGCCGGATTCAACAAGCAACTGTTGCTAAAACATGAGGCAGTTCCAACTTTAAAACCAGAGACAGCAGTTGTTGGGCCACAATAACAAAGTCTCATCCTAATTCGTCATATAACTGACGTTTTGGGACGTCTTTTGACCATTCGTCAATATACGACTTTTCAGGGCCCCCTTAAACGTCGATAGATGACGATCCCGGGTCGTCATACAACTGACGCTTTCACCTTTAACGTCAGTTAGGTGACGAGTTGGGTTTAGGGTTAGGTTTAGGTCTGGGGTAGAGTTAGGATCCCATAAGCCGTCATCTACCGACGTTTAAGGGGGCCCTGAAAGTCGTATATTGACGAATGGTCAAAAGACGTCCCAAAACGTCAAGTTATATGACGAATTGGGATGAGACTGCGCTGGCCACAACCTGTATGTCGGCTAAGACTTTACCATTTTAAATGTATCTGCATGTATAATTTCAGACGTAATG
The DNA here is from genome assembly GCA_030378365.1 of Hybognathus amarus. Lineage (NCBI taxonomy): Eukaryota > Metazoa > Chordata > Actinopteri > Cypriniformes > Leuciscidae > Hybognathus > Hybognathus amarus. The sequence continues at coordinate 233,085 of JAQIUQ010001783.1, read as the reverse complement.
TTTTAGTTTGATCAAATGTCGGCGCTGGCTTTATAGCCACTTAGTTATGCTATTTGTGTCTATAACAAACACACGTACAAACATTTTGGACATGAATTTGTTTAAGTACTAATGTTGTAAATGTATTTTTCATGTATAGATACATTATGACGTTATTTTACAATTTGATCAAGAACGTAAACCAATGCCAACGCTGTTTGTGTATATAGTAGCCAGTCAGTTCGATGCTATTGTCAATGCAAACGTGCAAAAATATTTAAAAAAAATTCAAATAGGTAAATTATCATTCAGAAGCGTTTAGTAAGAGCCGTGTGCAGTGAGGTTCTGCTTGACTCTCTTCATCGCCGCTTTCTGGCTCTGATTCTGGCTCATACTGATACTGCAGTATCGACACCATTTTTTACATTTGACAGGAACACATATGCAGCTTTCGCCCGTAAAGGTAATGGGCGTGAAGTAGCCTATCCGGACAACGTGCACTACAGTTTAGCCAATCACAACACACCGGCCCAAACTAACCAATCTGAGCCCATTGCCTGTTTCTGAGGGAGTGGTTTCATTGACTCAGGAAGTAAATCGATCGTTCAAATGACAGAGGAGAAAGAGGCTGACAAACAGGTGAAATTTATGAAAAATAAGAAAAACAACGAATAAAGAAAAAAAGCAGTAAACCATCCCTTTACTGGCTCGTGTTAGTCTGGTCTTGCAGTGGTCAAACAGACACTGGCTCACTCATGGACATCAGTCAGAGAAAGAGAGGGCAAGTGTGGAGGAATGTGCTTATTGATCGTCCACCTCTGCGGTCTAATCACAGAACTGCAATGATTTACAGGTTGATGGAAGTGCAGTCGTGCTGTGAAACTACATCTCTACTGGATGCAAGCGGCGCTTACAAACTAAACTGCTCCGGTGTGAATCAACAACACTTACGCTGGAAATGTGTTATGCAGACGCCATGTTTCTATTGTGACATTCTGGTCAGGGTTTAATTTACCAGTATCAATTAATTGCTGCTAATTAGATATTTTACATTTTATTAGTACATTCATATATTTTTAATACTTAATATACTGTATTTAATATATTATATAACTGTATTTTATTCATTTTATATTTAATTGTAGGCTACTTAATATTGATGACTCGTCTTGCATTCATGTAGCAAAAGTCTTGTGCAATCAAATATTTTCTGGAATGACTAATAGCCTGACAAATAGCAAATTATAACTCAAATCTGTGACATCAACTATTGCCTACTGACTATTAAATAAATAAATCTATAAAATGACATGTATCATGAATGAATGAATGAATCACATGAATAAATATTGTGATATCAACTAAACTTTAATGAATTTTAATTACTTTAATGAATAAATAAATATAATTAAATAATATGATGTCGACTAAAATAAATAAATGTGATGTCATACAGTTTAACAAAGGCCTACAGACTTAAAATAAATAGAAATATTTCAACTAAAGTCTACTATAAAAGCCAAACTAACTTTAATGAATGAATAAATAAATAATTAAATAGGATGTCATCTAAACTCTACAAACTAAGCTTCAAAATGTCAACACAACTTTCAGTTTCACTATGAAAATATGTCAACACATAAAACATGGTGTTTAAATCATTTCTGAGCACATGATGATGACCAGCGTTTCATGACAGGTCTCTTACTAATGTAAATCATCTTTTGTTTAGTTATATAGGCTACAGTTGCTGTGGCAATACCATCATTATTTGTGAAAATGATTAGCTATTTTTCAATAACTCATGCTAAGTTATTTTTATATACCAATGGATTTCAGATGAAAACGTAAAGAACATTTCACCCATTTCACTGCTGCTGAAGTACTGTATGTCCTGAAGTTCACAGCTGACAGTCTGAGGAGAAACTGAAACGACGGGCAGCTTTGACACTTCCAGTCAAGATTGTCTAAAACAAGACCCAGAGGCAGAGCACTCGACGAACAGATCCAGAGCAAACCTGACCCCTGAGACCCAGACCTGTTGGGTCAAGAACCAGGACATTCATTTTAATGATCCGACACAGAAACATCTCATTTTGCCTTCAGCTTTTTCATTACATTGTCAGCCAGCGGCTCTAAGCTTGACTTCTGGAAAACTTAATTATTGAACCTGAATGCACTGTTTTTTTATTCTATTTTATTACAGAAATTGCTAGTAAACTTCACAAATAATTGCAAAGAAACAATGAATTTAACACAATTTTTACGTAGAAATACTGAAATAGTATTTGCTTGAAACTTATTTATAATTTACTACAATAGAGATAATAACCACCCTTTGTATATGACCAAAAATGTCTAATAAGCTACTGATAGTTGTTGCCAACATATATTTTAATAAGTATTTGAAATCACATAACATGCATAGAGAACCAAGGCCTCCGTCAAATGCCGTGCCACCTCCAGCTCTCGACAAAACTCAGACAGTCACAGTCACATGCTCACTCCACTGTGACGGTTCTGTCATTCAGCACAACACCGGCCTGTGTCCATTCTCAAACCGTCATAGACACCTTTTCGCACCAACGTCACAGTTACGTCACGGCGCTGAGCTGGAGGCAAAACAAAGTGAAAACATCTCAAGTTATGACTGTAACCAAAGTTCCCTGAGATAGGGAACGAGACGATGCGTCGATGACGCTTCGGAAACGCCTCCAGCGTGAATACGTCTAAAGCATCTACGTCAACTAGTCCAATGGAAGAATGAGCGTCATGGGTGGTTGACGTCATGATCAGGAAGAAAAGCACATCTGGGTGCAAAGCTAGCTTCGAAAATTGCCGAAGCAAGTCGATTGCAGGGATGCAAGAAGAATGGCAGGGCGACACATTGTCTCATTCCCCTATCTCAGGGAACTATGGTTACAGATTGTAACCTGAGACCCTTTCAAGGGAACTTGCGATGCGCCGATGATAAGTTTAAATTATTGTTATTATTATTAAATGTCATCTTGTGTTGTTTGGTGCAAGAATCGATGAAAAATTAATATGCTGTATCTGGAATTTTTATTTACTGTATATACACTACCGGTTTCACAGCAATTATTTAATTCGAATCTTTTCTAACATTATAAATGTCTTTACTGTAACTTTTGATCAATGTAACTCATCCTTGATACATAGAAGTATTGATTTCTTATTTATTTCCCCCAAAAATAAAATACAAATTCTTACTGACCCCAAACTTTTTAAAAGGGTAGTGTTTAATGTAACAAAAGCTTTCCATTTCAGATAAAAGCTGTTCTTTTGAACTTTCTATTCATCAAAGAATCCTGAAATCAAAAATGTAAAAAACTGTTTTCAACATGGATAATAATCATACATGTTTTTGGAGCATAAAATCATCATATTAGAGTGATTTGTGAAGGATCATGTGAGTAATGATGCTGAAAATTCAGCTTTTTTTCAGAGGAATAAATTACATTTTAATATATATTAACATAAAAAAGTCATTTTAAATTGTCATAATATTTCACAATATTACAGTGTTTTTTGTGTATTTTTTATCAAAAAATTGCAGCCTTGGTGTAGCAGAAGAGACTTCTTTTAAAAACATAAAAAATCTTATCCGATCTTAAACTTTTGACCGGTAGTGTATATAATTAAAATCACACTGTAATGCCACTCTTTACATTGTCGTCTTCTTGGCGCTGGCTAGGCAGAACTGCGGATTGTACCACACATGACCATTTAGCACATAATTATAGGCATCTACAGATTTATATGTTTTTCTTTACGATCAGTTTCTCTGTTAGCTAGGTGTAGAGGTCAGGTCCTTCAACCGAGGTAACATTAATCCTGTCAGTCAGATCGTCCATGCATTGAGTGAGCGTGTAGTCTACAGGTCGGCCAGTTTAAGAATTTGAAATGAAAGATGGAGCATACATTTAATAAAATTAGGGAAAAATACCCTTTATAAAGGTAACAAAATGATTCTGATAAGAGTGTTTTCCAACAGCGATGTACACTCTAAAATGCTGGGTTGTTTTAACCCAATTTTGGGTAAAATATGGACAAACCCAGCCATTGGGTTAAAAATTTAATTTAAAAAATGTAACTCAATAGCTGGGTTTGTCTATATTTGACCCAAATTTGCGTTAAAACCACCCAGTATTTTTTAGAGTGTGATGAAACATTGACAATTTAGTTGAAGGGAGTGAAGCAATGTCTCATGGTTTCCACAAAAACATTAGGCAGCACAACTCTGATAATAAACAGGTTTTTTTAGCACCAAATCATCTTTGTACATATATTTTTTTCTCTTTGCATTCCAGGAACAACCCAAATCACCCCACATGTTGATAACGGTGCGTTTCTGATCGATTAAAGTCCCATGAGCAAGCGGAACAGCTTCAGTCTTTACTTAATGCACCAGAACCAGTACAGAATATGGTGATAGAAGCGTTATGCAATGAGGCATGACCACGGCCGCCTCTTCTGAATAATGTATCACTACAGTGAGCACATCCTCATCATCTCCCAGGAAATGTCAGAGACGAAATCAGATTCCAAATGTCAAGTAAACACGAATCTTTGAAAGAGAATGCATTCCAGGCTCAGGAATATTGCTTCATTTCTTTGGACTGGATTGATAAAACTGTTGGCCAAGATTGGCTCGACTGCATATTCTGCCACATTGTGGTGGTGAGATCTGCAAGTGAACTGGAAATAAAGACGAGTGTGCTGACCTGTGTCAGGACGCACTGAATCCTCCAGGCTGAGGACGGTCTCTCCCGAGGGACATCTCACACGCTCATTTACACAAGCAGCTCCAGGCAAACAGATGACTGAAGCCCTAAAGGTCAAGTCTTTTCTCCTCAACCATTTCAGGAAGTATCTCATATTGTATAGAAGACTCTTGTGTTGTATTCTATAGGTTATCACACACCCACAGACCACCTAGTCGGCGTCCGGGTGGATTTCAGAGTCGTGTGTAATGCAGTCAGTCTTTCTAGGCTTTCAAAAAGGCATCTTAAGTAATACACTAAGTACAATGTAATGTTGTCAAACATCATTTTTTTTTGATAGATGTTGATACTGAAATATCTGAAGCACTTCCCGAACCCATTTTCTGTAGAATAAGATTACCAGCTATGCTTTCTTTCTCGCTCATCTTCTCATCTCACGGCAATTTGAATTTGAATTTTACGAGGTGGCTAATTCATACGAATTCACTCGTACAAATTCGTAAGATTTTTGCTAATTCGTACATATTTTACGAGTTACCAAATTCGTTAGCGTGGCTAACGCCAGACCACATATCATTGAGAATGAAACGTGGTCTGGAAACCACATGTACATTTTCTTGTATTTGAGGCGTGGTTTACGAATGCCTAGAGCTGTATTATTGGGTGCTACGAATGTCTATCAAATGCACCTGTACGTCTTTCAAATGCGCCTGCGCTCACCGTTCTGTGATTGGTTCCCTATTTCAGGGGAAAATTTGGTTCATGGTATCCAGACTGCCTACCAGGGCGAATAAAATCGTGCTGTGGCAAGGCAGAATGGGGAAACCCAGGCTACAAATTCGTATGAATTTGTACGAATGACCTACCCCTGACCCCACCCCTAAACCTACCCATCACCTGAGTTTAAATTGTACAAATTTGTACGAGTGAGGTCATATGAATTAGTACGAATTAGCCACTTTTGAATCACTCGTACAAATTCGTATCGAATTGGTCGTGAGATGGCGTACGAGTTACACATAAACATGCCTCTCCTCACTCACTCGTTTTATTTGCTCCGGATGAATATTGTTGGTGTTACAGGGCTTGAATTTCAGTGTGGGATTGTTTTTACACATTCCTGGAGATTTTGTGCTCACACCCAAAGTGCGTACACATCGTTTCCATCGACATGTTATTATCCGAATTAAGTGATATTGAATGAAAAATGCCTTATGGAAACAGTAAAATTCGATGAAATTTCAAGAAAATCGACTCAAATGAAATACGATCGGTCTCATCGGATTTTCTCTTGATCGATATACGGCTAATGCGATAAAAGCTGATGGAAACGTTATTTGCCGAATAAATAATGAATTGTGATTAAGTTTTATGACCTTTTATGGTTGCAACACGTCAGAAGACGAGTTTATTTCCGGCCAGTCCGTTTGCGCACACATGGCGGATGTCAACAAAGACAGATGTAAGTGGACAAAGAAAAAAAATGCTTCAACCAAAGGGTTTCCGTGAACCACGATCTCCCAGAACTGATGGAGCGCTGTCGTTCCCACACCACAGTCCCCTCCGCTGTTGTCGGGCATTTACGTGCATCGGCATCATCATAGCAATGTTTATAGAGTCGTTTTTTTCTTAGGTTAGTTTTGCTTGTTTTTACGTGGCTTGGTTGAGTTCTAATGTATAATGTGGTCTGTTATTTCTGGTTAACAGACCGCGGCGCTGCTATAACACACCGTTGCCATGGACGCAGTTCAGAGACGAAACAGATTTTCTTTAGCAGAGGCAATACTCGTTTTTAAATCAATAAACTCGTTTTTAAGTCAATATTTTGTGTCAAATTATTGATTTTAATTTATTTGGTTGATTTATATGTAATAAGCAGGATAATATATAGCGAGGCAGTTGTTATAGCGAATACAACCCCTTTAACAACCGCCTCGCATACATTATTCCATACATATGTCGCTAACAGCTGGCACATACCGGTAATCGTTATTAGGCTTCAACTTGTGAAATACTTGATCATTTGTTGGTAGATGGCGCGATCCGTTTTGTCTAACAAAACTTTGTTCGCAAAAGTTTGCTTGAATGTTGTTCGATTCAGTGCGAAAATGAATGGAAACACCTTAAAATGTCTCAAATCAATTCGATATACCAATTTGATCGCAAAACAGCATGTGACGTCATTACGTACAGGTTTTTATTCGCTTTAAAGCCGTTTGATGGAAACACACTTTCACCAGCTTTATTCGCATTACCGAACTTCAGATAATTCGATTGACAAGTAGATGGAAACATGGCTACAGACAAAATAATGTCAAAAAGCCAGTCTTGGGTGAATATTCAAACACAATCAGTTATGTTTTAAGTGAACGTAAACAGATGAGAAAGACAACACATGTGTAATGGTGTTATGGATCCGCGTGTCAGTTATTAAAGTGACAGCAGCCTAATATACCTGCAGGCATAATATAAAATAAAATATCTATATGCCAGTTTTTCCCATGGTATCAATGTCAAAATTGTGGCCAGTGAAAATGTTGAGTGGCTAGTAACCTGCGGGTTGGGTTGGGACGGGTAAAGAAATTGTGTCCGTTCTTCATTATCTGTGTGTGCACTAGACAGTTGTGATGTCTGTTCTGTGTCTGTGAACATGCAGCAGAATGAAGCCACACGCAGTCTGTGTCTTTCTGCTTATGTGTTGATAATGCCCGGGTGACTGTACATTATCCTGCTCATTACACGGATACTAAATAAATACATGGGCATAAATTATTGATTTGACGTATTCCTTTTAAAAAATGAGAACAAGAAGAAAGAGACCCCTGTGATTTGAAAAGCAACAGACAAAGACAACATTAAAGAGGCCAGCTTCAAAATTAAATAAACATTGAAATATTCAAATAAATAGTTTAAATACATAATGAAATTGTTAACAAAACATACAAATAATTCCATTAATCATTACAATTTAATGAATGTACCTTTTTCTTTAATTTAGCATTTGATTGCACTAATTTCTTTGCATTATTTTTGGATTGCTTTTTAATTTAATTATTTAATTTAGTTCATTTACATTTTTAGGAAGAGCAAATAACTCGCGTTTGAGAGGGTTTTAATGACGCAATTCAAAAACAGTGCTAAAAATTAGCACAAACACATGCTAAAATGAAATAAAGGAGGAAATTTGTCTGGGATTTTATTCATTTCATGTTTTAAATCTTTTACTAACAATTCAATTCTTATTAAATTATTTAAATATTTTAACATTTCATTTTGAGTGATGTCGTCCATTTAAATAGGCTCCAAAAATTGTAATTAGGTACTAGATAAACATAATCTAAAATGTAATATCTGATAAATTTATGTTGCATAAATTACTTTCAGTTGCCTGAAGACCAAACAGTTTATTAAGCCTGATTTATAAAGGTTATTTCAATCTGAAAATATATATATATATATATATATATATATATATATATATATATATATATATATATATATATATATGATATCAGCTGAAAAGGATCCAGATGCTGAGCTAGATATTCATTTGGATAAGATTATATAAACAAACAAAATCGGAACAATGCACAACGGGATCAGAGATGTGCATTAAGTCAATTTGATTTAATGTTTGTTTAAAGCATATAGCCGCATCATCTGATGTTCAGATGATGAGTTGATCTAATCCTCTCTTCTCTGTATTCATTCTGTCCCTCTCTTCTCCTTTCCCAGGTCCAGTTTTGTACTATCTATCAATTGGCTGGTTCTGTCCTCCATCACAGGTAGTCATTATACCCACAGCTGTTGTCTGGTGTCTGAGAGTCTCTTCACTCGTCACACGGCTCTGAGGCTATGGACACAACACACTCAGACTGCTGCTGTGTGTGTGTGTGTGTGTGTGTGTGTGTGTGTGTGTGTGTGTGTGTGTGTGTGTGTGTGTGTGTGTGTGTGTGTGTGTGTGTGTGTGGAGAAATGATTTACTAGCTCACACATTCGCCACCAACGAGCCTGGCTGAAATCAGCAGGAAATAGAGCTGGAAACACGTTTCGGCCATTTTTAATTCATACTTTGCACGTGACATCACAAGTACTGGCTGGCGGGCAAGAACGACGTTCTCTGGCAATGAATCCCAGTAAACGAATCAATGATCGTACCAGTTTTAATAGACAAAAGTTGGTGTTTTGAGGTGTAAACGACATGCCAGATGGTTGTTGTGCGATTATATGCACTGTCAATCGAGTAATCTTAAGATTAATGTGAAAAAAATGATAAAACAAACAGTATTTATATAGTTTTTACCTTGTGTGACCACAGTTATCTGAGGGTGCGGGTGCTTTGTGGCTGTTTTTCTCACACAAACTGCTCGTTTCGTGTCTTAGGCCATCAATGTGTACTTACATTTACGAGTCTTTAAATCATGTTTAATTTGGACTTCTCTGTGCATGCTCTTTGAGGTGGTGACCATAGACCTGCATTATATGACTGACAGACAAGAACGGTTTGACCTAAAAATATCAAAATTGAAACTACTGCGGAAACAAAGACACCTACATCTTGGATGCCCTTGAGGTAAGCTAAAACATACCAAAAATTACTTTCAAAATGAACTATCCCTTTAATAGACTTGCAAAAATAAACAAATCTCACTGACCCCAATCTTTTGAACAGTATATAAAAGGTAAAGGTTGCATTTTGAAATATGCCAAAACTCCAAAAAACGGTCTCCATATGACTCGTGTGCAGTATTTGCAAGCCTTATGCAAGTTTGATATGTGTGATAAACAGAGCAGACCTCCAGTTGTCTCTCTCAAATGAAAAAAATAGCTGCTGTTAGATGCGTTGTAGCCAATTTTAAATGTCATTAGTTCTCGTGAGGTTCTTGGTTCTTCTCTCCTTTTGTGAAAGTCACAGGTTTGGGCGACATGCGAGTGAGTAAATGATGACTAAATAAATGATGAGTAAATGATAAGTAAATGATGTGATTTTGGGTGAACTATTCCTTTAAGACATCTTTCCCACTGTTTAACCACCTTTAGAGTAACTTTCATTACGATGTCTCCTTCACCGCAGTAGACTCATTATTGTTCAAATGATGCTCGTTTTCAAAATGTGCACTTGAACACAAAAGGAATCGAATCTGCTCTTACAAATCAACCCGGTTTTACTAATCCATTCGCTGGAATCGAAAGAGCATATAACTAAAGTATTACAATAATTCATGTAAGGTTCTACATCATGTTATATGAGATCTTTAGTGAGACTATCAATGTGGAAACAAAATGCAAAGGCTGTATTTCTATGACACATGAGATATGGCAGAGACGGTGTGAGGAGGAGGAGACACAGTTTTCCATATGGCTTTATCCATAAGTTGAGTAAATAATGACAGACTTGATATTTTTGAAGAATTATTTTCTTTAGAGACTTGCAGGCAGCCAACAAACAGACTGGGAGCAAATATAATGCATTTACGAACAAACAGAAGAGCAGAGCCTTAAAGGATGGAGAGATCTCTTGCATAGTATCTTACAATCACATAATTTGTTTTAATAAGCCTAAAAACCTCAAGCAAGTTTACTATCCTCTGGTATAATAACGTCAGGAATCGAACTTGTAATTGAGAAAAGTGTGATTGCCTCATGTCAAAACAACAGAGCAGCTCAGAGCCAATAAAACTTCTTCACGGGAGATTAACCGAAATTTCACATCATGCTAAAATGAAATGCGGAAATAACGGCTATAGTTTTCGAGCCAGGACCATTATCTGCTGCAAAACAACTGCTGGCTCTTTATTATGACCAAATAAATCAAAAAATTAATACTGAATATTCATGATTGCTAAACTCAAGGACTATTTTCCATTGCACACTCCTCTTTAGTATGCTAAAAATCCAGTTGAGATCCCATTTCTTGCAAATGCAATCATCATGATTACTATTCCTTATATTATATTAGTGATTTGAACAAATGCTAAGCATTATATCAGCATGTAATTCGTCCCACACTGTTTCTGAATGATACTAGAAATCAAGATGTTTATAAAGGAAAAATAATCAGACTTACAAATTTCACATTGCAGACCTGAAAGTTGCAAAACATCTCATAGACTTCCATCTAGTTTTAGATATAGTTTCACCTTCTACTGTATCTGAAGAGCTGCTGTTATGGCGCTCAACACTCACAGTCGATACACTATCCGATCGGGATGGACACTTCCCAGAATGCCTGAAATCTGTTGGTGGAAGATGATGGCTATAATCATAATCATGTGATTAGAATAAGGCTTTGATTGTATACGCCAGGGCTCTCTCTCTAACCTGTGTGAGGAGAGATTCTCTGGAGAGAGCTAATAGGATCTAAAGACCACAGTGAAAATTTGTGAGTCTGAACTGCGTTCCTCATTTTCGGGCCACGCTTGCATGGAGAATGTTAAGTAGGCTTCTACACACGGTAGGTGTGTGTATACGACACACACTAACTTCATCAAAGAGAATATTTCAGATCGGAGAACACAATGAACCTGGAGACACCAGTTGTCATTATGATTATTAAAATGCTTTGGAGATAAGATGCTAAGATACTAAATGCCTTTCCAATTTAGTTTTTGAATTTGAAATGAGAAAAACAGGATGTAGAATTTAAATGGAAGGAAGTCAAATTTAAAAGGAAATAATCCATAAATGTAATTTATAATAACTGCACTCTAAAAATGCTGGCTTGTTTTAACCCAACTTTGGGTCAAATGTGGACAAACCCAAATGTTGGGTTACAAACGTAATTTGCAAAATTTAATTCAATGGCTATAGCAAAAATACAAAATTTTTGAGAGATATAAAGTCAGAAGTTTTTTTTTTTTTTTAATTTTTATTTAATTTTTTATACAAAAATAACCCAGCAATTTTTAGAGTGTGTAAACAAAAGTTTGTCGATAGATAGATAGATAGATAGATAGATAGATAGATAGATAGATAGATAGATAGATAGATAGATAGATAGATATAGATAGATAGATAGATATATAGATAGTAGATAGATAGATAGATAGATAGATAGATAGATGTGAACACATAACTATTAATACTTTTCTAAATGTATTTATTTACTGAGGCTACACTTAGTTTTCCCCTACTTCGTTTTCCTAAAATACTGAATTCTTATGTTAATTACAAGAGCGGTTCAACACACTCGCTGTAATCATCTGACAAGAGTAAGTCTATTTGTTTTATGGATTGGCCAATTATTATTGTCTAGTGGTTAAATGAAATACACAGATTGTCTGGGCCTTTTAATGTGACCTTTTGTAAGCCAAGGATGAATAGACAATGCTTAATAATATTGGAAGGGAACGAAAATACAGACCTGCAAAGTCTGCACATATTTTTAATATTCATTTCTGCACAGCCTTTCACTGCTACAACAACATTTGAACGAACCACCAATTGCTTGAACGGGGTCTGTTATTGTGGTAGTATTGATTTCATAATTAGCATCGATAAAGGCGTGCGGGCGGTTTTGGCAAAAGTGTTGCATGGTGAAACTCTGGCTTATGAAACTCTTATAGCAAAAACATGTCTTACGGAATTAAGTTCTCATTCTGCTCTCGACTGAACTTAAATCCATGTTCCCAGGATACAGGTCTCCAGAGTGCAGGTCCCAACAGAATCTGCAGTAGTCAGTCATGAATGTATTATTCATGGTCAGTGCAAATTCCTCAACATGACTTGGCGAGGGAGAGCTAGGTGAAGATTTGCTTTTGGGGCTGCAGCAACTAGCTCTGTCTAGTATCAGACAACTTTATAACAGTTCTTGTCTGTGCAGTAAGTCTGGGAACTTTCACTTTGTAGATTTTAAGTGTTCTTAATCTGTTAGTCAAGCATGTAGTATTGAGGATCACTGCCTCTGATCTCACACATATTCTAAACATCAAAGGGCCAATGTTCTAAAAAGTATTCTACTTTTATAAAGGGTTGTGCGAAATTCAGATATTCATCTATCTATCTATCTATCTATCTATCTATCTATCTATCTATCTATCTATCTATCTATCTATCTATCTATCTATCTATCTATCTATCTATCTATCTATCTATCTATCTATCTATCTATCTATCTAAAAGTTAGAAATTGGATTATCAGTCTTCAATTGAATGCAGATAAATACTTATTAAAGGGATAGTTCACTTTGAAATTAATTTTTAGTATGTTTTAGCTTACCTCAAGGACATCCAAGATGTAGGTGTCTTTGTTTCTTCAGTATTTTCAATTTTGATATTTTTAGGTCAAACCGTTCTTGTCTGTCAGTCATATAATGGAGGTCTATGGTCACCACCTCAAAGAGCATGCACAGAGAAGTCCAAATTAAACATGATTTAATGATTCGTAAATGTAAGTACACATTGATGGCCTAAGACACGAAACAAGCGGTTTGTGTGAGAAAACGAACAGTATTTATATCGTTTTATATCGCCACAAAGCGTCCGGCCCTCAGATCACTTGGACGTGGCTGTGGTTACAAGAGGTAAAAACAATATAAATACTGTTCGTTTTCTCACACAAACCGCTCGTTGCGTGTCTTAGGCCATCAATGTGTACTTACATTTACGAGTCATTAAATCTTGTTTAATTTGGACTTATCTGTGCATGCTCTTTGAGGTGGTGACCATAGACCTGCATTATATGACTGACAGACAAGAACGGTTTGACCTAAAAATATCAAAATTTTACTACTGTGGAAACAAAGACACCTACATCTTGGATGCCCTTGAGATAAGCCAAAAATTAATTTCAAAGTGAACTATCCCTTTAAAGCTACAAACGTTTTTCATTCAAGAGCATAATGATAGCGTGTAGCAGTAGCGCAGATGCTGAGGTAATTTTGTTAAAAAATGTTAATAATTAAAAAATTGACAGCCCTAATACGTATATATATTCAAATAGGCTGATATTCAATAAATAAACATTGCTGATCACATAAAAAAATAATTTCTAATTAATATTCATGAACCAAGACGATTGTTTTCAGATTGTTCAAACAGCCCTATAAAAATTGCATTATTGGAACTCATGATAACTCAGAGATAACACCAGTAGCAGGAATGTACACATGCAAAAAAAAAATGCGTATTGTTCCGACGAAGCGCACCCTTCTCGAACAATGGGTCCCTAAGGTTGTTTGATCCACAGGTGAAGCCATGGCGGCGTGCAGAGCACTCTAATTCAAAGTGCTGATAGTGCGCAGCTCCAGAGGACGAGCGAGAAGGAAGCAAGATAAGGGAGGATGTAATTAAGGTTTCATTGCCTTCTGTTCCCCAGGCCTGCACTCCACACACAAGATCTAACACACACATTGGCGATACGCAGAGCGAATTCACTCAGGGTAAACAGCTGGGCGCAGCTGAGTCACAGCACAAATGGTAAAGGTTACCAGGATGACGCTGATCTGAGACCAGTCTTCTGGCGTCTATTTGAGGTTGGAAAAAGCGATGCTAATGTATATTAGCATGACTTACAGTCTTCTGCAGAGTGAATTTAATCAAATAGATGCATGTAATTTAAGGTCATCTGTACACAGCACGCTTACGAACGATTACGCCTCTGCTTCAGAACCAAAGCAAAGAAACACAGCTGAAATAAAACACACACGCCAAGAGGTTTAGAAGATTCACTGTGTGAGACGGCGATACACAAATTACACAATCAATCAAAAGTTGACACACACTACAGTATAGTACACTGAATAAAAAATAAATAAATAAATAATTGTGACTTTTTATCTCACAATTCGGACTTTTTTATCACAATTGCAAGTTTATATCTCGCAATTCTGACTTTATTTCTCAAAAGATAAAATGTCAGAATTGCGCAATTTAAAGTCGCAGTTGTGAGTTATAAAGTCAGAATTGCGAGATACAGCAGTAGTCGCAGTTCTGAGAAAAAACAACAGAAGTGCGACTTTTATCTCACAATTCTGACTTTTTTTCTCACAATTGTGGTTTACATCTCACAATTCTGACTTTATAACACATAATTGCGAGCTTATATGTCGAAAATTCTGACATCTTTTCTCAGAATTGTGAGATATAAATATATATCTGACTTTATAACATGCAATTGCGACTTTATATCACGCAATTCTGACTTTATATCTCGTAATTGCGACTTTATATCACGCAATTCTGACTTTATATCACGCAATTGCGACTTTATATTACGCAATTCTGACTTTATATCGAATTGCGACTTTATTTCGCAATTCTGACTTTATATCTCGCAATTGCGACTTTAGATCCTCAATTCTGACTTTATAACTCGCAATTCTGACTTTATATCACGCAATTGCGACTTTATATCTCGCAATTGCAACTTTATATCCTCAATTCTGACTTTATAACTCGCAATTCTGACTTTATATCACGCAATTGCGACTTTATATCTCGCAAATGTGACTTTATATCTCACAATTGCGACTTTATATCACGCAATTCTGACTTTTCATCTTGCAATTGCGACTTTATATTCTCGCAATTCTGAGTTTATGTCATGCATTTCTGACTTTATAACACGCAATTGCGACTTTATATCACGCAATGCTGACTTTATATCACGCAATTCTGACTTTTTTTTAATTCACGCAATTTTGACTATATCTCACAATTGCGACTTTATATCTCGCAATTCTGACTTTCCATCTCACAAATGTGAGAAAAAAAGTCTGAATTGTGAGATAAAAAGTCGTGATTACCTTTTATATTTTTCATTCTATGGCGGAAACAAGCTTCCATAGTCCCTAACGCTCAAAATAATTAATTGGTTAGAGTAGAGCCAACTTAAATTACACACATTAGTTCAATCAAATGAGCTTTTTTTTAAATGAGTATTTTGAACTTTATTTTTCTTTTGAATTCACACAACTGACACATTTTAAGAAATCTGAATGGTTTCATTGTTTATGTGACACATCAAGAGCCTCATTAACAGATCATGCACAACCCTTGTTTGAAAAATGGCATAATTGTGTCATAATTGCAATATCATACTCCAGCTTTACATACTAAAATGGAAAACTAAAGCTTGAAGTGAAAACTCATTTATTGCCAGTCATTTAGCCACCATCCTGATTGTGTTTAATGAATTTCTGGTATGAAACGTCAACCCTGCTGTTTACGCTTGCCTCTCATTTTTCCTAAAGGGAGGGAGAATTACATTTTTGTTGCCTCGAGCCTCATCTGTCCTTTTTCTAAAGCATCCACCACCCTCCATCCCATTACATAAATTCATTTTCATCATGCTGTGACAACTACAAGCACTAAAATATAATGTAAATGGGTCATGAAGCACTTTTTTATCATATTGGATCAAATAAAATAATAAAGATGGAGATAAAATTATATTTTGATTTCTTTCACTACAATATCACAATTAAGCAAACATGGGGGATTATATATGTCTCTCTCTTTATATATATATATATATATATATATATATATATATATATATATATATATATATATATATATATCAACTATATATGAAGAGTTCAGATGCAAAAGCCTTTTGCAAAAGTGCCATTTGAAATTTTCTTCTAAAATGATCATTTTATCAAGCTTGTATATAAAAAGTTCAGTAATTTCACTTAAATGGCAATGAAGATTACCTATTAATTGTCATTTAAGTGAAATTACTGAACTTAAATATATAAGCTTGATAAAAATGGGCATTTTAGAAGAAAATTGCAAATGGAATTTAGAGGCTTTTGCATCTGCAACTTCTTCATATATATATACATATATATATATATATATATATATATATATATATATATATATATATATATATATATATATATATATATATATATATATATATATATATATATATATATATATATACATATATATATATATACATATATATATACATATATATATACATATATATATATATATATATATATATATATATATATATATCATATATATATATATATATACATATATATATATATAACATATATATATATATATATATATATATATATATATATATATATATATATATATATATATATCACACACACACATCCATATACTTTACTTGAAGGGGTGTGCATAAGTGGTACCAACTGAATTTGTCTTTAAAACGTTAGCCAATGTCAAAACCAACCACCTGACAGTTTAATATAATGTTAACTAATAAAGCTAGGTGGATTTTTAAGTTTGATCATTAATCTGCTATGTCATGTTTATGACAGGTTGTGTTGTCTTAGTAATGTCAAGTTGTCATGACAAAGACACTGACAGGTTATGATGTATTGGTTTATGTCAAGGTGTCATAACAAAGACATCTTAAACAATGTCATATTTTCATTAAAAAATGTCATAACTAAGGGAATGACACTTAATGACAGTTGTCACAAACATGCATACAACTTCATATTCATAACATATGTCATGTCATGTTAGTCTTATGCACACCCCTTCAAGTAAAGTGTTACCTTTTATACAAATACTACCTTGAGTTTCAACAAAAACCTATTTATTTTCAAGAAAGTTCGAGGAATGACTGAAATGAAGTTCTAAACTGTTGAAAATGATGCACATTTAAGCCATTTGCTCTCTGCATTCAGAATACAATATTACAATATTATTATTAAAGTCAATGGAAATAATCTAAAGTTCATTCAAAGTAAAGAACACAATAATTGTGCTTTCTTTCTGCATTTGGCCTCAGTTCTGGTAATTCGCCTGAGGCAGTGAAGTAAACAGCCACCTCTAGAAATGCAAATAGCTAATTTCTGGTCAGTGCCAGTGAGCAGAGACTTTTTAAAGCGATTTAAATGCACCAAGACAGGCAATTTCAATGCTGATCAAATTTTCATTGACTTTGACAACTCTCCGACAATTCAAGGACTTTAATGCCAACATTATGTGGGGAGTATGAGAGTCTTTCTGTGTTTTACCCAAGCGGCAACCTCCCCGTCTCTGAAGTGAATTAAACTGCAATTCATCGAATGGCCACTTGAGGCTGGCTGCAGAAGCGAGTCAAATCTGTATCTCCCCCATGTTAAAATGCCCAACTTCACAGCAGAAAAAAACATGTTTACAGCCTGGAGCAAAAAGTGGTTTTGGTCTATATCGCTAATTTTGTCCTTAATGATGACTGTGAGGGGGGTGAATTTTTTTACAACTCATCGGTTTAAATTATATTAAGCCTTAAAATTCTGCATAATTACGGCGTGGCCACTTGAGTGACAGGTGGATATTGTAAGTTACTGTCTGCATGATAATACATGTTTAACTAGCAGAATAATAACGCATCACCATACACATCATTGACTGCTTGTATGTAGTGAGAAACGTGTGTGATCTGTGTTATGTACTGTTGTATATATGCTCTTAACCTTGTGGGATTAATAAAGCTGATAAAAAAGTAAAGTAAATAGTCTCACTTTTAGTTACGCCTTAACTATTATAATATTTCAAAGGGGAAAAACATGAACTTTAACTATTGGCTTTAGCCCGAGGCCAGTCGCATAGCATTATTAAGCGCCTCAGCTCCGCCACATCCCGCCTCTTCGCCCATTTTATTTTATCCGGTAGTGACGAGAGGTGAAGCGCTGCCAAGATGGCGACAGCCGGCCCTCCCCACTTTAGGCTTCAAAAACGCTCTTCAGAAACCTATGGATGACTAGTCTATGGTTTTATCTCACAATGGAAAATTGGCGTTAGCAGGACAAATGCAACAATGTAGACAAATTAAAAATTCTATAACTTTTATAAAGTCGGTTCTGAAAGCAGTCTCCAGTTTACAAGCAATGTTAGCGCAAAGTGTGTAAAAACATTTGGCACATTATAAACAAACCACACAGCTGATGATCCACATACAAGCCAAAATTCTTCTGAATACTGTAACCCTGAAATATGAATCATATTTTGCCCAAAGACACAAAAACTGTAATGTTTTTGCACTGTTCATAATGCAGACCTGATTTCACCAAGAGCAACATGTTCCTGGAACAACATTCCAATAAATCAGATTTGAAGGACAAGTTTACAGTTAATGTCAAGTTAAGACTTAGGTGCTTCTACATCAGTGTTATTCACCTGTCATTCCTCTGATTTTAGGGATAATTAATGGGTAGGGTTAGAGATAGGGGTAGGAATAGGGTTAGCATTACATTTTTAGACATGAATGTTGTTCCAGGATCAACAAAATCAGGATGTGTATTCATGACAATGCTTATAACTGTTAGACAAACTCTCCAGCTGGGAGTAAATGCCTCAGCTACTTATTTGGACATCTAAAAGTCAATACATGTGCATGCCCAATAAAATGTACTTTAAAATACAGTTTTGCTTAGGAGCTTTACAAAAGATGGAAAGGGCTTGAAAACCTTAAGGACTTACTTGTGTCGTGGCATTTCAGCTGTGGTTGAACTGGAAAGGCTCGGCTCTCATTCTCAAGGTGAAAGTGTCCCGCTGTGGGTAAAAAAAGACTTGATTGGTTCAATATCAGGTTTCACACTCATATAGACATTGGGTGTGTGCAGACATTCTGTAAAGCAGTGATTTTGCTTCAGGAAAACTAGTTTTGATTGTCTAAAACAAAAAAATGTCCTGAAATGTATTAATATACAGTATTTATAATATTAATAGTTGTTAATTGTAATTTAAGATTTATTAAACCAATGCCACTGCTTTAAAAATTCTTGTAATGAGGGTCAGGCATTTTTTACACTACCATTCAAAAGTTTTGTGGTCGGTAAGTTTAAAAAAAAAATTATAAGAATTCTCCAAGGCTGTATTTATTTGATCAAAAATACAGTAAAAAAATACTATCATACATTTTTTAAAATGTCTTTACGGTCACTTTTGATCAATTTAATGCATCCTTGCTGAATAAAAGTATTAATACTTTTTTTCTATTGCACAAACTTTTGAATGGTAATGTATATTATTTCCTAAATTTCAAACACTTAAAGGAGTAGTTTACTTTTCAAAAAAACTTTTACTGATAATTCTCTCACCCCCATGTCATCCAAGATGTCCATGTCTTTCTTTTCTTTAGTCGAAAGAAATTAAGGTTTTTGATGAAAACATTCCAGCATTTTTCTCCATATAATGGACTTTAATGGGGTCCAAACGGTTCAAGGTCCAAGATAGTTTCAGTGCAAACTGCAAACTGTTCAAAGGGCTTTAAACGATTCCAGACGATGAATAAGGGTCTTATCAAGCGAAACAATCGCTCATTTAAAAAAAAGAAACAAAGTTTAAGTTTTATAAGCTCAAATGCTCGCCTTGCTCTGTTCTGTGATGCGTGTTTGTGACTCTCCTGTTCGAACTATTTCATCAAAATGAACAAATCTTTTTCCAAGTCAGTTCCTTCGTTTCGTTTGTTGAATGAACCAAATAAATTGAAAAAAGATTTGTTCATTTTCATTAAGTCATAACTTAAACTTTGTTATTTATTTTTTAAAAGGAGCGATCATTTTGCTTGATAAGACTCTTATTCATCATCTGGAATCGTTTAAAGCCCTTCTGAACAGTTTGCACTGAAACTGTCTTTTGGACCTTGAACCATTTGGGCCCCATTGAAGTCCATTATATGAAGAGAAATGCTGGAATGTTTTCCTCAAAAACCTTAATTTCTTTTCGACTGAAGAAAGAAAGACATGGACATCTTGGATGACATGGGGGTGAGTAAATTATCAGCAAAAGTTTTTTTTTTAAAGATAACTATTCCTTTAAACCAGAAAGGCTTTGACCACACACACACACACACACACACACACACACAAACATTTGCATTTCATAACCCCATGATGCTTACAGATATTAAGGAAAGGTACTAAAGCAGAAACATCACCAGCAATCTTTCCAAATTTAACCGGCACTAATTTGAAATCTAATGCAGCTCTACAATGTACATAATTGATTCTATGAATATTGCATTATTGAACTCAAAGCTTTGGCCATCTGTGACTGTGAAAAAAACAAGACTAGAGCATATTGATGATTATAATCATGTACTCGCTCTCCCTACAGATTTCGCTATGATCCAATGAGTATACAAGTGAATAACAGCTCCCATAACTCAAGATATTACAAAAACAAATTAAGCTTTTCATTGCTTCCTGTGAGACCTTGCTTATGTTTTCTGTGAATACACAGATCTTGTTGAAACATAACTTGTCCAGCATCCCATCTAACAGTGTGATCAATGTGATCGTCTAATCAATGCAACAATTCTTCTGAGATGCTGAAGTAAACAGCAACCCAAAAAATGACACTAGTTTTAACTCTCAATGACATTCATGCCTTATAACAAGTTCGATGCCACAATCACTTTATCTGGATGTCACAAAATTAGAGCCAATTAGAACATACTGTATCTGATGCTTAATGTACAGTTATGCAGAACCTGATTTTAGACCAATGAGATTTCACCGTGGGCGGGGCTACCTGTCACTGCCAGGCTAATGACAAAATGCCCTGTTGCTCGTCACCTCTGGTGATAGAAATCATATTTAATTAGTTATGGGTGGGAAGCAGTGGTCAACTAGTCATCTAACAACCATCAATTAGTGAGGTCAATCTTTATATCTTTAGTGTTATTTGTAAAAATTGTGCCATGCTTAAGTTTACCAGTATTGCCTGCACAATAAAATTCATCTCTAAATTCATTCTCTTCGACCACCACTGCAGCCTTCAATAATGCATTTCAAGACAATTTTTGTCAGTGTTCAAATCACCTGCTGTTTTCCCATTATTGTGCATTGCCTCTAAGTCATATATTTGTCATTATCTCTGTTTTGACAGTTTTTGCAATAAAAGTTGAATACATCTCTGTCAAAGGGCTGTGCGTTCTGGGTTGCACAAATCAGATATCACAGCTACTGGTTGGGGTATCTGATTTAATTACTTTTTTTGCATTTTAATTAAGTTAATGTTTTAAAGATAAATCTTGCGGCCCCTTTGGAAGTTTGTTGGGGCCCCTCAGAGTCAGACATTAGTCTTTTGCTGTTGTGTTGCATCTTGCTATTTGTCTCAACCATGCAACTTCTGAAAAAGACAATGACAAAGTATTTTGTACCCTAATTATATAGGGTTACTATATACAGTATTGATTACATGATGTTTTGAACATCCAGGCAAGATATGAGCATGCAACTTATCATTTTCAGTTTTGTATGTAACATATGTTACACTAAAACAATCAATTGAAAATTCAGACCTTCATTTCCACATGCCTTTTGGGACTTGAGAACATAGCGGGTTGTCTGAATTCTGTAAGTATTTGTGTGCTTCAACAGAGTAAAACAAGTAACATGCTAGAGACTAATATATCCAGTTCGCTAGAGCGGTGGCTATACAAAACTCCTCTATATTTAATAAATCTTGGCATCTGCTTATGTTTCTGTGGCTGGTTTGTCTCCGTCTCTGCGGTGAGATTAAATGATGGGGACTCCTTAGAGACGGCTGCTAGCAACTGCCTGGATCAGCATCCGTGCTGAGAATACCACCGCAGAGACGACAACAGAACGACTGCCTGAGAGATCCAGCCGAGCTCAAGTTCTGCTGTAAAGTTCTGTCATGTCACCTGCCTTCACTTTGTCATCCATGAACATTCGATTTGCGCAGACTTGAGCTTGTTAAAGTGGAAACGAGAGCTCACCTGTTCATATATACTTAGACATGCACTGATTAAGCTGCAGAAGTTTTTTTTTTTTAGCTGAGCCTTCACAGACACAATTGATTCATTCTACAAGGATTTATTTGTCTGGTGAAGCAATCAGATTTTGATGGCAGAGCAGAGATGGATTCAATCGAGAAAGAACATTTTATTGCTTGTCCAAAGCCCATGAGACTTTCCAGTCGTTTCATTTCAGTATCAACTTTATCTTTGATGTTTCACCTACTTATTCTGAGAAATGAATACAGATGAGTCAAGTGTTGATGTAAATGTGGTGTGGTGATGGCGCAGTGGATAAGACATGCCTTTGGTGTGAGAGACCCAGGATTGGATCCACTGTGAGACACCAATGTGTCCCTGAGCGAGACACTTAACCCCTAGTTGCTCCAGAGGCGTGCAACCTCTGACATATATAGCAATTGTAAGCAAATTGCTATTGTCCTCTTTTTGTCTCAAAGTTTGCTTGCTATAATCCATAATGTTTGAACAAAACCCTGCTAGGGAACGCTCACACTGTTGAGCACTCATAACGGGCATAACCGACCCAGTTGTCCACGTCTGTCACCATGGTTACTATTGCACGCCCGTTTCCTTGGTTAAAAATCGTATTTTTTTTTCACGATTTACAAATAGTTGGAAACATTTGGGATATTGTAAGTAATCAACCAAACAAAATATATAACATTGGCCTAGTGGTTTTTGGATATTTTACTGTAAAAATCCCGCATATTGGTGATTTACTGAAGGTTTGCGCTAGTCAATGTACTGGTGTTTGCGCCATTATTTACAGCCCCCAAAAAAGCACGTCTTAAACCAGGCACTACCTCCCAGCAAACATTTGGACTTTTAATGACCGTTGAAAAGACGTCCCTCCATCATAGTTGAAAAACAGTTTCAAAATGAAAGTTGAAAGGACGTATCTGTTCTGTGTTCATATTTTTACAGATTTATGCCATCTTACTGCGACTATTTTTAGCATGATGTTGCCATCGGACTAGTGTTTGCTGGGCTGGTAGATTGCGTTGGTCATTATGGAAATGATCTGACTGCATCTGTGTTGTTTAATTTCTGTGTCGTCAGTAGATCACGCACAGTCGGCGCTGTTTTGGAATTGTGCTAATCTCTCGCGCTAATTTGCCCTGTTTAGTGAATCCGCCCCCTAGTGTGTAGTGATTGGCCAAACAACTCAAGAGTGTGCATTTATAGAAAAAAAGAACCAAGGCACTTCTTCCAGTTAAAAAAATTACAAAAAATAAGCCTTTATTCAAACCATGGCTCACTCTAGAAACATTAAAAAAAAAACTTTTATTTTTTACACATGGATGCATTTAGGCATTTCAACCTTCCTTAGGGGCTTTTTAACTTTTTGAACTATAAGAAGTGCCTTGGTTCTTTTTTTCTATCAATGCATGTTTAAAAACCCAACCAAAGAGCACCTTCTGGGATTACTTAACAAAGGTCCTTCCAGCAAGCAGTGCTCCAAAATGTTTTCCTTGACCTCAAGAGCGTGTATCGGATATGTAATACCTCTTGCCATCACGAGCTTCAGCTTCCAAGCCTTCTAAAGCATTTGTAAATAGACAGTTAATCATAATGTTGAGCCCAGTTCGAGTGAGATTCTGATAACATGGATGATCAAGCCAATTCGATCGGAACCAACTTTGCAAGCACGACTTGAGCAGAACGTTTCATTTTCAATATAGCCTGCGTTGTACTACTTACAAATTTAGGGTTGCACTGGAACAGCTATATTAATAAATCCTAAACTGACTAACCTCTGAAAGGTCTCCTCAACATAACCACAACACTTTGATTTACTGAAGCCAAGAAAGCAATTCGTTTTTTGCGTTTGCTTTTGGGGGAAATATTTGATTATGCAAATATTTCACATTTTGACGTGGACGTTGAAGGAAGTAATATCTGGACATTGGTCGAGGTGTTTTAGGTAGGTCTGGATCAGTGTCCTCTATTAAAAAAATGCTTTGTGGGAGACTATGAGCTTTACACACTAAAGGGAAAGGAAAATATTAAAAAGCAAATGACTCCTTTGATAAAAAACTGTGTTGCACACATACTGCGAATCATAAAAGGATTAATAACATTCACAAATGCTTATGCAATAAACTTAAATAGGAACATTTTCTCCATACCAATGCTCTCCAAATACGACTGTAATCACACAAGCTCCAGGGGTTTCGTACAACACTGACTTTTGGTCTGAACGCAATGGCATGTAAAGCCCCAGGTCGCCTTGAGCTGTGGCTTTTATCAGTAGTGTTTTCTGTCAATGAAGAGAAGATCCTTGTTCTCCAGTGACCTTGCTGTAGCCCTCTACTATCTGAAATCCTGATGGAGGATGTGTTTACACTCACCTTCACTGTACGAACACTGCCGCACAAAAGCCCAGAG
Source organism: Hybognathus amarus (assembly GCA_030378365.1). Lineage (NCBI taxonomy): Eukaryota > Metazoa > Chordata > Actinopteri > Cypriniformes > Leuciscidae > Hybognathus > Hybognathus amarus. The sequence continues at coordinate 208,257 of JAQIUQ010001783.1, read as the reverse complement.
GAATACACTGGCGCTCTGCCATCAGAGAAACGTGGTAAATCTTGGATGATTCCCCTCTGCCTATTTCATGCATACTGCCTTCCTTTCATAAATCATTATGTAGGGCAGGACTGGTGGGCAGGAACAATTAGTGACTCATTTAGTGAAGTCCTGGCCCACAGGAAAGAAAAAAGCACATGAGATCTCTATAATAATACCTTGACTGGTTATGAGGTTAAATGGACTTCCTGATTAAGTCTGCTTCTTTTCAGATGTTTCTCCTGAGTAAAAAATGCCCCTTACATTTTAAATCTTAAAGGCACTTTTAGGTCTAGGGGCCCCATCATACACCTGGTGCAATGCGGCGCCAGGCAAGACCCAAACGTTTTTTTGCTAGTTTCAGCCTGACGCATTTATGATTTTTTTTTACATTATTTTTATTATTTATTATGTTGAGCCACATTGACAGACCCCAGACAGCACGCCAAATATGCATTAAATCTTATCCACTATAATTCTATGTAAGTGTGAACTTGTGAAAGGGTGTTTGGTTGTCCGAGTTTGTAACACAAAGGGGTTTGGATGACAAAAAAAAATTAACCAGTAATCTAAGCTAATAATGCTAATCAAATTCATTGCATAGCTCTGTTTTCTTACTGTATGTTAGTATTGTATTGTCTCACTGTATCATGACACAAACAGATGAAATGAATCTTGAGTTTAGACTAAGCAAAGCCTCACTCTTTTATAATTGCATTATTGCCAGATTATTGCATTTATCCCACAAATCAGGGGTGTGATTTATTGGTGCAAATTTGGATCCAGTCTAATCAAAGAGTGCAGAGTTTGTTCTGCTACCTGCTGTCTGAGGGCCAAATCTAATACAGGCCACAGCAGGTTGCCCGCCTGGATAAAGGCTTTTGTGAGTCTGACTGCATTGAATAAAAGATGTCAATTTTCACATTCAGTTCATATTAAGCTCAGGACTTGGAAACCCTTTTCCCAGTACAAATCATCATAATGTATTACAAAAGAACACTTACATGCACTACATAGAAGAACTTAAAGAAATGCAATTTGTTGAATTTTTCACACACCGCACAAATATGATCTGAATCATTTTATAATACCACGTCATGTTAAAAATACTACAAAATACATCTCACACTTTGTGCCATTTCATTTTATCTAAATGCAGTGCAAACATCCCCCTCTTTAATGCATCTGATCATGTCATTTGGTGAATACGAAACCAACCTAAATATAGAGTACAACGCTTCTTTTCCCTGGTGATCTGGAAAAAAAATTACATTTCTAAACCTATTTGTCATCCAAACCACTTTGACTTTGAAGTACCCTGATATTTCAATAATTCAACAACAAATTCACATTTTCACGGCTCTCTGATGTTGGTGAATGGAAACAAAATTAAAATAGTTAATTCATGTTTTGATTGTTTGGACTTAAAAGTATTTATTTAGTCCTTATTTTATTTAGTTCAGTCATACATTTTTGCTTTTTAATTCATTATAGCACAATTAATTTAAGTACTCAAACTGCATCGAGACACAGCGTCCCATTCCCTTTCAGGAACCAGGGTTACGGCCTGTACCCTTGAGACGTTTTTCTGCTGTTCAGACCAATTTTTTTTGCTTCACAAGTTTTATATCAAAGCAGAATATATTTGCTTGTATAAAAACAAGAACTGGGTTTATATAAGGATCCAGTGTACTAATAGACACAGAGCGTACAGTACATGTGCACTAAGAAATATTTCTTAGTGACGATTTTGAAGACATGGACAAACTACAAAGTTGGGTTTCCATGTTTTGTGGGGACATTCCATTGATGTAATTTTATACTGTAAAAACGGTATATTCCATTCCCCTACACTAACCCTTAAACCTACCAAACACAGAATACTTTGAGCTATTTTAGATTTTCAAAAAAGATCATTCTGAATGATTTATTTGCTCTGTTTTCTCATGGGGTCCCAAAAAATGTCCTCACAAGGTCAAAATTTACTGGTAGTACTATTGTGGGGACATTTGGTCCCCATTACGTAGGGAATACCAGAACCAAACACAAACATGCATGCACACACACAGAGAGAGAGAGAGAAAGAGAGAGTATTATTCTCTTTCTTCATAATTTTCCAGTCTATTTCTGACTATTTTGCCTCATGCGTCTAACTACAGTGGAGATCAAAAGTCTGAAAACCTGGGATTCAGTGTCTAATTTACTGTAAACCTGGAAATAAACAAACTTCTTCTGCAGAACATTTTTCACAAATGTTCTTGAAAATATGTACGTCTTGCTAATGCTGCTGAAGGACACACAAGTTTCAATTCATCATCCAGGATCTTGCTGCACTGCTGTGGAAAGACTATTATGGAAAAATCACTGAAACAGATCAAAACAAAAACATCCAACCCATGAATGCATATGAAATGTTTATGCTTTTATTACTTTACATTTCAACATAGATTTATTACCCATGCCTATAGAGTTGCATACTAGGGCTGGGCGATAATTTCCAATAAATTCACTATAATCTGTAACATCGTGAATATTTTTTTAATGTGCTTTCTGGTTCTATTATAGTGTTTAATGTTGTTTTAATAGCATTTCTGATTTAAACTTCAGTAGCAAAAATAGCATATGAACTGATCAATTTGATTCATTCTCAGTCTAGTTTAATGAATTGATTCAAAACGGTCACTAAAATACTGTTAATGGATGTCAAAAATGGCCATTTTTCATGCATCAAAATGTTTTAGTAGAAATAAATCTATTGGTGCATATCAAAAACAGTGTGGAAATCCTGCCTTGATTATATGACTGTATTTCCATGAACCGAGTCCCACAGCAGTGAGGATCCATTGAGTTCAGTGTGAGTGGCCGAACACGCTTCACACCATGTTTCTCCTTGCTTTTGATTGATAAAGAGCATTTCCCTGAGCAGATGGCCAAACCAACTGTACAAGGCCCTGGGTGGAGAGCTGCGCTTCAGCATTTGGGGCATCTTACAAGACAAACCCCTGGGGGAAACAAACACTCTGTTTCTCTCAAGCATGCATGCAGAGCACATACGTGAGGAGGTGACAAAGAGTTGCTCACGAAGACACAGGAGCCCTATCATCACTCAACAATACCTTACTATGAGTGGGAGGAGTGTGTGTTGGAGACAGATGCTTTCTTGAGCCACAGAGAACACAGTGTGAACGCTAAATACAGCATATAATGAAGGTATGTGACAACTCAGAAGAGTTGTGCAACTGCAGAATCAAGGTCAGTGAGAGAGATTGATTCTGCTTCAGCATCATGTCTTAATGTTTGTCCGGCAGGAGGAGTTTCTCAATGTCATCTCTGAGAGACAGGGAAAAAACCCTAAAGCAGATCCAGACAACATTCTCCACCCATCATCCTCTTCCTGCTTGTTCGCCTCCTCTTACTCATTCTTTTCTTCTCTCCCTATTATATTGTTTCCATCTATTGTTGCTATCATCATTCAGTGCAACATTTTGAGTAAATTTTGGGACTCTGAACTGCTTGTATTATGTACAGTTGGTTTGGTCACATCATTAGAAATAACTGTGAACATTTTTGAGTCGTTGTGTGTAAACGATGACAACTGTGTAAACGATGACTAGTTGTGTTTAACTTTCGCCTGCCTGTTTTGTGTTTAGCATTTTGAAACATAAGGGCGTCACAGTGAAAAATGTGTTTTAGTGAGTGAGAATGTGTTGAAAATAGAGTGCATGAGATTTTCCAACAGTGTTTTAACCACCTGAACTTGTACAGAAAGAGTGATTTATTGGACACATTGGTTTAGACTATTGAGAATTTGGTTCAGAGAATGGGGTTTAGTGTTTTAGCAAATCCGAAAAACTGTAGTATGTATATAATAGTGATGGGGACGAGACCTATGCTGAGTCCGAGTCAAGACCGAGTCTTTGAAGGGTTGAGTCCGAGTTCGAGACCGAGTCCTTTGGTTTTCAAATGCAGTCGAGTCCGAGTCAAGACAGAGTCTTTGAAGGGTCGAGACAGAGTCAAGACTGAGCCTATGAAGGGTCGAGAGAGAGTCTTTGAAGGGTCGAGACAGAGTTCGAGACCAGAGTCTTTGAAGGGCTCGAGACAGAGTCAAGACCGAGTCTTTGAAGGGTTCGAGTCCAAGTCAAGACCGAGTCTTTGAAGGGTCGAGTCCGAGTCCAGACAGAGTCCGTTGGTTTTTCAAATACAGTCGAGTCCGAGTCAAGACCCGAGTCTTTGAAGGGTCGAGACCGAGTCAAGGCCGAGTCAAGGCCGACAAGTCTTTGAAGGGTCGAAGCCGAGTCAGAGACTGAGTCTTTGAAGGGTTCGAAGCCGAGTCAAGACTGAGTCTTTGAAGGGTCGAAGCCGAGTCAAGACTGAGTCTTTGAAGGGTACGAGTCCGAGTCGAGACCGAGTCCGTCTGGTTTTCAAAAAAATCTCGAGGACACGGTCTGAAAATTACGAGTCCTTCTCCTCCCACTGTGGTCCGAGGCTGAGTCAAGACTGAGTCTTTGAAGGGTCCAGTCCAAGTCAAGACCGAGTCTTTGAAGGGTTCGAGTCCGAGTCCAGACAGAGTCCGTTGGTTTTTCAAATACAGTTCGAGTCCGAGTCAAGACCCGAGTCTTTGAAGGGTCGAGACCGAGTCAAGGCCGAGTCTTTGAAGGGTCGAAGCCGAGTCAAGACTGAGTCTTTGAAGGGTCGAAGCCGAGTCCGTTGGTTTTCAAAAAAAATCTCAAAGACACGGTCTGAAAATTACGAGTCCTTCTCCTCCCACTGTGGTCCGAGGCTGAGTCAAGACTGAGTCTTTGAACGGTCGAGAACGAGTCAAGACTGAGTCTTTGAAGGGTCGAGACCGAGTCAAGACCGAGTCTTTAAAGGGTTCGAGTCCGAGTTGAGACTCGAGTCCGTTGGTTTTAAAAAATCTCGAGGACACGGTCTTGAAATTATGAGTCCTTCTCCTCCCACTGTGGTCCGAGACTGAGTCGAGACTGAGTCTTTGAAGGGTTGAGAATGAGTCGAGGCCGAGATCTTTGAAGGGCTCGAGGCAGAGTCAAGACCGACTCTTTGAAGGGTCGAGGCCGAGTCAAGACCAAGTCTTTGAAGGGTCGTGACTGAGTCTTTGAAGGGTCGAGACCGAGTCAAGACCGAGTCTTTGAAGGGTTGCGAGACCAAGTCTTTGAAGGGTCGAGGCAGAGTCAAGACCGAGTCTTTGAAGGGTTCGAGGCCGAGTCTTTGAAGGGTCGAGACCGTGTCTTGAAGGGTCAAGACTGAGTCTTTGAAGGGTTCAGTACCGAGTCAAGACAGAGTCTTTGAAGGGTTCGAGACCGAAGTCAAGACTGAGTCTTTGAAGGGTTCGAGACCAAGTCGAGATCAGAGTCTTTGAAGGGTCGAGACTGAGTCAAGACCGAAGTCTTTGAAGGGTCTTCAGACCGAGTCAAGAGCGAGTCTTTGAAGGGTTCGAGGCTGAGTCAAGACCGAGTCTTCGAAGGGTTCGAAACCGAGTCAAGACAGAGTCTTTGAAGGGTCGAGACCGAGTCAAGACAGTCTTTGAAGGGTTCGAGACCGAGTCAAGACAGAGTCTTTGAAGGGTTCGAGACCGAGTCAAGACAGAGTCTTTGAAGGGTCAAGACCGAGTCAAGACTCGAGTCTTTGAAGGGTCTTGAAAACGAAGTTAAGATCGAGCCCTTGAAGGAACAAGTCCAAGACGAGTCCAAGAAAGCAGAAATCGGTTTTTAGACCAGTCTC